>OU426991.1:3960000-4560000 GCA_911387755.1 Chrysotoxum bicinctum
CTAACGGGGCCTGAACGCTATTGCGGAATAGGTGAAAATGTCATCAAAAGCAGAATTAAACAAGAAGAGGAGGCAAACAGAATCAATAACTGGAATGAACTCCCTAGGCTGAGACAGGCGAAACTACTGCTGGGAAACTACAACCGGCAACGTTTCGAAAACTGTATCAACTTAAGTAGGAATAACCTAAGAATAATAACAGGTATTCTAACAGGACACTGTAAACTTAGAAGACACCTCAATCTACTTGGTGTGGTAAGCAGTGCCACTTGCAGATTCTGCAACATGCATGAGGAAACTCCGGAACACATACTGGGAAAATGTTGTCCAATCATGCACCAAAGGAAAACCCATCTGGGACGGTACCAGGTGGAAGAGAGCAACCTACCCTCTCTAAAAGTGCCCCAAATACTAAAATTCCTTAGGGCAATAGGTTTGGAGGAAGAACTATAGGATGAGCTAGCTCATCATTATAAGAGGGGGCACAATAGATCTACAGGTCGCAGTGCAATTAATCCCCAATACAATTGAAGGGTTGTAAGTCTAAAGGGTCTAAGTGCCATTTTTATAATTTAGAGATAAACGAGAAAAACATAAGCAAAAGCCCTTTGGCACTTATGCTATACCACAACTTTATTTGTGTGTGTGTACAGTTTTAAAAGAAATAGGCACTTGAATCCATTTTGATATTATAAGGCTTGGCCCTTAGATTGTATTTTGATAAAAATATTGATTTTTGATTTTTTGGCACTTAGACCCTTTAGACTTACAACCCTTCAATTCATTCATTCATTCATCTTAGATACCCTATCGGACTACGAGGTGAACGCGACCAAAGTTAATTGTTCGAATTATTTTAGCTTTTGATAGTTCTATTTGTGTTTATTAAAATTTGATTTACAGACAAGATGTTTTTTCTTTGTTTTTTGACGAACAGCTGAGTGTTATGAAGCCTAAATGTAATAGATTCTTACTTTTTGGTACTTTATTTGACACCAGCTCATTACAACTATGCAGGGTAGGCAAATGTTTTATAAATATGAATTTGCATAGTGGATGAATAAGTCCTTATGCAGTGCATAACTATTCGCGCGTTCAGCGAATTCTAATAAATAAGGCTGTAAATGTTTAGCCGACCATCTGGTTTGACTACTTCCTTTTAAGTTTGTTTTTGTATATTTTATTGTAGAATTTATTGAATTACAAATTTGAATGTAATATAGTGTTATGTTAAGAGGTCGCAATATGTAAACTAATAAAAAAACACCCATAAGAAATATACCTCTAATATGTAATTATTTATTACCTGTAATTCTTGCAAATTATTGATTTCTATACTACGATAATATATGATTTCACTAATAAATTACTTCTTATATTAACGCTGATTACTCGCAAACGTAATTAACCACATAAATAAACAAAACAGTGTTGTCACTTGACGTTCGACTGTTTGAATTTGTTCGGCTGGGCTCGTATAGATGTGACGGTGATTCCCCTGGCAAAAAGATCACGAAAACTACGCACGAGTTCAAAAATTTACTTGAACTGTTATGATGCGTTCATAAATCACTTAATATGTGTTCAAAAACTAACTGGGCGTATGGAAATAGAAAAGTTTGTTTTTCAAACTTATTATATTAAGATTCGATTACTTGATAAAAACCTATGAGATTGTAGGAAAAGAGGCTTCATTTTTTCGATATTTAGAATACTTGTCTCAAGGATTTGGTGCCCCATTGAACTGCCGCCCCATTCATCATCATCATCATCGGCTCGACAACCGGGTTCCGGTCCTGGCCTCTTTCAACAAGTCTCTCCACCTATCCCGGTCTCTAGCCGACGCCATCCAGTTGCGCACCCCAAGGCTTCGGGCGTCCTGGTCTACGCCATCTCTCCAGCGCAAGCATGGTCTACCACGCTGTCGTCTACCATAGAATGTACCACAAAGAACTTTCCGAGCAGGTTCCTCTTCGCTCATGCGAGCTAGGTGCCCTGCCCACCGGAGTCTACCGAGCTTAATTTTTGTCACGATATCTGCTTCTAGGTAGATTGCGTACAATTCATGATTGTACCGTCTCCGGAATCGTCCTTCCTCACATATGGGGCCAACAATTCTCCTTAAGACTTTTCTCTCGAACGCAGCTAAGAGGTCGGAGTGCCTTTTGCTAAGCACCCAAGTCTCGGATCCATATGTGAGTACTGGCAGGACCATGGTCCTGTACAGCAGCAGTTTTGAAGTTATGGTGAGATTTCTGGATTTGAAGAGCTTTGACAGACTATAGTAGGCTCTGTTGGATTTGAGAAGCCGCCCGCGTATTTCTTCTTCTATGTTGTTATCGGCTGCTACTATTGACCCAAGGTATTTAAAGGATTGCACCACTTCAAATTCGTGCTCCGCTACCTTGATTGTTTGACCAACTGTTCCTCTCGCATTCGACGCCACCATGTACTTTGTTTTACCTTCACTAATGTGCAGCCCCAGATTTTGTGCCGCCTGCTCGATCTGGATGAAGGAATCGTGTACAGCTTGTTCGGTTCTTCCGATGATGTCAATGTCGTCTGCGTAAGCCAGTAACTGGCTGGACCTGTTGACGATGGTCCCTCTTGTTGCCGTGCCAGAGTCACGGATTGCTTTCTCCAACGCCAGGTTGAAGAGGAGGTAGGCCAAACCGTCCCCTTGTCGGAGTCCACTAAAGATGTTGATTGGTCTGGATAGCAATCCGGCTATTTTTACTTGGCTTGTTACGTTGGTCATGGTCAACCTACATAGTCGTGTCAATTTATTTGGGATGCCGAATTCTCTCATGGCTTTGTAAAGTTCTACCCTGGCTATGCTATCATAGGCGGCCTTAAAGTCTATAAACAGATGGTATGTTGGGATGTTAAATTCTAGACATTTTTCCATCGCCTGCCTAAGGGTAAAGATCTGATCAGTTGTTGATTTGCCTGGAATGAAACCACACTGATATTGCCCGATGACGGTTTTAGCGTATGGGGTTATCCGGTCTTGTAGGATAGAGGAGAGTATCTTATAGGCGGTACTCAACAACGTGATACCTCTATAATTGCTGCACGTTGTGACATCTCCCTTCTTATGTATGGGGCATATTAAACCTTTTCGCCAGTCTTCTGGCATTTCTTCCTGCTCCCATGCCTGTACTATAATATCATGAATTGCTTGACGTAAGGCTGGCCCGCCGTGATGGAATAATTCGGCTGGTATGCCATCGACTCCCGGGGCTTTGTTCTGTTTAAGCCGGCCTATAGCCTTCTCAACCTCTTCTATGCTTGGTGGCGGCAACATAGGGTATTCTTCTTGAAGTAGTGGAGCCTCCACTTCTGCAGTGAGCTGACCATTTAGCAATTCATTAAAGTACACTTCCCATCGCTCCAGTATGCTTTCAGGATCGGTGATCAGATTTCCCTCTCCGTCCTTGCAGTATGTGCAGCGTGGTGTGTACTGCGTCATGTTTCGGACGGATTGGTAGAACTTCCGCGCCTGGTGCGGACCTCGCTCTCGGCTGTTTTCTATTTCACAGATTAGGTTCTTCTCCCAGGCTGATTTCTTTTGTCTGTGAAGCCGTTTTTCTGTTCTTCTGAGCTCTTTATATTCCTCTTCGCGTGCCCGCGTTCTATGAGATTGTTGCATTGCTCGGTACGCAACATTCTTACGTTCAGTCGCTAGCTTGCATTCATCATCAAACCAGTCGTTCCGATTTTTACGACTGCTGCCTAAGATGGAGTTGGCAGTACTAATGACAGTATTTTTAAGACGTGTCCACTTCTCATTTACGCCCAGCATACTGGCTCCAGGACTTACTCTCCCTAAATTAGGTGTTTCTAGGGCGAGTCCTAACGCATTACCAAAGGTGTTACTGGTGTTTTCATTGCGCAGGGCAGCCGTGTTGATTCGAACCTGATCGGCGGATGCAATGCGTCTTCGCAAGGCAATCCGCCCTCGGAAAACCATACCAACAAGATAGTGATCCGAGTCGATATTGGCACCTCGGTACGTTCGTACCGTCATCAAGTTCGAGTAGTGGCGACGGTCTATCAACACGTGGTCTATTTGGTTACGAGTGACTCCATCAGGTGATACCCAGGTGGCTTTGTAGATATCTTTACGCGGGAACCTGGTACTCGCAACTACCATGTTTTTCGATGCTGCCAATTCTAAGACTCGAAGTCCATTGTCATTAGTGTTCTCATGCAAACTATGGGTGCCTGCGTAATGCCTGAATACCGGCTCCCGACCTATTTTTGCGTTCAAATCCCCAAGGATGATTTTAACATCATACCTTGGACAGGCATTGAGGGCCCTCTCGACTTGTTCGTAGTAAGTCTCTTTTTCTTCGTCTGAGGACTCCTCCGTAGGTCCGTGAACGTTAATGAGGCTGATGTTCGTAAATTTGCCTCGCACGCGAAGGGTGCATAGCCTTTCGTGCCGCCCCATTCCAAACAAAAAAAGAGGCTGGGTGTGACCCACACTGATAACTTCCCATTTGTGGTCTTGAAAACTTTATATTTAGATAAAAACATATAAGGTAGGGAGGCCAAATAAGGCCCTGTTCCCAATAAGGCCCACTTTTCAGAAAACACAGAAACGAACAAATAACGGGACTTTTTCTGCTTTGCATATTTAAACCATGTCTACAAGAACACATACAAAGGAAAAAAAGCCAGCTGCGCGATTCAGGTCTTGACCTATAGTTCAATAAAGTTCGTCTGGGGGTGAAGAACTACCAAATTATAAAAAAGTAGTGTGTTTTGTGTTCTTTTTTAAGAAATTTAAACCAAGTAAGTACCTATTTTTGATTTTTCCCGTATAATATATAATATTTTAAGTAAATTACAACATTTGTTTGTAAAAAATGTTTGATCGTTAGTTTTAAATAATTCTTTTTTTGTTTAGTCTAGCATGTTCCTAAAAAGGCCCACAAAAATAAGGGATGGGCCTTATTGGGCACACGCAAATTTGCTTTTAATTTATTGGGTCTTATATTATATTTTTAATGTGTTTCAGACCAAATGCCAACTTTTCCCAAAAAAAGAGCTTCTAATAGGACAGTAACCAACATAAAAAAAACGTATTGCAGGTTAAAGAATATTTTTGTTTTATTTTTTTTACGAAGAAGTGAAGTCTAAAGTTTTTTGCTAAAATTAAGTTTTTTTTTAATTTGTGTTTTTTGTTAAACTGAAGAGACTATTTTCTTATGAAATAAATTTAAAAGAAAATGTTTGTTGAAAGATATTGACTTTTTTGTGTGTTTTACTTGCGAAATTATTAAGAAAACTGAGTGGGCCTTATTAAGACCCCATGGGCCTTATTAAGAAAAACGTAAGCTTTTTTAAATGTCAAAAAAATATACTTTTCAATTTTACGAAAACAATAAAATCTAAGTTTTCATGTAGATAAAACGACAAAGAATCATAACCTTCTTAGTTTACTCGGATACTCTCAAAAATCTAGCAGTTATTTCGAAAAATCCGTTAGGTGGGCCTTATTTGGCCCCCCTACCTTAGTTATATTCACATTCCCACACTCCCATTTCATTCTCATTTTATACTATTCATATTACTTTATAAATAATTGCTATTTAAGCATTCCTAAGTTATACGAAGATGTTCATATTACGAAGAAACAAATTGTTAATTAAACACTTTTTGAAATATAAATACGAAGAAACAAATTGTTAAACACTTTTGAAATACTCGTATAAATACGAATCTATAAATTGTCAATTAAGCGCATAATACGAAATATGAAGCTGTGTGGTAGTGCTAACTTGACTGTCAAGTTAGCATTACCAGGGGTTATTTTTTAAAAAAACAAGCGCGACAATTTTCTTCGTTTCACGACAAATTTACGACAAATTCACGACAATTAATCCAATTATTATATACATTTTTAAAAATTTGAAGTGGTAGTGCTAACTTGACGGACATGAGTTACATAGATATTGCATTGAGTACAAACAAAAATGATCAATTTTTCAATGGAATATTTAGATAATTTTTCTAAATCAAACCATGCAACCTTATCAAACAGATAATAATCAAACCCATTTAACAACATCATTTCCAAAAGGCGTCCACCAGTGAGTTGGATTCTAAAGATACACATTTTATCGTTTGCTTTCGATTGCTTTCGATTGCCTATACAACCCTTTTAGTATAATCCAAGTTCGTTCGTTGTGTGTATACATATATCTACATATATCTATCTACTCCGTGGATGGCTTGCGGTGGTGGTTTCTTCTTCTTGATTTTATTAGTGTTCATTCTCGACTTTCGAACGATTTGGATGGTAATTTATATGGCTGAGCGAATTTTTTCAGAATTATTTATTTTTTACTTGTGATATAGGTTTTATAGGGCATGTTCTGCAATTGAAAAAAAAAAAAGTGTGAGTGCCAGGACACGCGGTTAAGATGTGTAAACATCTACGTTCGTCCGAGTGCCGAATATTTTTGTTATCGAACGTACCCAATAAACATACAATGCAATCGTACTAGTTTGTGATTTTAGATAAATATTCAAATGAAAGCCAGTGTTTTTCCCACAATTTATCCCTTTCACTTATACTTAAATCCAAAAATATCTCTACATACATAGCTGTAAATAACGCTTTCCACCTAAACACATGTATTTTTGGACCATGTCCTGTAAAAACGATGTAACCAACTATTTTGTTGTTACTTGTTACTTGTGTTTATGATACTTTTAATGTAATGATCAAAAAATTATTAAGTGAATTTAAGATTAATGGGATCAAAACACTAGCTAACAACTTAAATCGAATAACAACATAAAAAATTGTGTCGAGGAACTATTTTTTTTAAACGCCATGACATGGCGGCCATGTCAGCATACTACTTCGATTCCCAGAGTTCGCACTGCATGCCGCGATGCCGTGTCCACACTTATTTATTTCACACGAGACACGACCCAAAAACGTTATCGACAATATGCTTCGATGAAGTAGAAGTAGTTCGTGGCGTGTGTTAGGAGTAAGTGGACTCCGCAACGTAGCGTAAAATTTGTTTGACTTATGTTTAAACAGGGATGTTGCTTGAGACAGCATTATATTTTTACGCTTATATAAACCTCAGCAATTGCGTTTAAAGCTAGATATACATTGTTAAAATGCATGACAAGCAAGTGTAAGTGTATTAGTGAAAAAAGTCACACGTATAGTTCGGATGTAGGCTTGAAGAAAAATCCAAATCTTTTCAATCTAGCGTGCTGCATAGAAATATTAGGTGAGTTTTATTATCCACAAATCTATCTGGATCCGGATCGGGATCTTCCCTTAAAAATAAAACGATATGGATCTTACTGACAGCAGTGTTATAAGCCCGTCTCTTTTTATCCTTGGGTTTGGAAATTTTAAATTATGTCTTGTCTTTTTGTTTACACTATAGCTTACACTACCTTACCATAAAAAGCCATCTACTCGCCAGTGTAATAACTAATTTTTGGATCTTTGAAATAGATCCCGATAAAAAACAGGATCCCAAATTGTTTTTGAAATACATATTTAAACTTAATCCAGATGCGGATCCAGACAGATTTGTGAATAATAAAACGCACCTATTGTACATATATGCAAGATTGATGATTGATCATGTATTTTTGGGTTCATTTGCGTATAGTACGTTGTAGAGATGAGAACACAGCACAGCATAACCACTGATTAAACTATTAAAACAGCAAACGAAAATTGTGTTATGAAATGGACCGACAAAATAAAACAAATTACTCGGATAAAATTTCAAAAATCTCAAAGAAATTCGTAAAAACACAATCTTGCACAAAAAAAAAAACTCACAAAGGGCAACGTCCTCTTGCCACTGAAATAATAGACTTGCACGTGCATTTGAACTATAACAACATTTTTTGCGAGAATAAAATAAAATTTTATCGTCCATTACTAACGTGAAGTGGATATTTTTAAGACATTAAATAAACTCGCTATGAAATTTTACACCAATTGATTTGCCTTTCGTCTTTTTGACATATTGGTCGAGAGGTGAAGAAATGTTAAGGGATTGAATTAAGTTCTAGAAAGGAATAAAATCGAGATTTCAGTACTCAAAGTTTCCAATGTAAACACGATGTCGTAAGTACGCAATATTTCCAATGTAAACATGGTGTTAAATGCAATCGTCGGTAAGGTAGATTGCTACACGGAACGTGTAACCGTAACGTGTAACCGTTCCGTGTAACCGTAACGGGTTACACGGAACGTATAAGTTTTACTCGCGTTTTCGATTCACTCTACCGCCGGAAAAGATGTTTACACATCAAAAATCGAACTCGAGATTTTGATCAAAGTTGACATTACGATGATAGCGAAGACGAATTAAGTGGGTCCGACAATTCCGTCTGTCTGTCTGTACCTCGATCTAGAGCTTAAGCCACTGGACCTATTTTCTTCAAACTCGTTAGTTAAGGGTTTTCGGTGATTCCCTAGAAAGGAAATTGAATTTTTTTTTAATTCTAAAACTAACGGTACCTCCCATACACCCGTAATGCATATTCTTATTTATTTGGAAAACGGATTTAACGGTTTTGATAGTAAAATTAGGTGTGATATTATGGACATGGACTACATTTTGGTGAAAAAAATGTTTGGGGAAAATGTTATTAACGCTACCTATATCATACGAGTAGAACCATGATTTTGATTTTCGATTTTCTCATTGACGGCTCTAACTTTTTTTAACCAAAAATTTTCACCAGGAGCCCCATTAAATATACAAATACATATTGGGAAAAATATTTTTTGGGTTTGTCGAAAAAAAAATCCAATTAATTTTTTGAAAAATCAATAATTTGAGAACGTTTGAACGATTATTTTTTGAAATTATTTCCTAAAATCTATATCAGACCAAAAACATAAATGTTAAAAAAAGATCCAAGTTCTTCTATACAAAAACCTTTGTGTAACAAGTCAGCCGTGAAAAGTACTGAGATCTAAAAGTACGCCAAGTTCTTACTTCATGAAGGTTTAATACCGAATATTTAAAGTAGAATAATATTGAAACAGCTACAATCACAATGTAATAGAGAAATTTTATTATTTAATGATTACTGACTAAAATTTGATTTGTTCTTGACTAGCTTAGCAAATATTCGGAATTTCAAGTTTCTGACTTCATTGGTACTGAAGATAGGGAGGGGTCAAAAGTCGCCTGTGTTTGTTCCTGTAAAAAGGGTGTAGTGCCAGAACTTGGCTGGGCACTGCCGTGCCCTTTGATTACTATAAACTTAAAATTGGCATCCCAAATTTTGTTCTCGAAAAATTTGAAAGAAATTTGTTACATAAAAAATTACTTTAATAAAACGATTTTTAAACTTTGTTTGTGTACTTTTCGGAAATCAGACGGTAATTCCATGCAGTTGAACATTCTTATCTCATTAAATCCAAGTTTTATATTTATGAAATGTATTTTAAATTCCAAAGTACATTTACATAATAGCAAGTTCGTGCGATTCAGTCGTGCATTTTGTTTTTTAAAGATACATTGTTTTACGTTCATAAAATCTAATAAAATTAGCATTTTCAGGCCTTAAGAAATATCACATTTGTTTATTTCAATTATATTTTACCTATATTTTTGAAAATGACATGAAAATGATTCTCACCAAACCAAAACTAATAGTAATTAGCTACACACACCGCGAGAGCGGTAGTATTACGTGAAACTAACTATTAACTAAGTATGTATGTCGTGAATGTCTTTCGGATATACAATAGTTGTCAGAAATATTAGGTGATGAGAGCCTAGGACGATAGAAACTTTGGGTGGATATATGTATTTCTGTAAGCTTGACATCGGAAAAGTTTTTGCTTGCAGCTAATAATAAAGTTTTATGAGACCTTGCCATTGTTTTAAACTAAGTTATTTTGTTAAAAAAATAGTCAAGCTGTATATAAAAAGTATAAACAATTTAAAAAACGTTTTCAAATTTTGCATTTGATTTATTTTATTTTTAACCTTTTTCTATTTAGTTATAATTCGTTTTTCTTTTTATAATTTATTTATACTCATATTGATAATTAAAAGTTATTTTTTGTTAAATAACTTATAAAGAAAATAACTTTCATTTTATATCATTAATATTTTAAAGAATGCATTTTACTATACAGAATTCCATTTGAATTATTTTCTTTATCGTATATGTTTATTATTATTGTTTAATAATAAATATATTTTAAAAATGTGCAAATATAAGAAGTTTTAATTATTAAAAAACATATTTTATCAATAAAAGTATTTCGATTTTTTTTTTTTAGTCTTTACAAGAATTTATTTTTCATTTATTATGTTTTATTTGTTTGTATTTTACTTTAAAGTTTGCCGTTGCATTATGGAATTATAAATAGTTTTTAGTTTGCGAAAGAAAATTTTTTTTTTTTTTTAATTACTCATAAACTACATTTTGGGAAATAATATTAATAAAAATAATATTTATGCATTTATATTGCTTTGTCTTTGGTGATAATAATTATGTATATTTTAAAATTATGTTTCTATGTAAGAAAAATTGCGTGAAAAAATAAAAGTAATAAAAAAATAAAAACAAATTAAACTATAACTAAACTTATTGATATGTATTGTGACACATAATTTGTCGTTTTTTATAAAGAAAAATATTATGTATATATATATGTATATATTAATAATTTAATACATCTTTTAGATTATTTTTTTTTGTCTTTCTGAGTTTCGGATGAATAAGCAAAAAGAAAGTAAACATTTAAATAAATAAAAAAAAAAAGATTCTTAAGATAAATTAATATCTTTCTTTGGTCATACTCATAAGTCATACTATATAATTTTTAAAAATTACTCTTATTGGTTTTAGTTTTTTTTATTTCTTATTTTTTGTTGTTAATAATTCAACTCATGAAAGGATTTTTATGAATATATATCATTAAATTGTTGTTTTATTCGATATTCTTTATTATGCATTAATAATCAGTCTTAAAGAAAATAAACAAAAAACAAAAAAGTTTAAAAGATTTTCTTTTTCAATTATTATTATTTTATTTATATATTTTGTTTCTTTTAGTATTAAAATAACACAGCAAAATTTTGTTACAAGGTAGTATCGGTTAGTATTTGCAATTGAGTATTTTATTTTTGTTAAAATATCTTTAAAAGAATGGAAACAAATCTAACAAAAACCCTTTTGTGAGTTGAATTTGACTAAATAGCTTTTCGTTCAGAGAGAATTTGTATTATTATTTTTTGTGTGTGTTTTTGTATAAAAGAATTTCCTTTTTTCCTTAAACTTTTATATTTGAATTAATTTACATTTACCTTGTAATTTAACCTTATAACAAAAATTCTTGCCTTGAAGGTGATTTTTATAGAAAATATTTTGTGAAATTAGAATTTTGAATAAGATAAATGAGTGCAAAAGTCCAGTTTAGCAAAAATCTATAAACGAAAAGTTTTCTTTTGTAATCGATAGAGAGATAGGATCATGCAGGGTACAAAATTGCAAAAAAAAAAACACAAAAATAGTCATAGATAAAATAATTTGTAATTTTACAATTCAACCAATGGTCTCTTTAAAGTATCCTGTATTGCACAGCATGTTGATTGTGGTTTTGATTTTTGAGTAGAAATTTGAACTCTCCATAATTTCCCAAAGAGTGAAAAAAATTGATATACAAAGTTATCACTTATCACCCTATAATTTGCTATAAAAATGCAAGCCGCATTAAAACATTAGAATTTCTACAAAAAAATCCTCAAACTCTTGAAATCATGGCCAGATGTTGAGGTTTAGTTGGTTATAGTTTAAATAGCTTCAACTCTAGTGGTAAATATGGTAATGTCATTTTTTTTAAGTTATTTCCCACCCAAAAACACTATGAAAAGTTATTTTCCCACTTTGAGTGCGTAATAAAATCATTTGAAAATTGATAAGCATGTATATTCATATATTGGGCCTTTGATAGATTTTTGCCATTTCAAACCAAAAAACCGCTCGTCATGGCTGCGTTTAATAATCTAGAGCTAGAAAACTTCTTTATGTAACTTTAAAGTTAACGTGTAACTAATATTAACGTTACTCTGAAGAAGAAAATTCAGCCTACTGCGTTTACTACGAAACTCTAACGCTGCATGGTCCCTCTACCACACTTAGCTGAATCAAAGTTTATTAAGCTCTGAAGTAAAGTATTTTTAGTCTTGATTTTTCTGATTAAATAAAAAAATTTAATCGATTCACAATAGTAAACTAATTTAAGGAAAGACATACAAACAATAAAAAAAACTTTTTTGTGGAAATTTTATTTCCATTGGTGACGTATTGTAAAAACTTTTAACATAACTTTTATATTATATTTTTTAAAGAATAAATAGAAAAACTAAGATTATAATTTCGATACAAAAATAATAACGAACTGATTGTGAATTAAAACTAAAAAAAATAATCCTTTCGTTTTTCCTTTTTTTTTTTTTTAATCTCATTTGTGATTTTTTTTTAAAATATTTGTTAAGATCTTTTGAATAAATAATTGTTATTTTTCCGATTTGTTAGGCTATGTTATATATGTTTTCTTGTGCTTACAAAGAAGAACAATTTTCAAACTTATTTCATCATATTGATTAAAATTTTTGTTTTTACACTTAATCTTGTTCATATTCTTAAATTTTCTTTTTTAATATCAATTTATTTATATATCTTTTGATATATATATATATATATATATATATATATATATATTTAATTTTAAATAAATTTTTGTTTCAATTTTGTGTATACATTCGATTAAACATGTAACGAATACTAAACTAGAAATATATCAGATGGTTCTGATTTCGTGCATGCACTGCCTGTTGGTGATGCAGCACTTGCTAATGAATTGGCACGCGTTGCAGCTAGAGGAGAACGCATGTCTTGGTTAAGGGTAGTTGTTTGGTTTTGTCCGCTTTCGTAGTAATATGATGTATCTATTAAAAAAAATAAAAAAAAAGAAAATATGTATATATTTTTTCTTAAGACGCTGCAGATAACATAACATAATTAAAACTACATAGCTAGTGGGTCGTTCCTCAGCTAGTCTGTCAATTAGATTAAAATTTTGGATACATTTGTTCTCAAGAATCTTGATGGTTCCACGATTTGTTTTTAATCCAATTGACACCCGAGACCAATTTCCGCCCGTATTATAAAAATTACTTGTTAAAAATTGATCCTAATTCAAATCCGCAGATAATAATAAAAAGTTAGATTGTTAGATTTTCTTTATTTTTAGTGTTTCAAAAACAAACTCTCTAACGGCTGGTAGAAAGTGACGTTCTTGTGCATTATGTAAACTAAGTATATACTATTGTCAGTTCTAGCAATATTGTTAGTTCGCATGGGTGGCAAATTTGAAAATTTCAATGTCAGGTAGTTGGCTTGACAATTAAAAATTCGTCTATCCATTGACGGGTATTGACAAATTAGAACTCAATATAGTTCAATACTTATAAAGTACTACTTTTGCACTTTTATTTTAATAAAAAAAAGCATATGAATTTCAAATAGAATTAACGATCAATCGATTAAACGATTGATCAGACAAGAACTCAAAAATCGACCGATTTCAACCCTGTTTTTCAATCAATTACTTAGTTTCAACAACAGAACATCGAAAGTGCGGTGTTTCTTGGGTTTGAACACATGCACTTAACATTTGTGCATTCCACATACCTTCAACCTGCTCGAGTTACCTTGGCCCTATGTCTTTGAATGGTATGTCTAAACTTACATTTGCATTAGATCGGAACAAAGCTAGGATAGGTGCATTTGTTAGGCCAGGGTTAAATAAAATAGAAATACAAATTTCACAGCAAGTATTAATGTCAAATACTCACTGTTTACTTACTGAGGAGTCCGCCAGTTGTGCTATATCCGTATGACCCGTAGGCGCTGCCATACTGTGGATATGCTGGACTGTACGCATAATCAGTTGTAGGAACTACAGATCCACAACCTGCAAAAAATAGTAATAAACAAAGAAAAGTATAGAATAAGTATTTATATTAATTATCAATTCGTATCATTTATTGAGGATTAGATCAGAGAATGAACAAACATAAAATTGAAGTCTCACTCATGTTGTCAGAATTTTTAATACAAATGTCAGACAAAATAATTTATTTTACCCATTATCTATCATAAAATTATGGCAAATTATGTACCATTTATTCACTTGTCCCAAACTACAAATTTCTACAAATTTTAGTTAAAAGTCTATTGAAGTGCTCATAAAAAATAAAATTAGTAAATTGGCATTTTTGGCCAAGTAAATGAACACACTGTACGTAAAAATAATTGCAGAACATCCGGCGTTTTTTTTGTCTTAAATGAATCAAACTCTGGCCAAAATTAAAAGTGCAAGTTGGATGTCGCTTGCAATTTTCAATAAAATATCTAACAAATTTGTATTCATGTATGCCTGAAACACCTTCACCATAGATACAACTAAGTGCGAACACCTATTTATCATTAAAAAATTAAATAAACCCAAACAACTTAAGCATTAAAAAATAAAACAAAATTAAACTTGCCTGTTGAGTAATGACTAAAACTTGGCAACATCGAAGAATAACCGCCACCGCTGTGACTGCTGGGTTGCAATAAAATTAATGACGAATTATCCTGCTGATGATGATGATGGCTCGGTGAGACATTCGAGGTTCCCCTTTCATTTGACGTATTTACACTTAAATTGTTATTTGGATTCATTGTTTGGGAGACAATGTCACCTGTGCCATCATCACCGCCGCCGTTATTTGCATTCGATGATGTTGTACCACTACTTCCACCGCCGCCACTGCCACTTTGATCTGATTGATTGTTGTTGGTTGAATTATTACGATTGGACGATGAATGGCCACCACCACCATTTTGTTGCATATCCGAAACTACACTGTCCGAAGTTATTATCGTGATTGGCAACCCTGGTGATGAAACGGTTTCCGCATGCGGTGAGACGACATTACCCAAATTTGTTATTGTAGCATAATGACCGTTTTCAACAACTATAATTAATTTTTTTAAGGGTGGACAGATGTTTAATTCTTTTTACTTTATTTTCTTTTTTAATATTTTTGGTTTAAAAGCTGATTTTAGTTATAAGAACAGAAATATTTAATAATTCACGATAATTAAATGGAAGTCTATAGCAAAATTTTAAGCTCTGTCGAGGAATTTATATTTTTAAACTCAAAAGAGAATAGGATACGATAGTATAATTGGGATCAACAATGAATAGTACCTACATTATTTTCTCGCGACTTGTGTTGAATTAAGCGTTTTATGAGACATTAGTCCCTAATTAATTTCGGGACTTGTTTCATCTTCATCGAATGAAAAATAAATTCCTAAAATAGTAAAAACGTAGCCTAACGACTTAAGCCGGAACGACACTCGTCTCCCGTCTGCTGTGGAATGGTGTATTGTGTTATCAACTTATACACTAATCACGCTTGGTGAAAAGAGATGTGTATGCTTCCGAGAGCCACTATCTTTTCTTTCCCTCATAAATGTATAAAAGTGTCTACGACCAGTGCCGGATTAACCACGAAGCAAGAGTAGCAAATGCTACGGGCCCCGCGCATTTGGGGGCCCCGCGCACCAACCTTTTCTGACCATAAAAAAGTATATTATTTACATAAGTATTAGATTTAGTTACAAATTACTAAGAAGAAAATATTTGCATCAAAATGATTAACTAAAATTTTATTTTTCTATCTGCTGGTCTTACCAAAAATCATGTTTCGCACGCAAATTGGACAACGGTATGAAATTCAGGTATTTATTGTCACCATTGATAACGTACTCACTGCTTTCGGTAAACGTATATGAACAGTTATCATAAAATTGCTGGCATTTTCGGAATATTCCGAGAGCTAAAATCTCTTTCTGATTCAAAATAGCCGGCCTTAAGTCCACAAAAACTGGCGTTTCGTCCGGGTGATCGCACATGGACTCATCAGTTGGCTGTGAGGACCTTGTCAATACGCAATTTTTATTGAATTCAGTTCATCTTACATCGATTTTTTGACAAAAATCCAATGTGAACTATATCCAATCAAGATTAAAATTATAATCATTAACGTTGGAATATTTTGCCCGTGGCCGAGCATTGATTCTATATGAAGGTTTTTATAATACAAATTCTATATACTACTGAAATAAATCAGCCTAGTAGAAGACTTAGCACTATTAATGGATTTGTTGAATTTGTTGAAAATAGCAAAATATTTCAACGTTAATGATTACAATTTTAATCTTGGTTGGATATAGTTCACATTGGATTTTTGTCAAAAAATCGATGTAAGATGAACTGAATTCAATAAAAATTGCATATTGACAAGGTCCTCACAGCCAACTGATGAGTCTATGTGCGATCACCCGGACGAAACGCCAATCTTTGTGGACTAAAAGCCATAAAAGCTATTTTGAATCAATAAATTCAACAAGTCCATTAATAGTGCTAAGTCTTCTACTTGGCTGATTTATTTCAGTAGTATATAGCATTTGTATTATAAAAACCTTCATATAAAATCTCTTCCACCAGAAGAAATTAAAAATCTGCAACCATAGTAAGTGCTTACGCAGATGATTTGGAGGACAGTCTGGGCAACGAATTAGTGCAATTAGCTTCAATGCTCAATTCTGATGTGGCTGGTATTATTGACAGCAGGAATCATGAGGCTCTGGAAATGCAGGTTTACAAGCTGTTGATAAATAATTCTTTACAATCTTGTTTCCCGATCGTTGAAATTGCTTTGCGCATTTATTTGTCTCTCATGATCACCAACTGCAGTGGTGAACGATCTTTCTCAACATTTAAACGTGTTAAAAACGAATTGAGGAACACGATGAGCCAACAACTTCCTAATCTACTCACTTTAGGCGTTTTTCTTTTTTAGTTCAGAACAGAACCTGAGTTGTCAAAAAATAAATTGTGTTTCTTTTTTAGTTCAGAATGTTCAGAATTTCGAAAATGTGTTTCTTTTTTCGTTCTGAGCATGTTCTGAGCGTGTTCAGAGTGCGCTCTATGAGCTCAGAATAAAATAACTGAGCAGACAGAGTAAAATGCTTAACACAAGCATTTGACAGATGGAAATTAAAAAAAAATGGCGACAGCTACATAAGTGTTCAGGTGTGTTTCAAAATATACTCAGAGCGCTCAGAGCACGCTTGGTTCAGAGAATGTTCGGAACATGCTCGACATGCTCGGACTCTGTTCAGAGCTCTATACTGAACTAAAAAAGAAAAACGCCTTTTAATGAATATTGAACATGATTTACTCCGAGAAGTCGATATCAACAGCATTATTTATAAATTTTCCCAAATTAAATCAAGAAAAGTTTGTTTTTAACAGTTTTGTTTTATTTAATACCATAAACTTGATAAGTGCCTAACCTAAAACAGTCTAAGGGCCCCTTGATAGAATTTGCTACAGGCCCCGCGCTGGCTTAATCCGGCACTGTCTACGACACAGAGTGGTATGGTATGGCACAATTCGAGCAGGAGGCATTTCGACTCATTAGACAAATGTGGTTCTACGTATATGAAGTAGTTTGATTTGTAATATTTATTTTCGTATTTGTCCTTGTTGCTCCTGGTCTGAATTCCCTTTATCTCATAAACTACTTCAATTATGACAGAAAGTCTTGCGCTTATATAATGTTGTATACTGCAGTAAGGCATCATTCATTGAATTGTTATACCTTCAATTCAGTTTTCATGCCAAATTCTATAGTCTTTTTTAATAATGTCTCTCTAACTGGCCACTTAAGTTCCACTTACTCTGATTGTATTGGACCTGATCAGATCAACTAAACACAACTTAGGTATATAGTTTTGTAGTTTTTTGGTGCATATTTGATTTTGATTTGTGCAGTCTTTAATAAAAAGGTAATCTTTTGTTTTACCTGTATGATATGGCGATAGGGATTGATCAAGTATTCCTGTGCCTAGTTTCATGTCCTGCATACTTATAGGTGCTAACGGTGTCAATGAACCACCAGCTATATTTATATAATTTTTATTTTAAATCAACAAAATTAAACAAACAAACAACAATCATATTAAAGTAATAGAACAAAACAAAAAATTAAAATAATAAAAAAACGAAGAAATAAAAAAAATACATAAAAAATAAGTTTGAAGTGTCTTCTACCTATAATTGCTGCTTTTATTCGGTTATCCGTTTGCGGATCGATTCATTCGACTTTGCTTTTAATTTACATTTGAGCTCAACTTATGAAAAAAAATGATCAGAATCGATTTTAAATAAAAATAGACTAAGATTCTAAGCATTAGTGTGTCACATCTATACAATTTGTTCTTAGAACATTCCAAGGAATAATTTCCTAAAATTTTGTCCCTTTAACTTGAAAACTCCATTTAAAGTAAACATTATGAAATGCGTTTTGTCAATTTTTCGTTTACTTTACTGACGCAGTTCACTCACGTTAAGAGTACTTTTTTATTTTTTTACACGATTTTATTTGATTACACGATGCTTCTTGATGCAAAGAAGAAAAGTAACCTAAGACCTCGTCACACTTTTTAAATTAACAAAAAAATCAAGCGTCAAGAAGCCTCGTGTAGTAGCCAACTATCTGACCTTTGTCAAAGAGCGCTTAAAACAAGCAACAACCTGCGACCACTTCCTTTCACTGATGGCGAGCTAGGTTGGTCAGCCAGAATCCTTTTGAACCGTTGAGAAAGGCAGTTCTTCTTCTGAATAGAAGAGAAAACGCTTCTGAATTTGAATTCAAAATCGAAACCAGAAGCATTAGCACATTCACATAGTTTAAATGTTTAAAAAACAAAAGCCTGATTTGTTTAATTTTTTTTCTGATGTAAAATAAAGCAAATTAATGATAATCAGAAAAGAATATACTATAATTCCAAAGTCAAAACAAATTCAAATTAACATAACGGAAGGCTTCTTTTTGTTAATGTATGGCATTTGCCACATGTATAGCTTTCAACTATAATAGTTCTAATCTCCCCTTAGTCTCAATGTAATTAAGTAAGCAAACACTTAGAGCCTCAAAAATTTTAATCGAGTTAATAATTTAAGATCAAGTATGAGTAGTAGTTTCAAACCCAATCGAATAATTCGATCCATATACGGAAAATAAGTAACGATTGATAGTATTTAAAAAAAAAAACTCGCAAATTAAAAAAAAATCTGTCATTAAATACTTACCAATCGATGTTCCTATTGGTGGGGTATACAGAGAGCTTTGTGATTGTGATATTGTCGTTATACTATCATAAATAATTGATTCGGTTCCAGAAGATGTTGGAAAACCATTATGTGTGTCGTAATAAGCTGCTCCACCATTGGTTGTTACACTACCTAATTCTGATAGAAGTTTGTGTTCATCTTTGATGCACCATTTACCAGACCAAATCTGCTTAAATTATAAAAATGAAAGTAAAATAATTGGTAAAATATTTTTTTTTAAACTCACATTAGAATATAATTGATCACCACTATAAGCTAATCTCTGGCGTTTAATATCTTCTTCGGGATGAATATTGATGTCACGATTTTCGTCGTCTGAAAAAAATATCACTGCGAATTATAGTTAAGATTGAAGTTAATCCCTTTCATTGTTTGGTTTTGTTTAGCTTATAAGGGATAAAAGGTAATAAAAGATAAGTCAGAAAACTGACCTATTCCTTATTCATTTTCTATCCCTAGTAACACGTAACGTCTGTCTTCAACTTCAAACACTAGACGGACATTAAGATGGTTTGTTTGTAAAAAATAATATTTTCTGGGTTGATAATGCGATACATGTTCATTATTAACAAAAATAAAATGCACGACTGGGTCGCACGAACTTGCTCCTATGTAAAAGACTAAGAATTTCAAAAATGAATGTTATTAGAGAAACTGTTCATAAGCATAAAATTCGTTTTTTAAATGACTAAAAAAATTCTTTAGTAGTTAAAGGTAAGAATAGGATGCCATGTGATTCAAGCAAATATAGATTTATGCAAGAACAAAATTTATAAGTCTTTGTAGTGGTTTCTTAAAAAATAAGGTTTTATATAAGAAAATTTTAAAACATTTTTAAGAAAATATGTTTTTAGGCCAATTTGAAGTTTTTATTATTGTATGAATAAAAATTAAATTTACAAAAAAAGTATTGAGCCGTTTTCGAGATATTGAATTTTCAAAAAACAAAAAATTGATTTTTTTTTTCAAAATTCAAAAAAATATTTTTCCTAAAGTTTTGAAATGCAATTTTTTTTTAAACTTCTTAGAAGCTTCCCTCTACGAAATTTCATTAAAATCCGTTGTGCTAATAATGGGAAATTCAAAATTTTAAAAAATTGTTCTATGGTAGGTACAGTCAGTAATATCTTGTTTTCAATTTTTTTTTATTATTAAATTACAGATATTAAAAAATAATAGAAAGAAAAAAAATTTAAGCAAAATTCTCGGAACCGTTTTCGAGAAAAATACGATTTTCGAAAACCATTTTTTAACATTTGTATGGAGGGTACCGTTATTTTTAGGTAAAATAAATTTATTTTGCTTATATATTGTAGATTATTTTTCCAAACTTTTATTTATCAAGTTTTGAAAAAAATCGAGCATGGGGTTTTCGAAATATTGAGTTTTCAAAAAAAAAATTTGAAAGTTTTTTTAAAAATCCAAAAAATTTGTTTTGGAAAATTTGAATAAACAATAATATTCAAACTGCTGGGAAGCTTAAGCATAAAAAAAATTATCAAAATCGGTGGTACCGTTTTTGAGAAAATTAAAAACAAAAAAAATGGTCCCAAGGGGGGTACAAAAACTACTCACTTTTTTGAAAATGTTTTTTCGACCATTATCTAGGTCTAACTAAATTAAATTTTTTGAATTTTTTTTAAGAAAATCGCAGGGACAGTTTTTGAGAAAAAAAAATATTTATAAAATTTCGGAAAAAAATCGTATGGCAGGTACCGTTATTTTTGGTCATAAAAAATCGAATCAAAAAACATCCGGCGGTAAAAAATCAAAACCCATATCTACCAAGTTTGAAGAAAATCGACCGAGCCGTTTAGCTGTAATCGAACAGACAGACAGACAGACAGACAGAATTGTCAGACCCACTTTTTTCGTCTTCGCTATCATCGTAATGTCAAATTTGATCAAAATCTCGAGTTCTTTTTTTTTACGAATGCATAACTTGCCTTATAGTACCTATAAGTCGCAAGTAAAAATAAAGGTAAGGAGGGATTGAATATAACGACAATGATGATGAATAAAGGCATGCTGGTGTTTGGTTGAACTAAATGCATGGACAATCTACTATCGACCAAATCTTCACATTTCGGAAGATCCCAGAATTAAGTCCATTCTCAAGTGACTTCTTAGCTTATAGCAGGGTTGCGAATTTTTGAATTAAAAAAAAACATAAGTCATAAGTCTGTAGATGATTTGTGATTTAAAACAAATCTAATTCATAAGTTAGTTAGTGACTTATGATTTAAAAAAAATCTAATTCATAAGTTAGTTAGTGACTTATGATTTAAAAAAAATTTAATTCATAAGCTATTTTGTGACTTATGAATTAAAAAAAAACTAATTCACTACCTTATGACCTTATGAATTAAAAAAAAAAATAATTCACTACCTATAAGTGACTTATGAATTAAACAAAAATTAATTCACTACCTATAAGTGACTGACTTATGAGTTAAAACAAAAATTAAGTCATGAGCAAGTCAGTGACTTATGAATTAAAAAAAAATGAATTCACAAGCTACTAAGTGACTTATGGATTAAAAAAATTTAATTCATAAGGTAGTTGGTAAATTAAGTTTGTTTTGACTACATAATTATTTAATTATTAACGAAAGTAGATTTCAAGCTTTTTGTGTCATAAAATTATCATGCTAGCTTATAAATTTTCCAATTAATAATTTTTTAATCAGAAATTCTCCATTAGGTTATGAATTAATTTTTTTTAAATTCATAAGTCACTAGGTAACTTTTGAATTAAATTTTTTTTAATTCATAAGTCACTTACTTGCTCATGACTTAATTTTTTTTAATTCATAAGTCACTTGGTAGGTTGTGAATTATTTTTTTTTTAATTCATAAGTCACTTACTTTCTCATGACTTAAATTCTTTTAATTCATAAGTCACTTGGTAGGTTCTGAATAAATTTTTTTTAATTCATAAGTCACTAAGAAGCTTATGATTTAAATTTTTTTAATTCACAAGTCACCAACTGACTTATGAATTAAATTTTTTTAATTCATAAGTCAGTAACTAACTGCTGAATTACATTTTTCTTAATTCATAATTAGCCCACTAGCTTGTGAATTAGAGCCAAGCTTAAGCTAAAAAGTAACTTAAGCTTTTGCAACCCTGGCTTATAGTGACCCGTGAGGAGTTTCTTTACTTTTCGTTGATTGTTCCTACTTAAGCTGATACAGTTCTTGAAACGATCTTAGTTATAGTTCCCAAGAAGTAGCTTGACCTGACTCATTTTTGTGAGTTCTTTCCAGTTTTTGGAAAGAAGTCAGAGTTTATGTAGATTCTTCCCACTATTGAATTAACGTGATTTTCGGCTGAAAGTGGCCGATTGATCTTAAAATCAAGACTGGTAACACATTAAAAAAACTGAAGCTGAAATTGGGAGAGAAAAACTGGGGACAATAGTGAGGTGTCAATTTGCTGTTTAGATATAGCAATAAGGTGAGATTATACGGATTTAATGTTAAACCATTTTCAATGAACTTCTTAGTAATTGCCATAAGATCTTCATCTATCCTACAAATTAGATCTTCCTTTAGACCAATCGGGGAGGACAAGTAAATTTGTACATAATCTGCATATAAATGCATCGATACATTTGAACATACATTAGGGAGATAATTTATTAACAAAAAGAATAATAAAGGCGCTAAAATAGAATCATATACAGTACTTAAGTTTTTGGCAAAGAGTTTCATAGTTTACTCTGTCAAAGGTCTTTGAGAAATCCAGCAGATTGAGACAAGTTACGTGGTTCAAATCATATTCACATCCAAGGACTTTGATCAACGCAGTTCGGCAGCTATGATTTGCACGGAAACCAGACTGAAATGGTGACAGAAAATTAAACATATTAATGTAATTCGATATTTGTGTAGCCAGAATTTTCTCAAAGACTTTTGATAGGCAAGGGAGAATACTTATTGGCGGAAATAAGAGCATGAAATTTCCTCTTTCCTATTATTCATACAGTGATCATATGTCTGAAATCAATCAATTCATTAAACTGGTTCGGAGACGAAATTATACTCACCTTTTCATATTTTTCTTTAAGATGTAGCGAATATATTCTAAGCATTGTCTAATGGCGAATCAACACATGCGTAGAATTTAATGTTTCAAAGATTCTTTACTGTCTCCTGTCGTTAAAGCGGAGCTTACAACCTTGCTATTCATGCTATATTTACACCTAAGAAACATTTTCGTCTCTTGAGCATCATCGTTTCCTGTTGACAAGCAATGGTCCTGTGAAATAGCTACAGTTGCATTTCTTCTCTGAAACAATTTCGACGTAATGCTTGTACTTTTAGGAATGTCCATAAATTTACGCTTGAGGCTTACTTTGGACGAACTTTTAAGTGCAGAGATTCCTTTTTATGCGCAACACCACGAATGTAAAATACTCTAACAAGCTCTATTTTTCCTCCCAATTTGAAACCATTTATGTATATCCTCGGCTAGGGTTATCCTATATAGGGCTTAAAATGTTATAATTTTTAATTTTAAGTTTGACAGCAGGGAAGGACCGCGTTCAGACTTCACTTGTATATCTAGGCTAGTTTCTATTAATTTTCTGAACAAACAAAACCGGATTGTATAGATTTATAGAAAAATTTCTGCACCAAATTTTCCGAAAGGAAAATATTTCTTTTGAAATGTTGTGTATAAGCAGATTTTTGACACCAAACCTAACCAATCCCGTTCTGGTCGCTCAGAATACTAATATACTAAACTATCTTAAATAGCCTATCCTATAGAATCCTGAATGCGACCATTGCTTGTTTGCCAACAGCTGTTTCTTACAAAGGATTAGAAAAGAAATTTAAACGTGGCCAATAATTTACTTGCGTGGGTAATGAATTAAAAAACAAAACTTTTCACAACAAGAAAAAATCTATTCTTCTTAAAAAAAAAATTCTATAGCAACATCAAGCGGCTGCAAAGTGAAAATAAATTATTTGAATCCATTCTAACAACACATGAATAACCCAACGAGTAGCGCAACAGATTTCCCAACATCCTTCCTGTGTGCTATATACATATATTTTCTTTGTTGCGGCACGTGATTGCGATGAAAACATATCTTTAACTTGTATATCCTCTTTATTATCAATAATACAAAAAAAGATAATATACTCTAAGCCCCTTGCAGCCCCTGAACCAATCTTCTTACTCGCATTTGTAATTCATTGGCTTAATTTCTCAAATGAAGTAGATACGCATGTTGTCACATTAACGAGTTGTGGTAAAAAGTAGGGGTAGAAAATAACATAACCCCAACGCGGCCGACGTTATTTAATTAATTATTGTCTTTAGAATTTTTACTTTACTAAATTATTTTGACATTTGGTCAATTAAAGCTCAATTCGAATTAAGGATTTTTTGACAGTTGGTCAACTTGGGCCCAAAGAGACTGAGTACTTTTCCCAAAAATTGACAAAGAAAAAGAAATGCATAGTTTCGAGTTCAAAAACAAGAATCTAGAGAGACCTGTACGCACTCTTCCTCTTTACTAAGCAAAACAACAAGATGAACAGCTTAATAAAGATGGTGTTTTCCTATTTTACATTTGACATTCTGTGAATTTCCATAAAAAGCCCTACATACCATTTTTGTGGTAACAATAATTCGCCAACATTAACTTGGCCACGTGCCGTTAAGTGACTTTTTACGTTCACGTTCAACTTCAGCTATGTAACTGTAATTGATGCTAACAGTAGCGGATCTAACCTTGAGTATCGTCTTATATTCTGAGGCCGTGCTTTTTTTAAATATTTTTTTGAATTGGCTGCACATATTAATTTTTGGACGATTCCATAGGAACGTGTCGAAAATTGAATTGACACACGACCTAAGACGAAGTGTTTGAAAATAAGCTCAAAAGGCATCAAACATTGATCATTTTCATATGCTTATAAAATAGTTGAAAAAGCAAAATTATCCTCATGCATAAAGATCTACTCGTATGACGACCTCTGAAAGTCACTGTTGTGAGGTTACGGATGAAAAGTAATTCGCCGTTTCATTGGATTATTTCTTTCGTTTGAGAACATGTAGTTCAAGCAGAAAGAAGCAACAGTAATAGTGAATGCAGGGAAACAATTCAACTGGAATCTGCTTCACATGTCAATGTCAATTTTGTCCACTGTAAATAATGAATTGTAGATATTGATTAATTATGATTCCTTTAAAGAAGCGTTCTTTTTTTTGTAAAGTTTTTGGAAAATTTCGGAGCCTACGTTTTTAATGTTTAAGTCACCCATCCGCGGTCAGTATTCAATCTAAATCCGGCACTGGATGAGCATCCGTACCAAGGCTCTATGACAAAAAAGGACTAAGAGAAAAGAAGTAAGAAGAAATTATGTTTTGGCTTCGGATCTGCTGAGAAATTAAAAAACTTTTTTCATAGAAAACACGGACATCATAATAACATAAGTAATTTCAAGAGCATTTTTGAGATAAGGGTGATCATATTATAATGATTACTGCAATAAAATTCCCATAATCTTGATAGGGTTGGTACGTATACTAATGTATAAGCAACTGCGGTGGCGGCGACAACGATGACGGAAGGAGAAAAAAAAAACAAAAACTAGATTCATAATTCATTTTGGAATTTACTTAAGGGTTTGGGGTGGTGAAAGCACTTATCCCAGAATTATTTTTCGCAATAACAAAATTGTGGCTTACCACCAACAGCAACACACTTAGGGGCTATGTTTTTCGTATCTGTCTGCATCTCCCTGGATTGTCCCTTAGATAAGTTCACAAAACAGATGCTTTATTATTTTATTGCCCTGTGTACGATGAGGAGTACCGCACTTGCATCAGTATAGTCTTCATTTGTAGGTAAAGTAAGTGAATAGAATTTTATTCTATAAAATGCACCCCCGAAATGTGTATCATAATTATTATACAAGGGGGACAAGAACACATCACACAGAGATAAAATCACTTGAGCTGCTATTACTACCAGAAAAGCTAGTCCTAGCTATGTATCTCTATCTTCTAATAAGGAGGAGTGATGAATTTCAGTACGTGTAGCATCAGCTCAACATCTCTAATTAATAATAATGATAGACTGTTGTAAAAAGTGGTTAAATAAAATTTTTGAAATCGAGAAATGTGTGGTTCTGTAAACTTGTCAAATTGGACAAGTCGATAGATTGTGATCTGGTTATTTTATTATTTTTTTGTCTGATATACAAATATCATTTCAAATCCAATTATAATGAATAGGTCCAGCCATGAGCCCTCAATATTTAGGTAAAAGATTATGGCTCATTTTTTCACATTATACCTATCAATTTGAAGTGTTTCGTCTTTTCCTGTCATAGAACAGATAAAAATTAAACATTGAAAGAATTTCGACCAAGCTGGATTTTTGTGAAGACCTTTGGTTGGATGTCTTAAGCATACCACGGCAGCACTAAGGGACGCTTTCTATTTTTTTTTTCAAAATTATAAATTTTAAGAGAAAATTAATTCTTCAAAAAAGGCTATTTACTTATTTATATCTTCATATATATATATATACCTATATCTGTGCTTCAGTAGATACTGTATTATTATAAGAGTCACTCAATGAGTAACTGCGTATAAATATCATTGGAGATGGTAGACTAAGGTCGGTTTTCTTAACTACTGTTCAACTTGCCCGGAACTCCGAAGTTGGCCCACTCTAGAGTTGATACAAAATCGAGAGTTGAGCGGCAAGTTAAAAATTGCTTTTCTTCACCACCATAATTCTCAACTCGGAAGTTGAAATTTGAAAGTTGGCCAACTTAAGTTTTTCAGAATATCCCTGGGATATTTGTGACAGATATGGCATACGTTGTTGTTTTCTAGTTGTAGATTTGAATTTATTGCGTTTATAAATAAAAATTTAAGGTTCAGTGTAATTTGTATTGGCAATTGAAATTAAAAAAATAAGTAATGACGGAAAAACACAAATAAAACCCAATAATATTCCCAAATTATCAGAGAAAAGACAGCAACATTTGGCATAAGATCAAATTTGAAATTCTGGACGGTGACGTGAAAGGGAGAGGTATAAGCTAGAGCTTGAGAGAGCTGTCAATACCGTCTCTAATTGCAAAGCAATGAATCCTCCATTAGCTGAAACACTATTATTGTGGTGGGCTTTGAAAGACGAAAACGATAAACAAAGTCACGGTGGTCCCATTTCTCGACTCCAACACGTGGAGTCTTACATTGTCTTATTTTAGGAGTAAAAAAATCTTCATCTTCTCTTTCCGAAGAAGCCGTCTTTCCCAAAAACAGTTTCCTCGAAACAGTATAGTTTCAAATTAATTTATTTTGGATATTGAAAGCGAAAACGACTTTTGATTAAAAAAAATCAAAATTCCAGTGGAAAATCTCAAGTTTGCTCGGCCTACTTCTTCTTTTTTCGGGAGTTGAGAAAATTGAAAGTTGATAAACTCTAGAGGTGAAAATCAGAAGTTGAAACTCTCAGCTTTGAGTGACGAAAAACAAAATCCTAAAGTTGAGTTTAACTTTGATTGAAGAAAATCGCCCCAAATCCCAAGATTGGCTAGATAACGAAAGTTATTATTTACGGAACTCTGAACTATACTGTGACAATTTTTTTCGGTTAAAATGCGTCACATACATTTTACCATAAAACCTAAGCTCTAAAGCATGTGATTGTCTGTAATTTATTTACATAATTAACACTATGAAATATTCAACTATTTTATAATTTGTTTTGATATTTAATAAAAAAAAAAACAAGTTTTGAATATACTCTAGGAAATTTTGAAATGTGTTAAACATGTTTTTATGTGATGAAATATGTTCAGAGCTTAAAATTCCATTGCATGTGATTTCTTAAACAAATTATTTATGCAAGAATACTTATTTTAATTCGTTAAAATAATTTTTTAGCTATTTATAAAAGTTTTAAGACATTTTGAAGACAAAAAATTTAAGTTTTTTACTAATGTTCCAATGAGAATTAAATTTCAAAATGGATTTTTTTTCAAAAATCTAAAAAGAATTATTTTTTTAATTGTTTTGATATGCAATACTACACCTAAGTTTCTGTATTATCAAAAATCTGTGATGTCGATAATGAGAAAGTCAATAATCAAAAAAAGGTACTATGGTAGGTATTGTCAATAATGCCTTAATTTCGAATTTTGTTTTACTTAGTTATAGATCGAAAAATTAAGTGATTACATCGAAATTCTAAGATTCGTATTCGAGAAAAAAAAAGATTTTTGAAAACCATTTCCTAACATTAGTATGGTGTGTACCTTTTTTAGATGAAAGGTACATCTTGTAGATATTATTAGAACAATTTCAATTGTCAATTAAAAAATTTAAGCAGCAGATACTATTCAAAATCCTAAGGTGTTTAAGAGAATACAAAAAATGATCAAAATAATTTGTAAAGTTCTGGAGAAAATCGAAAAAAATAACTATTAATAACCATTTTTTTTAAATAATTTTTTTAATCATAATCTTCCTTTTGCTAAGTGAAATTTTTTCGAGAGTTCAGAAACTCTGGTTCGATTTTGGAATATACCACCCACATACACATATGAACATGAATAACAAGTTAAAGTATTTATTAATAAAATAAAACAATAGAGAAAAGTAAAGAATTACCTTAGCTTGAAAAAGAAAAATTAATTTAAAGTAAACTACTACCTACTATTAATGTGCTTAATTCTGGTACACCACTGTTTATTAGACATTTTACGAATCTTAATTAAAAGTTTTAAAGCTGAAAAAACTACACATTAACGTCATTCTGTCTGTCTGTCTGTGTTTTCGACTACAGCCTAAACGGCTCGGCCGATTTTCTTGGAAGATATCATTTTTAATTTTTTCCCCCTGCACGTTTTTTTTCTGAAGACCAAAAATTTTATAATTTTATAATTACTGTCCTACAGAATTTAAAAAAAAAATCAAAAATTTCATATACATAGTTACATGTAATGGTTGAAAAAATTTTAGCCCCCTGGAACCATTTTTTTCTTTTTCATTTTCTCGAAAACGGTACAACCGATTCAAATCATTTGTTTGTGCGAAAGCTCCTCCAAAGTTTGAATATTACTACATATTCAAATTTTCAATTTTTTATTTTTTTGGATTTTTAAAAAAAAGTTTAAACATTTTTTTTTGGAAACTCAATATTTCGAAAACTCCATGCTCGATTTTCTTCACATTTGATAAATGAAAGTTTCTTAACATAATCTATAAGATTTAAGAAAAAAAAATTGTTTTACCTAAGACGGTACCTTTCATACAAAATTAAAAAATGGTTTTTGAAATTCGTATTTTTCTCGAAAACGATCCCGAGAATTTCGCTAAAAGTTTTTTCCTTTACGATCTATAATTTAATAAAAAAAATTGAAATCCAGATTTAACTGAATGTACCTACCATAGAACCATTTTTTCGAATTTTAAATTTCTCATTATCGGCATAACGGATTTTAATGAATTTTTTTTTATAGAGAAGCTTCTAAAAAGTTTAGAAAACATTGCGTTTCAAAACCTTAAAAAAAATGTTTTTTTGAAAAAAAAATCTATTTTTTTTGGAAAATTCGATATCTCAAAAACGGCTCAATATTTTTTTTGTAAATTTTATTAGTATTCGAACAATAACAAATAATTTAAATTGGCGTACCAAAATTTTTTTTTAAATGTTTTAAAAAAAATTCTATATATAAGCACTACAACAACGACTTATAAGATTTGTTCCTGAATAAACTATACTCTGTCCAACAAAAATTGTCAGTACAGGCCTTATGGGAGAGCTTTTTCTAAAGCAGTGGCGCCTGATGCACCCTCACTACAATGCGTTAGGAAAAATGACACTAAAAAAAGAGCAAGTCACTGAGTTTTCTTAAGGAATTGTTGTTGTAATTCTTTGCAAAAAGTTGTACACCCCAGCACGACCGTCGTATCCCACTGCTGATGAGATACTGTCAAGAGTGTCAAGTGCAGTGGTACCACTTTACTTCAATTGAAGTAGATCTACTTCTTTTTTTCAAAATATTTTAATATCTACTTCCTGCTTCGCACCATCAGCAAAATACTGAAATCTACTTCATTTTAAAAATCTCTGTTTCATTCAACCTACTTCAATTTTGCAAAATAGAGCCCAAATCTACTTCTTTTTCTCTATTGCACTCTAAGTAGTAGTATGTAACCTCATAATTACCATAAAATAAAAGAACGTCACCACGATACAAATACACAAATGAGTAATTTTATACGAAATTTCTTTAAAATTAAAGAAATGTATTGACAATTTTAAATATCTAATAATATTCATTTGAGAAAAAAAAATTTAGTATGCAATATTTTTTCTAAAAGCTAGTAAAAAGTCATTTTCAAATCTACTTCGATTTTTCTCAATTTGCTTCTTTTTTTTCTTCAAATCTACTTCGACTTTTTTTCCGAAAGTGGTAACGCTGGTGAAGTGTCACTCAATACGATCGTGCGCTCTTTATCTACATCAAAACAGAGTTACCATTATCATTCTCAATTGCAAGCAAGGAGCTTTTTCAGTGGTTTTTATTAAGGAGCTTTTGGGTTTTGAAGCTTTTGAGAACACTTTTAAGAAGATGAGTATGTTGAGTGTTGTCGTATTGCTTTTCAACTTAAAAAAAACGCGCCTATTATATTACCGCTTGGTGTTGTGGGAAAAGGTAAATTGAATATTGTTTTCAGTCGTTTTGAATCGGCAGACGGGAGCCCTAAGCGTTTTTTACTCTCATTTGCGGCGATTTATAATGTAAACTACGGAATCTCTGTGAGAGCTTTAAAAGGCGACACACTTATGCATGGCAATGCAACCAGAATGAGAGACAAACGTCCTATCTTCCCTGTACTGACAATTTTTGTTGGACAGAGTATAATAGTTACTTGAACCACATGGCATTTCGTTTTTAGCACTAACTCTGAACGGAGTTGTTTTATTCACTTAAAAATGAATTTTATCCTTATGAACAGTTTTCTCTAAAAACATTCATTTTTCAAATTCTTAGTCTTTTACATAAGAGCAAGTTCGTGCGACCCGGTCGTGCATTTTATTTCAAATAAATTTAAGACCCCCATTCGAACTTCATTTTCATTTACAAAATCTAAAACAAAAAACCTCTACTTGACATCTTTTTGCGAAACAGGAAAATAATTAATTTTCAACCAAGAACCCTTACTCCATTTGTTCATAAACAACACAGGAACAGTAGCTATGTACTTTATATCCAACCACTATGCAAGGGGGGGGGGGTAAGTTAAGGGCAGAAGACAATTGCAATAAATATCCGTTGCCTTGCCCGGCATTCTTTAGCAAAAAAGGTCTGTTTCATATTAATAGATTGTTGTTGTTCACAAAAAAAGTAAAATAAAACTCCCCAAAATAAGTTTATGACTTAAAATAAAGAACAAGTAAAAAACAAAATATTTCATGATGCGCTCAAATAGGACTTTTTCTAAATGCCTGATGCAGGGTGTACTTCAGAAATTTAGAATTTAAGCCTCAAATTATTTTCATTGAAGTAACTGTTTTTAATCATTTTTGTATGAAAATATTTTACGAATGGTAATTTTATTTGAAAATAAATAAAATAATAGTTTTGAATAAGACATACAATTCGATGATTAATACAAATCCATAAAATAGATAATGTTCAAAAACAATACAACTCTCTTCTAAAATAATTTCAATCTATAGGATAAAAATATCGCTCTTACAATAATTACAAGGCTTACAAAATCAGGTAATCAATTTCTCTTCACGAAAAACTTTTTAATTACATAACTATTTTTTATCGTGATAGTGGTATCTACTGTTATGTATTCGTAAGAAATGCTAAACGGAAATTTTAATCAAAAATAAGACGGTACAATGATAGAGAACTTGAAAAATGTGCACCCGAAAATCTTTATCTCTGTATATGCTAAATGATCGATTAAATTTTAAACTAAGCATCAATTTTAGGGCACACTCCAGAAAGATCTACGGTTTTTTTGGGACGGAAAATGACGGTTCCTGCCAAATAACCAAAATAAAAAAAATAAATTCAAAGTCTTAAGCTCAAAAACGGATCTTACAATTTAATCCGATTTCAATCAGTCACTTTAAGCTTTAAGGAAATTGATTTTTGTTTTGAAAATTCTCAACCTTTAAACAAATTTTTTTAAATACATAAATCTTTTAACCAAGCTTTTCAACCCTTTTTTGAATTATCTATTCAACAAATTTCTTGCAGTTATCTTCACAACAAAATTGTTCAATTTATATCTGAATAGAAAGTGCCCACTGAAGCCAATATTGCAATAAACATAAAACTGCTTTCCTTATGTATGACTGGGTTTAAATGGAAAAAAATAAAATTAAAAAGCCATTACTGTCAAAAATTATATTCCTTAACAATAACACTTAAAAATTGGACAAAGATACATATTTTTATTCAAAATAAAACATGTTTCATAAGAAATATCAAACTTTGTTTTCATTAAGTAAAATATTTTTTGAAACATTAAAAATGTTAAAGTAATTAAGTACATTCCTCTTAAAATCTTACTAACTGAATGGTTTTTACCAAAAATAAATATTAAATTACATGCAAGGCAACAAAATCAATTTAGTACACGCAGAATTGAAACGTAACACCGAATGGGTATTTAGGTTTGTACCTATATAAAATTGTCTCCATTTGCCTATTTGGTACTAGTTATTGAGTTTTACCTTTGAAAAGACAGTTTATTTTTTCCACGAGACTAAAGACATATCAATTTATAACATGTTTAACCATTTATGAATTTTAAAAATATTTAATATTCAAGGAGTTTCGCACGGTCGATGAAGGGCCTTGGTCCTTCAAAACCACATAAATAGTGCATTAATAGAACTGTTATTAATAGGCATGTCTTTAGTTCATATCCATTTCATTTTGGAATCACCCTGTCTCCTTCAAATGAAAAGCGAAATAAACCTACAGGCATAAGCATTTTGACACAAAATTAAGCTTTGAAGATAACTTTCATTCGCATTTTGCTTGTGGTCCTTTTTTTGTGGCAGTTTTGGTACCTACACGTCTAAATGAAAGTGAAAAAAAAAGGATTACGTTAACGCATAATCAAAGAAAAATCGGAACGAAAGGAAAAAGAACTCCGTTCTGCCTGGTTAAGAGCAACAATGACAACAGAGTACCATTGTCGTAAAATTTTATCTTCCACATGTGAGGGGCGTGGTGGGTTCTGCTATACTCTTTGGAATCTTAATACTGCAATAATAAAAAACGGAGTGGCAGGGCTTTATTTTACTTGGAAACGAAACATACGAAAAGACGCAGTTTTTATTTGATTTTTTTTCTGTTTTGTTTTTATACATATGTACAACAACGAGTATGTTGTATGTTTTTGTTACCCGGCGGAAATGCTTAACGGATGTTCACCCATTTGACCGGATATGAAACATGTATTATATGTTTTTGGGTGATTTTACGAAATGAAAAAGTTTACCCTTCTTTTCTGTATATTGTACGTTTGTCCTAGATGAACAAAATTTCGGATTAACATAGAATGATGAATTTTGATGAATCAGCAACGACCTTTTATAATTTTCTCGCTACCAAAACTGTCTTTGGGCATTCTTTTTCCATCATCATCATCATCATCCATCATCCTGATTTAATTATGATTACTCATGAAGTAGAATCAGTGTACTTAAAAAAAGGTGTCAAAGAGAATCTTAAGGTAGAAAAGCAATATGCTCCGAAACTTTTTCAATAATACAAAATGTTTGTCAGCATCTATATATCAATAGGTATGTTTTATTCACTGCTGCATAGCTAACGCAGCAAAATTTCCCTCGACAAACAAAAACAATTTGATTGCTGCGAAAAAGAAGCCAGTAAAAAAATGACAGTTGTGCTAGTGATAGAACTTTAAATTATTGAAATGAAAATGGCGCTATGCATTAAATTTAAGAATTAAACATTATGTACAACGCATGTTTTGACATCAGATTTTGATATTTTCTATAATAGTGGCCAACATTGAAATATAAATTGAAATTGACATATGGAGTGAGTTTGATCGTTTTATTCGCACTTGAATGCTGCGCTGGCTATGCAGCAATGAATAAAACAAAATAAGCTCAATCAGGTTGATTGGTTTCCGCAAGTTCACCAAAGGGTGCAGAAATAGAAAGATTAAATAATTCATACCAAAAAGGTGAAACAACAAAATAGAACTAACTTACCATGATCATCGATCCGTTTTCTTTTGATATTATTGCCATTCGGGTCTGTTGCATGATGTATACCTAAAATTCCGTTTATACTATAACCAGCTGTCCTATGTTCACCTTGACCATCATTTCCATTAACAACATTACTACTACCACCACCACTGCCAGGATTTGAACCATTACCTGATGGGTTTATGAGTGCTTGTGGGGGTTGTTGTTGTTGCATAGCTGGAGCATGAGCTATAACAGAAACATTTTGAACGGAACCAGAATTTGAACCTGATGCACCAGCATTACCACCACCAACACTGCCACTGTTTACGCTTCCACCAACACCGCCACTGCTATTGCCACTTGCTCCTGCTGTTCCGGTATTACTGCCTGCGGTACCAACTCCCGCTGCCGAGGAAGTAGATTGTTGTTGAGTTTGTTGTTGCTGCTGCTGGTGATGAACATGTTTAGCCTTTTCTGCAGCCTTGTTGCGAACAATACTGTAAGGAAATTGATTTGAAACAGAAATACTTTTAGAAACTTTAAATCGAAACTGAAAAAAGGCATTTTTTTTTGGTTTGGCAACTGTGATCGAAATCAAATAGTTTAATCACCAGTTGAAAGAGAACCGCGCACTGGCAACTCTTTACTCACGCTCACACTCTTTTCTCTCTTGCGCTTATAGAAAACAACTCAGCTGTTGCGAAGGCAATCGTTTAGTTTGTGTTAAAACACAAACTTTTTAGTTGCTCGAATCGAGTTGCTCTAAGTGCGCGGTGTCCCATATAAGCCCATATGTTTCATTTTAGCAACCAAACAGTTGCGAAACTAAAAATTGAATGTGCGCGCCTGGCCTAAGAGATTAAAAAAAATCAAAATAATTTTATCGTGTCATTTGAAACTGATTTCGTCAAAGATCTTTTTTCACTCAAAAATTATCTGCTAATTTAGTAGTTTTTTTTAATAGTCTTTAAGCAGTGTCCAAATTATAACTAATTTGTGAAAATTAACATAGCTGATCAATATGAATGAGTAGACCCAACGCGATTCAAATACGTAGAAATCAACAAAGTGTTTCCACTAAACAATAATTTTAGTCTGAACGTGTTCTTCAGATAAAATGTAGTCAGCTGCCAGTTTTGTCTTCTCTGCGGCCAGTACATTATTTTAACTTGTGGAATTTAATATACCTATGTCTTTTTTTTTGTTTTTAGTATTTTTTTTTTGCAAATAAAAATTTTCAAATGAAAATAATACAATCTTCTTCGCCCATGATAGATGATAAAAAAGTAGATACACAAATTATTCTGAAATAATTTGCAACACAAATGACACTCTAGATGTCAACACTGATACGTACAAACTAACGAAGACTTTTTAGACAGGAAAAAATGTTGTTCATGTTAAAATCTTAATTGGCATAGTGCGGACACAGCTTTAGCGAGTTATGGGCCAGCAACTGAGAATGACAATCTTTCGGTGCTGTAACTATTAAAAAATGTATTAAACCTATACAAAAATGCCCTACGTATAGACGAAAGATACATAAATTTGTATTTAACACTAAATAAGAAGTCGGTCGACAATGAAGACGTGATTAGGACAGTGGTTTTAAACGAGTAGGTATTTACATTTGGCCCGCAAATATCGACAGAAGATGACTGAAAAACTCAACTTTTAAGGATTTAATATTATAGGTATTAAACTTGCCATTTAAATAGGGTCGATAAGTGACATAGGTGTTATATAGACATGTTTATATGACAGAATATATATGACGACATATGCATACATTATATGTATCTATATATTTTGTGATACTAATTTGTCGTCTGCGGCGTGGGCCATCGCACACGGCCCAACTCTTCGCTTTTTTAAATTAAGTTGATGACAAAGAATAATTCTGAATAGCTTACCAATTTATAAATATGAAATCAAGAAGTGGGGATATCCCAAATAATTGTTTACTATAAATTTTTCTTATTTATAATAAAGTTAGTTTTATAAAAACCTTCGTATAACTTTGAACTGCGCCTCTCAAGCCAAATAAATACATCCATCTGCGCTTTATCCAATGGAACCTGTGAATTCATTTCTGTATTTTTGGAATCTGATGCGATCTTCGTTAACATTGTTAATTAATGCCTTACATTATGTAACATAGAGATTTTTTTTAGGGCAAGACTAAACACGTGTCAATTACGTTAAAAGTGCCTAGTTAAAATTCCCGCAATTGGCATACGATATAAAGCTTGATAAGCCAGTCGCTTATTTATCGCCTGTCAACATTTTGTTGGTGACAACTTGCAAGCAACTAAATGCAACTTGTTGCTCTCGTCCCGAGTATAGGTACATTTTTCGTAATCAATATTCTTAATTCAAATATCCCGTTCTTCTTTAAAAATGGACAGAACCCCGTCAAACTAAAAACACTACATCAAAAATGTTTGTGCGGAAGATGTTTAACGGTAATAAATAAGAATTGCTCTTATATCGTAGGTAACATTTTCCTTGCTCGTCGCGCTAGTTAGGATCTGAAAATATTGCTTGGTATATTTTATGGCATTTCTCTATGAAGATGGGTGTGTTTGTACGTTTTTAGGGGTATATAAAAAGTGGGTGTTTACAACAATATGGGAGGTCACGCGTTGTGCGCTTGTGCATAAATACCATCACCATTTTGTTGTCTATTTTTTTGCTCATCGTCGTAGGTAGTCGGTCGTCACCGTGAGAGGGTTCCATATCTAATTTAAAGATACAGAAAGCTCAGAATTTTCGAATATCCTACAGCTAGCTGTATGTTTTTTCTTTGAGTTCCATCTCATCTAGTGGGTTATACAATACTATACCTACCCTATCCAGATGAACAATACTTTTTTTTATTATACTGGGGCTGGATTTAAGGTAGATTTTTTGGTATACCATGACACAACCTCAAAGCGCATAAACGTTGTCCTCTTTCCGCCAATAATATGGGGCGAAACAACCAAGAATTTTCATAGCACTACTGTACCGTTAAATATAAAGTTCAAAGTTGCTTGCAACCACCCCCTACAATTTCATTCCCGCAAAATGTCATAATCAAGGCACTCAAAATGAGAGTTCTGCGTATTTGGTTGGGGTTGCTTGTGTTTTTACCGAAATTTTCTTGTTGAAAATACATTTTCACACTCTTCCCGCTGCTGTGGTTTTTTTGGGTTTTCTTTTATTTTCTTGGGAGAAAAGAAGTTCTTATGCGGTGGCGGTGGTTGTTAACCACTTTATTTTCGGTGGCTTTTGTGTGTTTTATGGCCGTTTAAGAAGAAAAGTTCAGTTTTTGGTGTAGCTCTGGGTATGTCGGAAAACTTGTCGAGTTTTCGACATTTTAGTCATTTCGAATACTTGTAATAGACTTCACAAGCAACATTAAGTTGTATACATAAATGTGAAGAAAAAAAACACAAATTTCCAGCTATTAAATTAAAGATAAATGTAAACTACAATGGATGTTAGCTTGAAGAATACAGTAAGTTTAAAATTATTTCTGAATTATGAATTTCGATAGCAAAATAGTGTCGGCACCTTTTTTAGTACCTATACTTATTCTAATCGGAATTTCAGACTTTAGTCTATATATCGTAATTTGTGATTTCGAAATTTCTGTTATCTTATACATAGAGACCTACATATGTATACCTACTCATCGGTTGACACTTGACCGCAACGTGAAATAAATGTTGACAGGCTTCTTTGTCGTCTCGTCTGTGATCCGGTTTCTAATGTCACTAGGATCTTCAAAGAAATCTATAGCATATTCAGCTATTTTAACAAGGCCCAGCTCAGGGGCATAATCCCAGAATGTTTTTTGGATGAAGTAATTTTTTTCGATTCAATGTAATTTTTATATATGTAGGTATCTACCTACACCCAGCGACAAAAAAAACCTCGCATTGATCTATTTTCATACTTTTGTGTTTTAACGGTAAAATTCTATCTTTTATCCAATTTTTTTCTCTTCTTTTATTATTTTGTCATTTGTTTTGACAAATAAGCAGTCAACAGAATTAAGTACGCGAGTTTTTAACAAGATCCAACATAAAAAGTCATAGTTTTGTCTGTTTGCTTTATTTGGTTATGGTTTTATCTTAAGTAGAAAAGGCTCAAATTGTAGCCTTACATGAGGAAATTGTTTCCAATATGGTATTTATGAGTGGAGTGTACGTAATGTTCTCAAGAATTAACAATCGAGTGGTTCAATTTCGCGAAAAATTGGAAGTGGAAGGCCTAAATCGTCAACTTCAAGAGAAGAGCTTCTTATCTCCGGACTTTCAATTCGCAATCGATTTCAGAATAGTTGGGGACACCAATAGAAATCTTCCTTTCTCAGTCTCAAACTGAAAAAAAATAATGGTAGAACTATGCAAAGACTTCTTAATAATGTGGGTTTGAATGCAGGGCGAACTGCAAAAAAGCCTTTGCTTACTTGCAGAATGAAGAAACAAAGGTTGCAATGGGCCAAACCTGATAAAGATTAGACTGGAAATGATTAGGGACAAGTTGTTTTTTCAGGTGAATTCAAATTTAATTTGTTCGGACCCAGGGGCAATGCGTTAGTCCACCGTAAAAATTGAGAAAAGTATTCAGATGAATGTGTTTTCTCTACTCTAAAACATTGCTCTTACGTTCGGTGTTGGGGCCATTATTATGCTGGAAGGACTGAGTTCTATGACACCGAGCGAAAACGGTACTTTAAGACGCTCTGCTTTATCTTTAACATGTCCTTAGACCAAGGTGTATTTTTAGATGAGTGGAAATATTCGTTCATCACTCCATTACATAAATCTGAATCAAAGGGCTTAGTAGAAAACTATAGACCCATTGCTAAGCTTCAGCTGATCCCTAAAGTCTTTGAAGCAATAGTTAAAAATAAATTGTATAATTTAGTGCAAAACCATATATCAGATTTTCAACATGGATTTATGAGTGGTAGATCGACAGCGACGAATTTGAGTATTTTTACTAACTATTGTCTAAATAACATGGAAAAGCACCTACAAATTGACACTATCTATACTGACTTATCCAAAGCTTTTGATCGTGTTCAACATAATGTTTTAATAAGAAAACTTGAAAGGTTTGGTTTTCACTCCTCTCTTCTGAGTTGGATAAGGAGTTACTTAGTTGGTAGAAAACAAATTGTCAAAATTGGTAACGTTTTGTCAAAAGAAATATTAAATCATTCAGGTGTTCCTCAAGGCAGCCATCTTGGCCCATTACTATTCATTATTTTTATAAATGATTTGCCAAATCTACTTTCATTTTCAAAATGTCTTTTGTATGCTGATGATTTTAAAATTTTTAGTTGTATTGAATCTTTATCTGATGCAGGTAAAGTTCAAGCGGATTTAGATCAAATTCATCAATGGAGCAATTTAAACGGACTTAATTTCAATGTTAACAAATGTAGTGTTGTAACATTTACAAAAATTCGAAATCCCTTGCATTTCGAATACAAGCTTGGTAATGATTCTCTACAGAGATGTGAAAATCAGAAAGATCTTGGAGTAGTATTTGACTCTAAAATTAATTTTTCTCTCCATATAGACCATATAATTTCAAGAGCCAATGCTATGTTAGGATTTGTTATTCGAAACTCTAAATGTTTTGAAGATCCGTATACACTTAAAACCCTTTACATCAGTATTGTTAGACCGTTGTTGGAATACTGCAGTGTTATATGGAATCCTTACACACAGTCAAATATAGGACGGATTGAAAAAGTTCAAAAAAAATTCACTAGGTTTGCGTTACGAAAGATTTATGGAAATTTAAACGTTCCATGTTATGAAAGCAGAAGCATTCTTATTGACCTTAAACCTCTCGTGTCAAGAAGAAAGTTAAATTCGATTCTTTTTGCTTACGATGTAATTAATTCTAACATAAATTGCCCGGTTTTGTTATCTATGTTCAGTATATACGTTCCTACCCGCTGTTTACGACCAAGAAATGGTGATTTTTTTCATGTTCCATTCCATAGTACAAGTTACGCTAAGCACAATCCAATTACCAATGCCTGTTTAAATTTTAATGAAGTTGATTTTGCCATTGATTTTAATATTAATAGAAATGAAATTAAGAAAAATATATTAAATTTATTGTAATTATTACTATATTATTTATTTATTAAATGTGTAAGATTGTCAATACTTAATTTAAGCTCTTTTGTAATCTTTATAAAGTTTGTTAACTTGAAAGATGGTAAATAAATAAATAAATAAATAAATTTAATGCGTTGTTTTAGACATTTTTAGAAACATGGATGAATCCTTTATATTCAGGTAAAAAATCACACAGATTCTCTTGGGGTTTCGTTACTTCAATGGCCAGGAAACAGTGCGGAACTGAATGACTTAAGAACTATTGGCAGCAAATAAAGAAAAATAAAATGCACGACTGGATCGCACGAACTTGCTCTTATGTAAAAGTACTTTTGGAATTTAAGATATAAATACAAATACATAAAATTGCAGTCTGATTTCTAGAAAAGTATGAATTTATGCAAACAAACTTTAAAAAATCGATTTATTATTAAATAAATTTTTTATATAAGAAATTTCTTTAGAATTTTTTAAGAAAAAAATGTGGGATGCGAATTTTAAGTATTTAATAATATTGATTTTAGGAAATAATGTCAAAAAATAATGGTTCATAGGTTTTGAAGACATTGATTTTTCAAAAAAAAATTTTTTTTCAAAAAAACCCAACAAATAATTTTTCGAATATTTTTATATACAATATTTTTTTAAACTTAAGGGAGGTCCTGGAGAAAACTTTTGGTTAAAATCGTTAGAGCTGTTAATGAGAAAAACGAAAATCAAAAAAACGGTTCTATGACAGGTACCGTTAATAACATTTTGCCCCAAAATTTTTGTTGACCAAAATGTAGTCCATGTCCATAATATCACACCTAATTTTTTTTTATCAAAATCGTTAGAGCCGTTTTCGAGATAAATAAGATTTTGCATTACGGGTGTATGGGGGGTACCCTTAGTTTTGGAGCTAAAAAAAAAATTTCAATTTCCCCTCTAGGGAATCATTGAAGACCCCTAACTACCGAGTTTGAAAAAAATACCTCCAGTAGTTTAGGCTGTAGTTCGAGGTACAGACATACAGACAGACAGACAGACAGACGGAATTGCCGGACCCACTTTTTTCGTCTTCGCTATCATCGTAATGTCAACTTTGATCAAAATCTCGAGTTCGATTTTTTTTTCAAATGCAGAACTTGCCCTATAGTACCTATATCGCAAGTAAAAATAAGAAGAAAACGTCCAAAAACAAATATTGACATGAAATAAGAAATGGAAAAAGCTTGGTATCAGGAAATAAATGCAAATTATTTGAAAAAGTTGTTTAATGCGATGTGAAACCGGATTTGTGAGGGTAGGAAAAAAAGGGGTGGAACGACGAAATATTAATTTTTTTCTTTATTTTTGTACGTTAACTCTATAAAAAAGTAACTTTTAAAATAAATTAACATTTATATTTTTTAAGAACCAGGGTTTCTTAACCTAAAATTTTGTAAATACGAATTTTCCAAAACTGAGAAATATGACTAATTTTTTACTTGTATGGCTATTTAAAAGATAAATACATTTTAAAATCAAAAAAGCAGTTTTCTTAATTTAAAATATAAAAAAAATAAAAATGCTTTATGAAGCTTGCCTATCCTGCATTCAAGACTTTTTTGGATTTATTGAAGTTTTCTATATCCGTACCAATTCTCGTGCATTTTTCGTCCGCCTGAAGGTAAACATGCTTTTGTTGTATCACATTTATTGCTTCGAAATTTTCATTATATTTTGAAATACGAAATTAAAAAAAAGAAACGATCTAAAAATGACAGCTATGCACAAAACAGTAAATCAAACCAAAATTATTCTCCCTATAGCTGACAAGCCAACAAACGTTCTTTTCTTCTTGCATTCTCTGCTTTTCGTTTTCTAAAATTTAATTCTATACTTTTTCGGGAGTTTTCGACACAAATGAGTTTTCGACACCTGGAAAAGGTAGAATACAGTTTACGTTCAGGAACCTCGTGTCAAATACCAGGAAAATAAATATCTATCTATCAAAAAATGAAAGATTGGATTGATTGATTTGGTCGTCCGGTTGGTCTTTTTCGCCTAAGTTTAAGTGTATCCCTTAGGTCACTGATTTGATCCATCTTTGGTCATCTACTCTCTATACGTGTCTGGCATAGCTCAATTTTGATTGTTGTGTTCGGTGGATCACGTCAACTATTCTCGTTCTCTTTCTTATTTCTTCGTTTCTTATTTTTTGGTTCTAGCCTTGTGTTCAGAAAATTGCGTCCTTTTTTGTTTGGCAAATCAGCAGTTTTTCTTGTGAGCTTGATGTCAGTTTTAATGTTTCGAGGGCGTATGACAATTTTGGCAGAATTGGGGAGTTTAATACGTATTTTCCCATGTCATCGCTAAGCTTTGAGTCTAAAATTTTTTTAACACTCCAATATTGTTTCCAATTGCTCGATTTATTTCTTTTTCGTCCTGCTTTTTTAAAGATTTCAGTTGAATCAGATATAAATATATGCGCAAAATTTTAGTTGAATTAGTAGGGTGTTAAGGCGTTTTTAGTATAAAACTAGGTTAAAACAACAATTTTGCAAATCGAATCGAATATACATAGCATCATACTTTCTCTACCCATTTATTAAAGTTAAAATTATCGATTACCTATTTTATTTATTTAGTATCGTGCTGAGATCATATGACTCTTTGACATTTACAAATATCAAAACTTAATTTTTTGCATGAACTGTCATATCTTTAGATGTGTTTCAACAATTTGTTAAAAAACATAGCAAGATGCTTGTTAGAAACTTTTTTAAAATTAATTAATCTACTTAATAGTTAGCAAATTGTTAGGTAGTATCATAATACGAGTAATATACCTTAATTCTATAAGCTGTTTAAAATTTCGCGCAATAATCTTCAACATAGTCAAACTTCGGGTCATTAAGCATTATGTCCTTTTTATAATAATATAATATTTGTCATAATCTTCGTTTTTGTCAGAGGACTATATGGACTATGCCCATAGTTTTTGTTAGCGCAAGGAAATGCGGTTGTTCTTATGTCTTTCGGTTCTTCTACCAGAAAGGGTATATCTCCTTAAACTTTTGTTGTATTGTTGTTGTATGTAAATGTCGTCTTTATATTTAAAAGTTTCATGAATGTTTTGGTTACTTGGTGCTGTCCAGATGCAACTATGTTTGATTGTGTCAAGAGCTTTAGTAAAATCAATAAAAAGAAGGTATAAAGTGGTTAATAATATTGTCTGCAGATGGTCGGAAGTTGGGAACCTTCTCTGAAACCATCTTGCCTACGAGGTTGGTTGTAATTAAGTGTTTCTTATTATGTTTCAATAATATGGTACTTTGTTGCGATTACTGTGGTACGTCTTTGTTGGGTTGGATTGGGCTACCATAACATTCCCCTGGGGCCCGAGACCACTGTTGCAAATTTTGAAGCTTTCAATATTTCTCGCATTAATTTCAAAAACGGTCAACCCAAATTTTATGATCGATAAAGCATTTAACGGTAGCACTTCAAATTATAGTCATACCTCTAGGCATAGGTACTTGCTTTGGTATAGCCATTGCATATTAACTCATGAAAAGATACGAACTGTGTGCCGTACTTGAAGCCAAATGAGAAATTAGAGGTAGGGAAAAAATAGCGAAGCTCAAAGGAAAACAGAAGATAGAGAACAATTTATATAAAACGTATAAGGGATCAAGGGATACAAGAACAAAACTATTTGGTATACTAGTTTTCTTATGTAAGTAAATAAGAGATACGACCGTTTTTTTTGATGACTTAATACAAGTGTTCTTTATTCTCATTTAAGTAAAATAAACAAATACAAAGTCTTAATAAGCAACAGGAACAATTGCCCTGCTGACTTAACGAATTTGTTCGGCGACGACCCAAGCTGCGGTGGGCGTCTTGTTCAGGTGACTGAACGGTGACGATGAACAACCTGTGACGGCAGCCAGTTCCAGTGTTCGCCAATATTATAACTATCACAATATATAATGTTGGAAATGTTGTCTTCCATAAAGTCATCTGGTTAGAAACTTCTTCTTTAAGGGTTTCGAGATGGTTTCTTTTTTAAATGCGAATGTTCTGAAGATAAAGTATTGAGAGCTGCGGTTTGTGGTCCGATATTGTACTCCTAATATCTTAACTGGTTCGCCATGGAATAGGCTTTCGTTGATCTTAACTTCATCGGAGAATGTGATTAAATATATTCCGTTAACGTCGATTTCCTCTTAGTTAAATATTTTGGTTACATTTTAGTTAGAATGAAAAAGAAGAACGTTCCCAGACACAATTTTTGTTTATAATTCACACTCGATCAAGGTTTTATTGAGCCATACGAACATTGGTCTTGAATGTTTGCAAATTGAAACTTAGTTCTGAAGCTTCCAGATGGATCCACCATTGCAGTCTAAAAGAACGTGAACTACCGGGGGATTTAAGTTAACGAGTTGCTAAGGTTCAACCCGCACTCGAAAAGTGTTCTCATAAAATCCAACTAGACATTCCACCGATTACACCTCTTGATAAGGAGTAGATCAGGACATAACCAAGTAGTAATTGTGTATAAGCAACTCCTGCGGCCTGTTATCAGCCACCGAGTAAGGACATCCCTAGCCAAGGTACCTCAGTGTGATGGAAGCACTGGACGACAATATTTTCACGGACAAAGAACAAGCAGCCGTTTCCAATTAATGTAAAATACAAAACTGTTGCTACAGGCGCCTGCCTGGCGACTGAACATACCCTAAGCGGAGCAACGGAGTTGCGTGAGCGGGTGTGAGCCCCGAAAAGGGAGTTAAAATCCTGAAAACCCGCGAAGCGGGCCACCCAAGGTACTGTTGCTCAAGACAAAACATTTTATGTTTGGCCTTAAGTCACAAACAAATTTCGCCTTTTGTCACTTGGCCTTATGTCACGGCACCACACACCACACACAATAACCACACCAACGTGAACGATGGCTCTGTAATCACAGGTACTTTGCTCTTAGTTTCCTGAGCAAAATGTATACCAACACAGAAAAATCTGCTTTTAATCTGACACAGTATTATGCTCTTAATTTGAATGAGCATTCTGTAGTCTATTATAGAGCGTCGGAGCTCTGTACTGATATACAGTTTGGCAATACGCAACCGGGACGGAACACCCCCAGAAAATCAAAGTCAACCGGCTTTTAATTTTAAGTTGACATTTAAAATATAACTATATTTAAATTCTTTTACAAACTAAGCCAATGTTAATTTTTTTTAATGTATTTTATAGTTGTAAGTTACAAACAGCTTTTAGTATTTTAGTGAAAATTTGGATAGGAAGGAAATTTCCAGTGTTCCTCTGTTATTTTATTACCAGAAAGGACTTTATTTAAGGAAAATAAAATAAATTTAAAATTTCAACAATCTTTGGTGGTGAAAGCAAGCCAAGTTAATTGATCATTCATAATTTTCCTAAAACTGTTTTAAAAACACAAAAGATAATTTAATATTATAGAACATAAAGTATTCTTGCTTTAAAATTTGAAAAGGTTAAAATTTATTTATTTTCACAAAGCAGTGTTTGTGGTGATATTTAGTTTAATTAGCAGAGCATATTTTTTTCATATTTTTCCTTTTTTTTTGTAAAAGTTGTATAAAAATTATCAGTGGTAATTCCTAAATTAAATTTAAACAACAACAAGCAACTGGACCATCGAGTTTGTGCGCACATATCCTTTTACCCAGAAATATACGCATTTAAGTTTCGTTCAATACTTTTTTTTATAACCGTGATGATTTTACACTTAATTTGATTTAATAGTTTTTTTTTTATTTTGTGTTTTACTATAGATTATAGTTAGTTTTGTTTTTTCTTTAATTTAACGTAAATTCCCACATGCCATTTACTTAATATTAACTTACCTATTTAGTTTTTTTTTTTCTCTTACGTAAATTTTTATTCAAGCAAAAGTTTTTGCTTCATTATTTATAAAAATAATTTTTAGACTTAAACTAATTTTAAAATTTAAATAAACAGTTTGTATGTTTTGATTAAAATATGAAAGCTTAATTGGTTTGATTTAATGGGGTTATGAATAGTTGAAAGAAAGGATGCTTTAGTTATGAAGGGTGAATTGCCATCTGTGGAATAACGAAGGGAAAAGTGCATATCACATGACGTAACACCTGTCACAAAAAAATATATAAATGTATATATATATATATGAACCTCATAAGCTTTCTGTCCGTCTGATTTAATTTTTTTCTTTTTCTAAATCTTGATATGAAAATTTTTTTATTTGTTGGTCGGAAGCCTCATGGCTTCGAAATAGAATCTCCCCAATTCCGACGAGCTCAGCTTCAAATAAGAATACCAAGTAATTTTCAAGTCAGTGAAATAAAAAATTGATTTTTATATTAAAAACAAGAGACCTGTAACAAATGGAAATGCCCCCACGTTCAATAGATTAGAATGATTCGATGATAGTTCTGTTTAATGTTTCTGGATTCTATCCAATGTGAGTTGTACTCGAAATTTGGCCTCATAAATTGTAGCCAGATCAGAAGGGGTGGAAAATTCCTTTCACTGGTATAGAAATTATAAGCATTTAGCTGAGTTGCGTTCGTTTTCGCCTCGGATAACGACCCCCCTCAAATGGCAACCAGACCCGGAACGAAAATGGACTACGATTTACGAGTATGCACATGGAATGTAAGGACACTCTACACACCAGGTGCTACTCAAAAACTTGAATCTGTCCTCTCGCGGTACAAGGCAGACATTACCGCGATCCAGGAGATACGATGGATAGGATCAGGAATAGCGAAAAGAAAAGATTGCGACATTTATTACAGCTGTCATCAAAGAATGCACATGTTAGGATGCGGATTCGTCGTGGGTAATCGACTCAGATCAAAAGTCATCGATTTTAAGCCGATTAGTGATCGCCTGGCTGTGATCCGCATCAAAGCTACTTTTCAAAACATCAGCCTAATATGTGCACACGCCCCTACCGATGAAGCTGAGGAATCTAACAAGGAGGAGTTTTACGACCTCCTGGACGGAGCCTACGGAGCCTGTCCGGAGTACGATATCAAAGTCGTGCTCGCACAAGTAGCACAGAATTACTTAACGAAGTCTTTAAGAATTCTAAATCGGTATCTGACATCTTCTATAAGACGGATTTAAGTTCCTATTAAGTAGAGAAAAGGCGCAAGTGGGCGGTCCGATAGAAGGAAATAAGAAGATAAATTGAGTCTTAAAATGATCTTAAATCGGGATATCATTCTTCTTAAATACTTCATTACTCCTTCTTAAATAGTTCCTTACATCTTCTTAAATACTTCTTAACTCCTTCTTAAAGAGTCTTAAAAAAATTATTAGAAACAATAAAAATAATTTTTTTTTATTATCTGTTTGTTTTTTTTTATTATTGTTTATTATATTCTAGTCTTTATGTGAATTTTTGCTGGAATGAAAGAATTTTAAAAGTTAGTTTTTTTAATTTACCTCTGTGCTTCCACTGAGATTCGAACCCGAGTCCTCTCGCTTGCCGTGCTTGTGCTCTACCTATTGTGCCACTGTGACACTTAAAATATCTTGTCTCAAAGTGCTACTCAAATAACTCTCTCGTGTTTTTAATATTATACTCTTTAAGAAGACTTAAATACGTATTAAAGAATCGGAAAAATAAAGGAATGTTTTTAGAAGGATTAAAGAAGGAATTAAGTAACAAAAACAACCGATTTAAGAAATGCCAATTTAAGAAGTATTTAAGAATGCTTTAAGTAGAGTAAACACACCAAGTTAAGTTCTTTAAAACAATACCTTATAAAGATCATATTAAGATGGAATTAAGTAGGCATAAATTGACATAGGTACCTAATAAAGAAGGAATAAAGTATGAATTAAGAAATGTGATACCGAAATTATACCATTTTGTGCTACTTGTGCGGAGATTTCAATGCTAAAGTCGGGAAGGAAAATATCTTTGGCGGATTAGTTGGAAAGCAGAGCCTCAACTTACCCCCAGCCACAAGCGTCAACAACCAGTAGAGCCAGTACCGCGACATCATTAGGGAGGTAGCCGAGTCCACCATAGGCTATCAACCACCTAAGAAAAAGAACCCATGGTATGATAATGAATGCGCGGTATTGAAGCAGGAGACGGAAAATGCATGAATGCAAATGCTGCAACGGAAAACAAGAGCAGCAAAAGAGGAGTACCGTGAAAAGAGAAGGAAGGAGAAAAAACCCTGCGCAGAAAGAAAAGAGCAGCCGCAGCTTCTCAGGTCAGGTATCTCGAGGAGTCTAGCACCGCCACAAACACCCGCCGGTTCTATAAAACAGCCAAACAACTGGCACCAGGTTATAGGACCGGCACGCAAGCTCTTCGAAACAGCGAAGGGAACCTAGTCACCGAAGCACAGGGAATTGTAGACGTGTTTAAACAGCATTTCCAGCAGCTGCTTAATGGGCATTATTTAGACGAAAACACAGGGGAGCAAAGAAGCATAAGACCAGTCAATGAAGATCCAGTCCCACTACCCAGTACTGAAGAGGTTAAGAAAGCCATACGCAAGCTTAAGAATAACAAATCCGCAGGCTCGGATGGTCTACCTGCGGAACTCTTTAAGTATGAAGGAGATGTCCTGATAGGGTGCATGCATCAGCTCATCAACCAAGTGTGGGAGGAGGAAAGCATGCCCGACGACTGGTCAAATAGCTCCATATGCCCAATCTACAAAAAAGGCGATCCTATGTCCTGCAAAAACTACAGGGGCATAACCCTGCTTAATGTTGCCTACAAGATCCTATCCACCGTACTATGTGAGCGTCTAAAACCTTTCTGCAACACTATAATCGGCACGTACCAGTGTGGCTTCAGGCCAGGCAGATCAACGATAGACCAAATCTTCACATTGAGGCAAATCCTGGAAAAGACCAACGAATTTCAAGTCGAGACCCACCATCTTTTCATCGACTTTAAAGCCGCATATGATATAGCATAAGTCGCCAAGAGCTTCTATTGGCGTTCGTTTTCTAGGACATGTATCGATCTCTTATCTGAATATACATGGTCTAATCTAGCAATAATTGCTTTGAAATCTTACACGATATAAAATGCGGACAAGCAAGTGATTGAAGGCCCTGTTATTTTATTTCTAAATATTCCCATAGCGATATAGTTGTTTTCGAATTCTTCATTATAAAAATCTTAAGTGAAATGTGCAGCCGTACGCTGCGAATATTTTTGTCATTTTTATTCGAACGTTAACAATAAAACAAAAAGTAATAGCAACAAAACAAATAAAAAGGGGTTAAGGTTTTCAAGTAAGTTAGGTCACATTTTATGTTTAAACTGCAAATGTTCCTATTCTTGTATCGGTAGGTTTTTTATTTTTTTATATCTCAGTTTTTGAAGTCCAGAGCGGTACTTGGCCTTAATTCGCCCCGGTTAGAATTGCACTGTATATGTATTTGCATCAATATTGGAGTGTTTTTCAATCTTTAGCATTTCGGCTTCATCCTCTTAAACTGTCGATAGATGCTGTGATGTCCGTTTCTATAAATTATATAAAATTGTCCATTTCGTTTTTTCATTAAAATTTGAACTCGAATTGAGATTTCGTCTCATTCTTGTTTTGAATCAAACAAAGTTCTTCCTTTGCTATTTCCTTAATGTCTTTTCTTTTAATTTTAGTTTTTTTTTTTTGCTGATTGAAATTATCCATCTTTTGTTATTCAAAAATGTTTTTGTCTTTTTTATCGATTTTGTAGTTTCTATTTTGCTTTTCATTGTTGTTTCATTGTCATTTTGGATGTCATTTCCGGTTTTCGTCTTGATTTTTGAAAGTGGAAGTTTCTCTACTTCTGTTAAGATCAGCTTATCTCTTCGGGTTTCTCTTAAGTTACTGAGATTTTTTATTTCCTGTGAGATTCCGTCATTTTTGTAGGATTTTGATTTCATTATCATCTGTCTTTCGCTGTAGGCTTTATGGTATGCTCAAGAGCGTCATAGACTGTTTGGATGTTATTATTCAAGTTAGTAAAATTAATATGTTTTCTTATTCGGGTCGAATGAATATTTTCGTGTTTGGTACTATTTTTGGTATTATTTGTTTTTGTTTGTTTATTTTCAGGGTTTTATGGTTAATTTAAATTTTGTTCTTACCATTCCGTGATCACTGTCAAATGTAAGGCTAGTTATAACTGAAACGTCCATTATTGTATGTATTCTATTCGTCAGTATTAAGTCAATTTCGTTTTTTGTTCTTCCATGTCCATTTGTTTTTTTTTTTTTTTTTTTTTTTTTTTTTTTTTCTTGAAAAAAGAATTTCGAAGTTTTTAATCTTTTTACAAGAAGTTTTTCTCATTTTGTTCGAGTTTCATAAGGGATATTCCACCGTGTCTCGCGGGTGAAAATTGTTGTATAAAATATCATTTTATTTCTTATTAATTTTGCTGCAATGAACCAAAACACCACTTTAATGTATTTTTTATATTTATTCTTCTTTCACAGGTTGGACAAAAATTTACATGATTTCCAAAGAGTTTTAAAAAAAATTCTGTGAATTTATTTCAATTTTTTTTATAAAGAACGTTTGGTTTCTTACACAAAACGTTCCTAGCTTCTATAATAAGAACGTTTAAAAAAATATAAATGATTGTCTTCATACGCACGAAACTACCGAAAACATGTCGTAATTTCAAAACAATTTTAAATTACCTACTACAATTACGATTGAATTACTTCTTTAATATTGTGTTTTATAACTGCTTATACCTTTAGGTCTTACAAAATAACTAACAAACATAACTAACAAGTCACAACTATAATTTCTGTCAGTTTATTACTCTTCCTCAATTTTCTAATATGTATGTTTCTACATGACTATATTGACCTGGAAGGAAACAAAGTTTTAACTTGAATTCACTTCAATAAAAACAAATACAACTTCACAGTGCAGTCAACATCTAGTCAATTTGAATAAAATCTTTGTTTATTTTATAAAATAACTTCAATTCAGACTTTAAGTAGTTTTTGATTTTAACTTATTGCCTAATTGCCCTTTATCCATTAAATTTTATATTTCCGATTCCTTTTTGTTCATTTTAAGAATATAATTAGAGATATAATCATATTTTCTTTTTCTTCATGTCCTGGCAATTTAAATTAATTACGTTTGAAAACTGACATTCAAATCCCTCGGCTCACATTAAACCATAAATGGGCATGTTTTACAAGAACTAAATATATGTATCTATAGATATAAAACTTACCACTATTTTATAAAATAGCAAAGCTTATGTTATTTAAATGCCTTTCTGAGATGAACATGGGAAAAGATTTCATAAAGGGGTGACATTTTTAAACGAAGGGAAAATTTATTTGTTTAAAATTTAAATGAGGACAATATGTTTAATTTATAATTTGTAATTTTATAGGTCTAAATGATAATACATACTTTGTTTACTTTGATTTAGCTTTTTTAAAGCCAGAATTCTATACACTTATTTTATTTCTTAATCAAGTAATTTCAATGAATAAGTTTGAAAAAAAAATATTTTTAAATGAATTTTTCAAACGTTTGAGCTTTTTATTTATTTGCATCACAAACCACCTTGTGAAAGTGGAGTGCCTTACACGGCTCTTTATTTCGCTCCAATTATAAAATTCAGCATTCAAAACCAATGTGCATCGGTATCTCCTTTTAGATCCTCTCTACAACTTTCCTAAAACGCTCGCAATGTGCTCAAACACCTTTATTCCTACCTTTATTCCGCCTGACAAATAAATAGTCAATCAAATAAAGTTCATAATGCAATTGTGTCGAAGGCTGCCCTAATAACATTGGAAATAATCTGTGCATAAGACAACAAATATTAGCCTTATAAATACGTTGCTAACTACGTGTAAAGATCCAAAACCAACTTACTTAAAGGTTCGCAAACACATTTTTCAAAAAAACGCTACTGTTGCATCGCTAAAAACTATATCCGATTGTATAATATTTCACTGTTTTGACAGCTACCTAACCTATATGCAATATTATGTTGCTTCCAGATGTGTAATGATATAATTATTCCAAGTTCATAAAAAGTATATATTTTACATTATTAATTCGTATCGAATTGCAATCGTATTTGAAGTCGAGAATATAATATCTACTGTTGTTTTGGTTTAAGGGTGTTACCCGAAACACGACTAAGATTAAAGTAAACAAAACAAAGCAAAATCCATTGTTGCTACACAATCGAATGAATTATTGCCTAATAAATATCCTTGCACGCTCTCGTACTCGTTCTCACCTTATAGAGCGTTTTTCTTGCAGTGATAAATGTAGTTGCCCTGCCTGAGTGCCTGTGCGTCAAAAAAAAAAGATCTGCAGGGAGGCGCGCAAGCGCACACGAGTGTCTCTTTTAAAATTGTAATATAGAACTTAGGGTCAATTGTATTTGTATTGTATGACATTTTCTACCCGATGGATTCTCGGCTGAATCAAGCTAACTAGACTTGCAAGGGATGTCGCACTTTCGACTGGATTCTCGCTTCTCGGATAGGTACATAAATCCTCTTGGTGTAAATAATTGTTAATGTTTGTTTACATCCAGAACCAGAAGTACACATCTTTAAAAGTCGAGTGGTTTGAAGAGGACCCTTTTGATTACAGCAACACAAAAATTAAAATACTGAAAAGATATTATTGTCATCATGGGTGACCGTTGCGTCACAAAAGAACCAAACAGATGTTATATAGGAGGTATACGTGAGAAGATCACAACGTTTTCATAGTTGATTAGGGATTACATTATAGTGAATTGTTTCAAAAAAATGTGTAAGGATATTTATTTCAATAGGATTGTAGTTTTTTTGTTATTCCGAATTTTTCTGTTAGTCTTTTCTTCAATAGCCGTCATAGCTGCCAAAAGGTACATATAGGTTTTGTGTTAATCTTAATAACAAATTTTGCCACAAGCTCTTGTACCTGATAATAAAATGTAAAGGAAAGATAAAGTGGTAAGATGGGATAATAGGTTTATTTGTGTGTGTTGGAGAGGCTTAGAACTTTGGTTTCAGATGGGCAAATTGCGAACATTTTTTCTAAACTTCTGTATAATTGAAAACACTTTTTTTCAGGCACTTACAATTTTACAGCCGACATTTAATTTGTGTTCAGTTTTTAATGCGTTTTATTTTCAACGCGTTATTATAGACACCGGCAGCCAATTCGACAACTTACAAGTAACAACTAAATTTTGTTAAGTTTTTGGTTTGCCATTTCCTCAATAATAAACTCCCATTAGAATAGCCCCAAGAAATCTAAGATATAATGTAAGAAGCTAGAGGACTTTTTAAAAAATCTAGATTTCGAGCATAAACTTCGAAAATACTAAATGTTAAAATGCTTCAGCACAGTCTGAGCGTTGAAGGGGATTTAAAAGGAGATGCCGATCCATATTGGCTTTGAATGTCTGTATCTCTGTATACTACAATGGTATGGGGCCAATTAATCTTTAGGTCGGTATTGAGCGAGGTAAGGCATTGCACATTCATTTAATATGGCTAAAGAAGGAATTTCTGAACTAAACGGTACCTACATCTGAAGTTGGACTGAAGATAAACTGATGGTCATAACCCAAAACCTAAGTATTATGGTTGAATTGCTTAAGGGGAAGAAATCAATTGGCCTTTTTATATAGTAAACAATGTTCATGTCAAAATAAGCTGATTGCCTTCTTCAAAGGTTTTTCTTGAATTTAGTGTTTACTTATAATTAATACATTATTTTGTTAATATTAAATCTCTTGTTTCAATTATAAGAAAGCTTTCTTCAGCACCAACAGAAGACGCAACAGTGGCGACGAGGATATTTTTTTCCCACCGATTACATAGATAAATTCGAATTAACATCAGTAGGTACCATTACCACATAATGCCGCCCATAATGGGGGTGGCCGTGGCGCGATGGATGTATGCTCGCCTGTCAACTTCATGATCACAGGTTCGATCCCTGCTGTCGTTTATGTCGCCTTAATTCCATTAAAACCTTATAAAGTTGTCATCAATGGGTTGCTGGTTTGCTCATTGCATGTTGTTCAGACATAACACTAACAACATGTGATTTAGTAATACTAGTACGCCCATCAAATATGAAAAACGAATAAAATAATGTGAATTATAAGGGACATAAAAATAAGACACAGCATTCTCCGCACTATTTCAGCCACCATCCCTGAAGATAAAAAAAACTGAGACAACCACCTTCAGGGTCAGAACATCGTGCCACACATCTTTCCTATCCTTCTTTCTCTACCTTAACTTCACGCCCGCGTTGTGTTGAAACATTTAAAGGGTAGTTATAATCCCTTGAGCGCGTGTAGATTATAAAAAAAAAAAAATGCTGGATCCAAACAACAAAGCCTTTATGGATTTGTTCTTGATGACAAACCAAAATACATTAATTAGTAAGCTTACTGATTAAGTCTTAGCAGAAAAAAAAGGAAAAATCATCACCAGAGTACATTTTGGAAGTACTTAATAAGAATATATAAGAGTTTTAATTCGACGAGGGAAGTGGAGCCACGTTTGAACAATGGTACACTCGGTACAAAACTTTGTTTGACAAAGATGCTGATCTATTGGACAAAACTGCAAAAACTATATTGCTGATCAGGAAGTTGGGAAGTGCGAAATGTATCCGCTACAGAAATTTCATCATTCCAAAAACACCACAAGATACTATTTCACCACTATGTGAAATAGTATCTATGCTAGTGATGTCAACTTCAAATGTAAAAGCTTTAACATCGGTTCTTTGACCAGTGAACAGTTCAAGTGTCTCAATTTTATTATGGGTTTGCAGTCTCCACAAGATTCCGATGTACGTTCCCGGATGCTTACGATTCTGGGAACGGAAGATACAAATAAAATAACCCTCGAAAATTTATTATTTCAGTACCAGCGTGTGGCTAAGCTCGAAAACGATGTGAAATTGATGGACTCAGACACCCATTCTGAAACTGTTCATGCCGCATCAGCAAGTAAACAGCCTCACTACAGCCAAGAGGACAAGCACTCACAAAACAGTCTCACGAAACCAACAACGCCCTGCTGGAGATGTGGCCAAATGCATTTTATTATTGAATGCAAATACGGAAATTATATCTGCACATCTTGCCAGCAGCGGGGGCATAAAGAAGGATATTGCCGTTGTTTTCAGCGAAAAGTTTCATCAGACGTCAACGCTTCAGTCCTGGCTTAAATATTTACATTAATAAAAACTAAATGTTTGACGTTTATCAAAAATTCTTTGAAAAAATCTACTACAACAAGTAAGCCATCTATTTTTTATATTCTGTGTCTGCTAAATTAATTGTCATTTGCTTGTGTCTTATTGTTAGTCTTTTATATATGTATATGGGAATTTTGCCTGCTTTCATGCCGGTGACAATTGACAAACTATGTGCCTTATTTTTAAATTGACGTCACAAACTGCCTACGTATAGAGGATAAAAAGATAAGGGAGCAAAATTAAAAACATGTTTGGATTTATATTTATATAATTTTAAAGCTGTGTTTACTTGCTGATTATTATTATTATTTTACCGTTTTCTCTTGCTTGTTTTTTTTTTATCCTTATATGGGTGCAGTCAAATGCGCCTATGACTTGTCGAAATCCACTTATGACCTTAAACCCTTTCGTAGTTCTCATTTTATTAAACTGCTTTCCTTTCAAAGTAAATGCTTTGACAACTCGTGAAGAAACGCACTTCGCACTTTTGTTTAATTTTTTTATGTTGATAAAACAAAACAATTTTGACAATTTTATTTCTTATTCCTTCGCTAAACTACCTACTTCGGTGGTTTAGCTTAATCATAGTTAGTAAACGTCACTTAGCAGAAAATTTGTTTTACTAATGAAATTTTGCACTTAATCCAGGACTTCACGATAAACCACTACTAAACCATCTTTATTAATATGGGTGTAAGTCTTTAGTCACCCTTCAACGAATTTAAGAGAATTCTTTCATCTGATCTTGGCCTGATGCATTATAACCCAAAGCTACCTATCATTGTGTCCGCAGATGCATCCAATTAAGGGGTTGGAGCATTCATATCACATCAACTTGCAGACGGATCCATCAAAGCTGTGCAGCATGCATCCCGTTCTCTCACGCAGTCAGAGCAGAACTACAGCCAAATTGAGAAGAAAGGACTGGCCATCGTTTTCGTTCGTTCTACAAACTGACCATAAGCCGCTCCTATCCATTTTTGGGTCTAAAATGGGTACACCAGCTCATACAGCCAACCGACTACACCGTTGGGCCTTGACACTGCTGGGTTACGATTTTGTAATCGAGTACGTGTACCTAAAGGATTTTGGCAAAGGAGATGTATACACTCACATCTTATTAGTCAATATGATAAAGCCAATGAGGATTTCGTCATCGCCCAATTTTCGTCAAATGATTCTGAAACAGACTTGAATTTCATCACAAGCAGTTTACCAGTCATTTGCCATGATTCTTGAAGAAACTTGTAAGAATCCAACGCTCACTGTAGTCAAAAGCTACATCAAGACGTCTAGGCCTAGCAAAAAGAATACACCTCGTAATATTCTACCCTTCAATCTTAGGAAGGATTCTCTTCTTATTGCTAATGATTGCCTAATGTTTGGAGATCTACTAGTTGTCCCTGACAAATTTCATATCAGACTACTGCTACTGCATCAACTTCATCGTAGACATCCAGGCATTGAAAAATTGAAATCGATTGATCGTAGCTATGTCTATTGGCCTCAACTAAAACAAGACATTGAGATTGAGACCTACGTAAAAAATTGTTTCGATTGCCAATACGTTGCAAAATCTCCAGTGAAGTGCACACTACAATCCTGGCCAATTCCAAAAGGACCCTGGGAGAGACATTGACTACGCGGGACCTATTCATGGCTAATGGTACCTAGTAATCATCGATACGTTCTCCAAACGGATTATTGCAACGCCAACAATAACAACAGCAGCTACAGTAAACATTCTTTCGGAGGTGTTTTCTCGCCATGGAGTACCTCAAACACTAATGGTGTTAGACAGCGGAGCCCAGTTTTGCAGCAGAGAATTTCAACAGTTCTGCGAATCAGGAGGCGTGGAACACATCTGCACTACACCATTCCACCCTCAGTCTAAAGGACAGGCTTAGAGATTTGTATATACCTTGAAAAAAGTAAAGGAGGAGGTAACTCCGCAACTCTAAGGATTCATGATTGAAGAAAAATGAAAAACAAGAGATGTAGTTCAACTGACACCACGGAGCTAAATTTCGAAGTTTTCAACCTGGGGCTTCAGTTTTCGTTAAAATATATCATCGCAACAAAAGTCATTGGGATCCAGGAACAGTTCTTGAACAGCAGGGTAAGGTTAATTACAATATTCTTGTTCTTAGCAAATCAAGACTTAATCGTGAGGACATCAACCAAAATACGTGAAATATCTAAGCTAAATATCAAACACAGCGATAACTTTCACCACCATCAACTCCTTTACACATATTAATGGAAGATTTTTTTTTACCGATGCCTCTGCAAACTTCAACTGAATCATCACTTGGAAGAAGCATACAACAACATCCAGATTCTTTGCAAGGTGATATTCCACCTCAGACGCCACTTCACCGATCAACCAGAGTTCGAAGGAAGCCTGGGGTGGAATCGCGTAAGGTGATAGTTGATTATCAATTTGTTGATTGTCGTTTTGACCATCGCTCTCTCTATAATTCTTAATTGATATGATAGAGACAGCTATAGTCAAAAACGACAATCAACGAATTGATAGTCAACTATCACCTTACGCGATTCCACCCCTGATAAATACAGCACACCATGAGAGCTTCAAGTAAAAGCGGGAGGTGTTATACCCCTGAACGTAGATCTGCCAATTGCTGTCAAAATTAGCTAATTGCCTTCTTCAAAGGTTTTTCTTGTAATTAGTGTTCACTTATAATTAATATACATATTATTTTGTTAATATTAAACCTCTTGTTTCTATTATAAAGAAGCTTGCTACAGCAGCACCAGAAGACGCAACAGTTTATAAACACAACGATGACTTAATAAAAGACATGAAACATTGCGACGGTGATTCGCGTTTCATTTTATTGGCTCTATCTCTGCCAAACTGATCTTTAAATGTTTTTATTCAATAGTGAATTCCTAATCGTTCAAACCTACAAGATTTTACATGCAGATAACTAATTAGATCTCCTAGAAATATTTAGAATTTGTTCACAAACAAGAATATTTCAAGCTATTATTGGTAAGGTATTTTTATTTGAACTGAAAAAAACATTTTATATATGGGTCATAGTATTGACGAGATAGAACTTGTTATACAATGGGACCCTAAAATTGGTCGAATCTCTCAGGAAATTATGGTTTTCTTCTGAGACAATAACCATGGGACACCCTGTATATTTTACAAAAAAAAAATCGTTCCTTGATTTGAGAAAGTATACTTCAAAAAATAGTAATCAATTAATTGCTTTAATATCTATTAGACTATTCGGATCTACACTTTACCACTGAACAATTCGCAGAGTAATTAATGACTAACAATAGAGTGTTTAATTTTATAACAATACCATTGAGATTAAAAACATTTGCCCATTGCTCGCAAACCACAACACAAATTAATCTCATAGATCCAACATGAGAGACGTACCTACCTACCTAGAAGCATCCATCAGTGTCCAGAGCAAACAGAAAGCAAAATATATATATCAAAGCACACAAAGCTACCAAAGGCAAATTGATTTGTAATCGTTCGTCTACAAAAGGTTGAAAATAAATTCCCAAATCTGCTCCCACTTTAAAAACATAAATAACACATCACAAGTACAACCCAAAAGCTTTATACATCCATCCCAGCCCACATGCAACAAATAAAATAATAAACCAAAAAATTTGCATTTCAAATTGGAGGGTGTGAACATTTGTAGAATTGAAACAACATTTTCGCCTGTTTTTATACATTTTTATAAATCTGAGAGGTTAAATAAACAAAGATAAACCATTGACCACTGTTCCGAAAACCTTGGAGAGATATTACCTATCCTGAATAGGTTCTATACATATTGCACTAAAAAAAATACATTTATTGATTTTTCGATTTATAAGTTGCTCAAAATAATCAGACCAAAAACATAAATGTTAAAAAAAGAGCCAAGTTCTTCTATACAAAAACCTTTGTGTAACAAGTCAGCCGTCAAAAGTACTGAGATCTAAAAGTATGCCAAGTTCTTACTTCATGAAGGTTTAATACCGAATATTTAAATTAGAATGATATTGAAACAGCTACAATGTAATAGATAAATTTTATTATTTAATGACTACTGACTAAAATTTGATGGGCTTACTAGTCAAGTTTTCAAAACCTTTTGAATTGGGCATAAGAAAAAACTTGCCAAGTAAGCCCATCAAATTTTAGTCAGTAGTCATTAAATAATAAAATTTGTCTATTACATACATTGTAGCTGTTTCAATATTATTCTACTTTAAATATTCGGTGTGAAACCTTCATGAAGTAATAAGAACTTGGCGTACTTTTAGATCTCAGTACTTTTCACGGCTGACTTGTTACACAAAGGTTTTTGTATAGAATAACTTGGCTCTTTTTTTAACATTTATGTTTTTGGTCTGATCTCACTCCTTTTTGCCAATTCAAAATCTCGAAACATATGGAAAGATAGAAGGGTGGACTCTACCTACTAAAATCAACTTACATAGTTTATAGCTTTTTATTTCTTTTTGTATATTTTCTTTTTGTTATTGGTTGTTTTGACTTGCGCTTCAATTATTTCTTCTTGTCCTGGCAAGATACCTAACACTAACAAATCTACCTTAATTACTGCAATCGGAAGCGCTCCATATAAATTAAACATTTTCTCAGAAAGTGGGTGGATACCACGCCCCCCGAATGGTCCTTTATATTCAATTTGAGCCCTACCGTTCTACCAAATTTCATTGTTCTACTGCAATCGGAAGTGTGACATATATAATTTACATCAGTTATGAGAAAGTGGGCGGATACCACGCCCCTGAATGGAAAACTTCAAATTTTATATTTGTTTCTTTGTATGCATTTTAAGTCCTACCACTTTACCAAATTTCATCGTTTTACAGCAGTCAGAAGTGCTCCATTCAACCAACAGCAGTTCGGAGAAAGTGGGCGGATACCACGCCCCTTGAATGGAATACCTCAATTTTTATTTATGTCCCTTTATATGCGATTTGAGCCCTACCGTTCTACTAAATTTCATTGTTCTACTGCAATCGGAAGTGTGCCATATAATTTACATCAGTTCTGAGGAAGTGGGCGGATACCACGCCCCTGAATGGAAAACTTCAAATTTTATATTTTCTTCTTTTTATGCAATTTAAGTCCTACCACTTTACCAAATTTCATCGTTTTACAGCAGTGGGAATTGCTCCATTCAACCAACACCAATTCGCAGAAAGTGGGCGAATACCACGCCCCATGAATGAAAAACCTCGATTTTAATTTTTGGTCCTTTATATTCAATTTGAGCCCTACCGTTCTATCAAATTTCATCGTTTTACAGCAGTCGGAAGTGCTCCATTCAACCAACACCAATTCGGAGAAAGTGGGCGGATACCACTCCCCCTGAATGGAAAACCTCAAATTTTCGAAGATTCTACGATGTCGGGAAGTGCTCCATAATTTTGATGATCTGTCAGTCAGTCAGTTACGGTTTTTGTGATTTTTGAGGCCTTATATGTCAGGAACTGCTTATGCTAGAAAATTGAAATGTGGTGAGGCGCTTGTGTCTGACTAGCTTAGCAAATATTCGGAATTTTAAATTTCTGACTTCATTGGTACTGAAGATAGGGAGGGTTCAAAAATCGCCTGAGTTTGTTCCTGTAAAAAGGGTGTAGTGCCAGAACTTGGCTGGGCACTACCGTGCCCTTTGATTCAAAGTCATCAAAATAGTCTAAACATTTTTTTTAGATTATACGATTCTTTGAAAAATATTGTCCATTATTTTTTTTCTACCAGCCTTCATTTTAAACACACTTTAAATAATTTCAAAATGACTGAAAATCTTTTTGCTTGATTTCACAAAAGCGAACTGGCAAAACTTGGGAAACCAATATAAATTAGTTCATGAAACCGTTCTAACTAATTTTTTAGCAATAAATGTAGAAATAATTTGACGTCAAATGACATTTCGATTAATATTTGAGTTGATTTTCAAGTTTACATGCAGTTTGAGTTGTAATTTCAGTCGGGTAGTTTTATCTGTTTCTATTCAATTTTTAACATTGTCGGAGAATTTAGAAATATTATTTTTTTAAGTGTATATTGAAAAAGTTTACCTAGGTTCCTATATTATAAAACAGACGTTTTGTTTCGACAGGAAGCAGGATACGACAAAATTTGTATTTTTTACTCATTTGGGATTTATATAGAAGATATCTATTTAAGTGGTATATACCGGCATACAGAAACGCAATTGCAAGCAATTTGGTAATTTTTAATCAACACAATAAAACAGGATTTCCATTGATTTTTTTTGTGCGGGATTTTGGTTTTTAATAAAAGCGATGAAGCGATGCAATGGTGTCACATGTTTTTGGCATGGACAATTTGATGACATCTGTTGTGTGTTATTTTGGTCTACTAATTGCTAAATATTTGATCTGTGGGAAAATTTAAAAAGAACCCATTGATTCTGGAAAAGTATTGCATTTTATATATATATATATGTATAATAATTATGGAAGCACTCGTTCTATGTACAACTATTTCCGTAATAAATACGAAAAGTTTCTGCAAAACTCTACATAGGTAAGTAAGCAAAAACAATAAATTTGTTTTTGTTCCTTAACACAATTCCAAATCCAAGAAGTGTATTAAACTTTCTTTATAGTTACGAAGAATGAAGACATCGTTACACAAAAAAAATCGAAAAAAGGAAAAGATAAAAAGAAAAGAAAAAAGGGAAGCTTTCTTGCAAACTACCACTTAAGTTTGAGTGCTCCTTGGGGAGGAATAAATTACCCATACCTACTACTTTGATTTTGGTCTTGAATCTTTAATACACATTTTAAGAATCTCTTGTACACTAAAAAAAAAAACATTATAGACACGTAGTCATAGGGTGCTTAAGGGAGTGAAGGACCCCACAAAACTAATATTTCAGGAAATATAATATGTAACCAAATTAGTTTTTTTGTATATTTAACAACATTTAGAAAATACATTTCAGAGAGTTGCAAATGACTAATATGCATACTAGCATGATCTGTTTTTGAAAGCAAAAGTTAAGATTATTTTGTACGAAAAATCGGTGGCATCAAAAACAGCTATTTGGCATTGTACCTTTGTATATATAACCTATAATATTATCATGGAGCGTGATTTTGTATTGCGAACTCTAGCCTGGTGGTGGCCCTGAAATTAGCGCTGATAGATTTAACAGTGGAGAGTAGGATAAGAGACAAAACAAGTAGTAAAAAAGAGAATATTTTATTATTAAATTTAGCAGAGACAAATCTAGCAAGTACTGTCCCTATACTTAAGATGTCGCCACAATCTTTCGTCTTCTTGATAGTACAATAAGTTTCATATACAAAGATTGTACTAACAAACCTTTATATATTTTCTAATTTACAAAAATAAACATAAATATGAAAATTCAGCGATTTCCTTCTAATATTCAGCTTAGCATCAGCTTTCACATTATATTGATTCGCTTAAGTTAACATTGGTTATCAATAATATTGAGTAAGTGTTGACGTGGTGATCAACAGCTCCAATCAACTTTTGTTGACCCAAAGCCAACCGGATTCAATTGGGTAGAATTCATCAAAGTTGTGTCGACTGAACAATAATTTTCTACTTTAACATCTTTCTAACATCTTGTTGACTCCCAAATGGCCTCCTGAAGGTTCATCATGCATCTCTAGAAGAACCTCTTTGATTTTCGATTGAAGTAACACAAACTGCATAGAATTTACCATCAGCGGACTCCCATTTTGCCAAAGAACACCTTCTCGCACTTGAAGTGAGTCCCATTGTGCCCAATAGACCTTTAAAACTGGACTCCTATCGGAAATGCCATTCCATGCGGGTTTTTCCTCATGTTTTTTCTATGCGAGAAGAGGATCAATGTTGGGGTCTTCTTGTTGAGCAGATCTTATTTCTTCATTGCTCCATCCGCAAATGGGGTCAGCCTTTATTCGCAGAGTGTTGATGGCGATCACACGTTTGTTGTCATTTAAAGTGGCTCGAAAGTGAGACTTTTATCGTCTCGTTTAGTCTGAGAAACCTGGATGGTGTTTCTGGGGCCATCGATACTAGGAACCAGCTTCTGCCCCTCGAAGTTGGTTCTTACTCGATTCCCTGTTGGGTAACTGTTCGAGAAGTAACCTTGATCTGAGTTTAAAACTCCATGTCCACAATGTTGACAAGCTTTCCTTGGTTGTAGTCGGCATGGACGCTGTAAATATCCGGTCTTGTTGCAATTCCAGCACTTTGTAGGTCCGTTACGTTGGTTCCTTTGGACATCAGTTCTTCGGTATGAGCATTCTTCGACGATGGCTTCTCTAAGACGATGTACTCCGTGAGAAGCTTGCTCTGTTGCTTCCATTATTATCAAGGCAAACGCTTATGTTTCAGAAAGCGTTCGTTTTCCAGCAGTTCGCACGGCCCTTTGAAGATGTATGTCGGAAATGGCGCGAACAAATGCCTCAACTGCAAACTGGTTACAGATTTCCTCTCCAACATCTGGATTCTGGATATGCAAGATGAACAAACCTTTCAATGTTCGCTTGGAGCTGTTGTAGAGTTTCGCCCCTCTTCTAAACTCTGGAATGAAGTTTTACTTTGAAGACTTCTTTCATATGGCTATTGCCAAAGCGTTTCTCTATAGCCTCAACCAAGAAATTAAAGTCGCCGCTCTTATCTGCTGGTATGGTTAGCAATAACTTAGCAGCTGCTCCTCTAAGAGCAAGGGTTAAGGCTATATACTTGTCAGTATCATCCCAGCCATTTGTTGTGGAAGCTGCCTCGAATTGCTTCTTGTATATTGACCAAGAAGTTTGTCCATCAAAGGTAGGAGATCGCATCTCCTTTTTTCCCAGAACTATCCCGAATCTTTACATTTCGAATACGATCTTACTCTTTTGAAAAAGTCTCCATTTTGTTGTCGACTTGATTCTCCAGCAATGAAACACGTTTATCAAGTTTATCAAGCAGATACATCATTCTCGATGTTAACAAGCTTGCCTTCTAGTATGTTTCTCTGCTCTTCGAGAAGGTCCTTTTGTTCGCTATGCTGTTTCTCAAGGCGTTCGAGAATATTCTTTTGTTCGTTTTTCTGTTCATTGAAACGTTCGTTTTGTTCATTTAATTTTGTCTACTAATATTAGTTTTAGTTAGTAAATAGTACGAATATAATTAGTAAATACTACAAATGCAAAAGATTAAAGTACGAAGTCATTCGTACGAGCAATTAATGAATGTTATTAGTTATATTGTTGCGAACAGAGCTTTATACTCCTACAGCGCCATCTGCTGGAAAATTGCATATCTACTTTATGGAAGAAACAAAAAGCTCATTTCCAATGTCATATGTATTTCCCCGTATTCCAAACAACTAGAACATTCTAAGACAAGAACCTTCGAGAACAACTAATTTGAGTAGGTAAGGGAGTGTTCACGGTGAGCGGGACACAGTTTATTTTCGATTATGAAAGTGTACAAAGCTGAATTATTGGATTGTGGAAAAAAAGAAGTGTGATTTAAGTTTGAATAAAAGTATTGGAGTTGATTATAAATTGAGATTTATTGTTTTGATTTGAAAAGTTTAAATAAAGAAGAAATTCTAAAAGGAGTAATAAGTTTTATTTAAAGAACCTAGAAAAAATATTACAATATGTACACAATAATTCGTACAATGTACTCCACAAAATTGTTAACTTCTTGTTCACGAATAAAATTAGTGCATTAAAGGAATAGATTCGTGAATACTACCACAGTTATTTTATTAGTAAAACTTTACAAATGCATTCGTAGATATTTCACTGTACAAATACTTCGTATATTTTACGAATATTAGTACAATGCACGAATATTTTCTTCACGAATGCCATTCGTAGCCATTTTACTAATAAATTTTTTGAGTGTGGGCTCACCGTGATCACTCCGTTATATACTCAAATTAAATGTTCTAGAAACTAAATCGCGAAGGTTCTCGTCTTAGAATGTTCTAGTTGCTCATGGTCCAGGCTGTTCTCATGGTTTTTGGGATTTGTTGAATCCTTCCTCAGATATGAAGTTCGAGCCAGAATCACCAAACAGCTTGCAACAGAAACAATACAAGGATTGCTTCAAAGGCGAGTACACCATCCATGTTCGAAGAACCTTCGCGTTCTGACTTCTTCGGTCATAGTAGAAGGCAGGCAACCTAATCGTCGAGATTCACATCTTTGGTTTCGGCAGGACCAGAAGGCTCGATTTCAATTATGTCTTTTTTGGAAACATCGAGGTTCACTTCTTCTGCAGGCTTGTGACTAGATGCTTGAGGTACTTCTGTTGAGTCGACTTCGTCTTGACCGTGCTCTGTGGTGGGACCAGAACGACTTCCAACTTCGACGGCAGGCACGTCTTCTGTAAAATAAGTTATGCATTCCCATGAATATAGGTCGGAGGACAATTCCAGGCCACGCACGATTCTAGATGGAGGACTCATATACTTACATTAGAATTACTTCCGCTGTTGCTAGATGCCGCCGAAAACGTTAAAGTGGCTTTCGAACCAGAACTAGGACTGAAATATTTCAGTAATGTACCTTGAGACTTCTTCGCATATGCTTCTTTCTTAGCCTTTTTCTTGCGGTATTCCGCACCGCTTTCTTTGACTCTTTTTATTTTCAAAAACTAGTTCAAAGGTTCAGTGAAGTACTAAATGTTTAGTTTTAGAAGATTCAACAGTATTTAAACGATAAACAACACAATCGAAATGACTTTCTGTGATGCGGGAGAGAGCAAAAACATTGAGCTGGCTGAGACTAGAATAACGTTTCCGTCGAATCTTATGATGCATTCCGTTATTGTCACACGACTCGCGAAACTAAAACGGAACGTTCCGAAACTCTCGCGAAACTTAAAGAGAGCGTTCCGAAACATATGGTATGCGAGACCGCTGGCGCACAGTGGGGCAAAATGGCGAAAAGATAGCATTAAATCAACCAACAGGGCTAGTACGTTGAAATTTGGCACAAATCCTACTGATACCAATGTTAATACATGGTCAAAGTTTCTAATGGCCACGCCCATTCCTAGGGTTACCAACCATACAAATTTCATCAGCTTACGAAATTTCTCAAAAACGGCTAAGACGATTTAAATAAAACTCTGCGTGTTGCTTCCTTAGTGATTGTAATACAACTACATTTATAAAAAAAATTGAAAAAAAATTATAGGGTTACCATTTTAGAATATTTTTTGTTACTAGTTTTTTTTGCTAAACTTGGTATCCTTTCTTCAATAGAAATAAATTCTTTTTGTTAACCATTACAAATATAACATTTTTGTTTAGAAGAGTTTTCTGAATTGGCATTACACACTTTTCCATCAACCATGGTTCTGGTTCTGGTGAATAGAAATTGGATTTGCACTTTCTCTTACAATACTAGGCTAATGGTCGGTAATTTCTGTATCTATACTCTTTGCTTTTAAGCTATGAATACTTATAAAGATTCTTTTAAAAATTCAATTTTAACAGGTCTACAATATGTATTTGAGCTTGGATGTGGATTTTATTATATTATTTTTACACCAGAAACTAAGCGTAACAAGCCAAGGCAATCGAGATAGAAATTTGTTTACACTCCTGAACGATTTTATACGAAGAAATACTTAAGAAGCTTTTGAGCTGATAATTTCATATTGAAATTTGGATAAGCCTGCTTCAAGAATTAACGCTAAAGATTCTTCACCAGTCATTGAAGTAGGTTCAATGGACTCTCTTGAAGCTTTAGTACGCTTTTCGACTTTTCTAGAACTTTTGGGTACTTCGTGAATTAGTTTTGCAGCTCCCGACTGCCCAGATGCTCTCAAGCTCATTTCATCTGCATATGCCAATTCAGAAAGAATTTATGTATTGAGTTCGCCTTACAATTTCTTCCTTTAAAATTCCATTTGACTATTAAATCCTTGGCAACTTGACTTCTTCATTATATTAAAAAGATCTTTCCTGATTATTAATAGTATTTTGGATGTTGTTCGGCCTAAGAAGTGTCAAAAATACAATAATATTCACCAAACATTTTTTTTGTTCTAGAAAGTGATGTCACAACTAAACTGTACACAACACACAGGAGAGGAAATTGTAGCAAGAAATTTTTACACGTTCTGAAAGAAGACAAAACACTTAACAACATGACATATTAAACTTATTGGCGTTTTACGGCTAACACAACTAAACGCATAAGGATTTCAGAAATATGCAAAAAAGTAAGCAATTTTTTTACTTTTTTTCATATTCAACTACGAATTAAAATAACAAGAATTTATTTTTTATAAGAAAAAAAAAACATACAAAAAACATACAAGTGAACTTACTCTTCATTTGAGACGATCTGCAGAAGATTACGTGATTCAAATAAACTGTCTCTCTCTCATTTCTAATTCCCTATCATATTTTGAAGAGCTGTCAGCCTTATTTCGTCTAATGCATTATTTTAACTTTTTGAGTAAATTATTGGTTTTTGTTTTGTTTTGTATTTTCATATAACTTCGATCTTCGAACTTCGAAGTTTTAACAGACCCGCATTTGTTCTGAGTTTTCTGCGCATGTCCACAAAAGGCATAGAGCTCAGGATGATAATCATGTAGTTCCCTAGAGGAGCATTTGCCTTTTTTTTAATTTTTTTCTGACGGTATTGAATAAACTTTGTATTGTCCAAAGATGTCCAATGTAAAAATGGGTTTTTGACGTTTACAACGTTTTATTTTAAACACGTTTTATTAAAAACATAAAAGTTAAGAAATCATTTCTTTCGTATTTTTGACTTTTTCACACTCAAAGCTTGAATGTATACTCTGTCCAACAAAAATTGTTAGTACAGGCCTTATGGGAGAGCTTTTTCTAAAGCAGTGGCGCCTGAAGCCACTGACTTTTCTTAAGGAATTGTTGTTGTAATTCTTTGCAAAAAGTTGTACACCCCAACACGACCGTCGCATCCCACTGCTGATGAGATACTGTCAAGAACTCAAGACCAAGAGTGTCAAGCAGTGGTACCACTTTACTTCAATTGAAGTAGATCTACTTCTTTTTTTCAAAATATTCTAAAATCTACTTCCTACTTCGCACCATCATCAAAATACTAAAATCTACTTCATTTTAAAAATCTCTGTTTCAATCTACTTCAATTTTACATAATAAAGCCCAAATCTACTTCTTTTTCTGTATTGCACTCTAAATAGTAGTATGTAACCTCATAATTACCATAAAATAGAAGAACGGCAACACAATACAAATACACAAATGAGTAATTTTATGCGAAATTTCTTTAAAATAAAAGAAATGTATTGACAATTTTAAATATTTAATAGGTAATATTCATTTAAGAAAAAAAATTTTGTATGCAACATTTTTTCTAAAAGCATGTAAAAAGCCATTTTGAAATCTATGTACTTCGATTTTTCTCAATTTACTTCACTTTTTTCTTTAAATCTACTTCGACTTTTTTTCCAGAAGTGGTAACGCTGGTGTCAAGTGTCACTCAATACGATCGTTCGCTCTTTATCTACATCAAAACAGAGTTACCATTATCATTCTCAATTGCAAGCAAGGAGCTTTTTCAGTGGTTTTTATTAAGGAGCTTTTGGGATTTGAAGCTTTTGAGAACACATTTTAAGAAGATGAGTATGTTGAGTGTTGTCGTATTACTTTTCAACTTAAAAAACAACGCGCCTATTATCTTACCGCTTGGCGACTTGGCGTTGTGGGAAAAGGTTAATTGTTTTCAGTCGTTTTGAATCGGCAGACGGTGGCCCTACGCGTTTTTTACTCTCATTTGCGGCGATTTATAATTTAAACTACGGAATCCCTGTGAGAGCTTTAAAAGGCGACACACTTATCCATGGCAATGCAACCAGAATGAGAGACAAACGTCCTATCTTCCCTGTACTGACAATTTTTGTTGGACAGAACATCATGACATGAACATCATGGGCAAGGTCATGCGATCCAGCCATGCATTTTATTTAATAAAGATTGTATTTAAAGCCAAAGTTTTTTACCGTGCTTAAGTTGACTATAAAGTAGAATGTTTTTTTTTTAAATTGTTTTGTTCTGAATTCATATTCACACATTTATTCAGTAAATGCTTATAAGAAAAATATTCTATGGTTTTGTATTTGGAAAAGTTAAAATAAGAAATAGGTATTTAAATTCGTGACTGATCACTTTCCTCTTCTTTGTTTATAAAAAAATAAAAACAATGCGGAATCCAATATTTTTGTAAATGGATAAAATATCGAGAAATGATGTTGTTTTGTCAGCCGTGAAAATCTATAGAATGAATGTACATACATATTTTATCAGTTACCTACATATTTATTAAAAGAAGCATATTTTATGTTGAATATTGGTACAAATGGACATACAATATTGGGGGTTTTCGTGAACCTATAGCGATATTGAGAAGTTTTTTACAACAAAAAGACACACCAATAAACATAAATTCTGACTGATGTGCTAAAAGAACAGAAATTTAAAACTATTGTGCATCGGTATAACCCCTAAGTGCGCGCTAATAATAAAAGTCATGATAGAAATTATAATGTGTTCACCAATTGAACATTAAATTTCACAGTTTTCTTATAATAAATGTAAGTACCTACCTACCTACATATAACTAAAAATATGAAGAAAACAAAAGTTGCGCTAGAATTTAACGTTCTGAAAACCTAAGCAATCCAAGATAAGGAAACTTATGGAATCCCATTTGCATTTATCTTCACTACTAAGAACAAATAATAACATGTATGTACATAGTTAGATTATATGTTATCAAAAGATTTTTACGATGCAGGGTAAGTCAATTCCTTTAATTTGATTTCAGCTTGTGTTTATTTGAAGACATATGCTGTTTAGAGCAACTTATTTCCAAATGAGTGGAGCAAAGCCCTTTCGGCAGTAGATAAACCAACTCCTCGCTCTTCTGAGTCAGAAATAAAAAAAGAGGGCCGTGAACAATAATTATTTAACTCAATCGTTTTGTATCTGAAAACCAATAGATACATATAAAAAAAATCACAAGGTGATGTTAAATCTTAGCAAAATTTTGTGGGACCATTTCATTTAACCTGTTTTCTCTCTCTCTCTCAGCTGCTCTAACTCTTCGATTTCCCTTGACAATTCATCGTCCTTGCAATTGAATTTAATCGAGAACAAAAAAAAAATAAAAAAAAAAAACAAATGAACAGAATTGAGACATATGCAACAACTGTGATTTCACTCTCGTAAATTTATCCTTTACCTGCGTGCCTTGTAAAATGTGCCTCTTGGTCTGTCACCCTTGGTCGGTCTATAATTTCGTCCCCTTGCCAATAAATACAAATGAACAACAACAGCAAAATCTATGACATGTCCTTAGATATAAGGAAAGTAGTCAATCACATATAACACAACAGCACGCACTGACATTGACAATAATAAAAAGAAGATAGAAGGTTTCTGAAGGAAAATCACAAAAAAAAACAACAAATAGAGAATTCGAGATGGGACTTTGTTTTGTCTCTTTAGAGTTTATATTGACTGACTGGCTATTCCCATGGTGCCGGTCGGCGGCGCGGCATTGGCGGACCTACATACATATATTGGTTGAAGATTTTTACAAAATATCGATTAAATTTCACTGTCGGAAACACTAAGGGATTTAGGTATGAAAAGGAATATAACCTACCTACATTTATGTAGATCATGTGTGCCTGGTGATTTGTGTTTCTGGTAAATGAGATGGAATAGCAATTCAGGAAAACTTTCGGAATGATGATGATGAATCAATTCTAATTTGACAGCATAATCAAATTGTAAGTAATCTTTTTTTCGTTTAGTCCAAGGGTTATCCGTCAAGTTTGTACCTATAACAATTAGTAATACGACCTATACTCTGTTCAATTTATATTTGCAGTACAGGCCTTATGGGAGAGCTTTTTCAGAAACACTGGTGCCTGCTGCTGTTTGCACGGCACCTTAACTTAAAAAATTGCCACTGAAATAAGAAAGAGAATCACTGAGTTACATTAAAATTGTTTGTGTAATCTTCTTTGAGCTCACGTACAGCCCATCATGACCTATCTGCTCCATGGGTGAAAGGAGACTGATCAGTGAAGTGATCACCAATTTGCAACCAACCCTTATTGTGTTTATTAAAAAAACACTGAATCAGAGTTACCATTGCCGAGTTGATAGAAATTCATATTGCATTTTCTTTGGTTTGTGCTATGTAACTTTCAGGATTTAAGCTTTTTCAAGCTTTTAGTAGCAAATATTTTTCTGACAGTCCTACGGCAATTCTCTAAGAGCTTTAAATTAAAGACAGCTTATTGAAATCCATAATGGTCAGACTGAAAGGCAAATATCCTATCTTCCCTGTACTGCAAATATAAATTGAACAGAGTATAGATACATTTTAAATTATAAGATTATCATTCAAAGATAAAATATTAGGATGATGTACCAATATAGCGCTGGGCGATTTCAAAGACAAATTAGGAAAGGTGGTTATCAATAAAAGTAACATGCCACCACGTCTGAAAACTAACTTAGGCTTATTGATTGTACTTCCGGAGAAAACGTAACTAGATGTAAAAATGATATTTGTCCTTATGTTGTGACGTTTCAGGTGTAATCACACGTAAGGACAAACATCATTATTATGTATAAAAAAAGTTCACGAAGAAAGCAAACATTTGTTCCTAGATATATGTATCTAGTACATGGTCTTAAAATTTTGAAACCATATTCACTATGCGACAAGAAAACCAGATGAAACAGTGACGAGATCTTGATGTAGCTGTCAAACCAATTTCAAACATTAAAAGCACTCGAAAGCAACACATATCTCGTAGTATCGTCACGTCATGATTTCGAAAATCTATTCACGTCTAGAAGAAGCTCTCTGCATAATATGAATGGGTGAACAATTTTATAGTAAGAAAAATATGGCACCGGATCTTGTTAAGGTCTCGTTTCGCTTTCTCGTTGCATTGTGAATCAGATATGAAACATAAGAGTACAGTGAAGCAAAGCTTCTATTCCAATTGCAATAAAACTTTACTCAAAAAGATAATATGGTCACATTAGAGTACAGATGTTTTTTTTTTTTTTAAATTGTAAGTATTATTTTTGGGTTATCCCGTTTATCTCATCAACTGATTTTGTTTTGATTCCACCAACGTGTAGGTATTTCTAAGTTGTTAAGCTTATACCTACTGCATTCTTAAACTTTACACAAGTACCTATTTTTATAAAAACAATCAATGTTTCTTGGAGTTTTTCACGATTTTCGATTTTTTTTTTTTTTAGTTTTTATATAAAAATTCAAATGACGAAAATAGCAAGTCCCCTCTTGGGAAAAATGGATATATTTTCTTGTTTTCCCGTTTATTATTTTAGGTCTTAATAAGCCCTTCAAGAAAAAACTTCTTTCAGTAAAAGCTCTTATTATCTATCTTCCTGTTAAAAGAGAACATACGAGTATCTCAGCTCAAAGCCATGATTAATCATTAATGCCTACATAGTTCTTCAAAAAAAAAATCCAATTTGATTCAAATAAAATCAAATAATTAACTTATCAAATTTAATAATGACTAAATACAAGACGGCATTTCAAGCCCACCAGATTTTCAGAGTCGCAACTACTCGTATGATCTATGATCACTTAGTGGTAACAAGCTGTGAGTGCCAAGAAAGTGGAAAGAAAGTAAGCGGTGGTGGAGGTTGGTTGATATACAATAATACATATATAGATTCAGGATCACTGTGCTTATGATTGATTGTCCATCCCTTAAAACACACACATAAGGTTGTTCTCATTAATGCGAGATCTAGAAAACATCAATGCAACCGGGAATTCACAACTATGCTGTCAAAAACTAGGAATTTTTTGGTTTTGGATTCTCATTTTTTTCATCTCAGAAAATCAATTGACTGAATAGAGATAGATTGTTTTTTTTTTTTTTTTTTGCACAGCTGGCTGATATAGCTTATTCGTATTAATTCTCTTTCATACTGCACCAACGTGGCGGAAGGGAAGTATTCACGACGACGCAATTAATCTGAACTGGCTTATTATATGTATATACGAGTAGATCCCAAAATCTACCCTTAATGTGATGTCTTTTAAAGTGGTTTTATCGACTTTATTATAAAAGGATGTAGAAATCGACAAGCAACAGTGAGGGTGATGGTGTTTTGTCATTCTACTTATAATCGTGTGTGCCTGGTACTTCCCAGAATCCCAACCCTTTATTTTGTGCTTATATCTGGATACTTGTCGGTCTCGGTATCGTTTAAGTGCAAAGTAGCAATCGTAATAATATCGTCATCAATAAAAATATATCTCATATCTTCCCTATTGAAGCTCGAATATAATCACGTGAACAAGCATTTGCCCTGATGCTGATGGGTTTGAATCTGTAGATATTTGGATTATGGAATTTGTATTTGGTGTGAGTTGTTTTCAGTAGGAATGTATACATATACAACATGTATTTAAGAGTAAGGTATACACAAGTGTTTTCGTTTGTATATTACTTGAATTAAGTTGTTTTCCGTGCGATCGAGGGTGGTAAAGTGTGGTATATTAGTGTTATTATCCTTGCTGAAGGTATAGGTAATTATAATTCCAATACGGTTTTGTGCTCTTTTAAGCCAATGATTATTATTTTGTTTTTGTGGGGTGATGAATATGAGATGAAGGTTGCTGGTGCTGCAGAGATGAATGGTTTTTTATTCTCATAAAAATATATGTAGAATGGACAGGAAAAGCAGACATATAGAGTTGAAGGAACGCCAGAAACTTTCAAACCGAAATTTTCCTGCTATATACCAAAATTCAAAATTTTGCCAGTTATTTTGTTTACTTGATAATACTCTGTAGTTACTTTTTAATAACAAGAAGTTAACTATTTGAATTCCAAATTAGAAGAGATTTTTATTTTTTTAAAAAGCACTAGTTATATCTACTAAAAGTTTGTTTACATTCGATAAACAAATTTAATAAATTATTCTATGAATGATTGATAAATTGTTCTTAAACTAAGTAAAATATTATTAGTTTTAAAACTAAGTGGAATATAATATTTAAAGTAAAAACAATGTTTAGGCTTTTTACTTTAATTTCATGAACTTTTTTGTTTCAGATTTCACTGTTTTATTATGTTATGTTTTATCTACTTACAGGAAAAAATTTACCATTAAGTCGACAAAACATTCAAAATAAAACTTGCTAGATATAAAATTCGGTTATACATATATTAGACCAACTATGTTAATTTTCTTAAAACGTTATTTTACGTAGGTATATTGGAATCGAATACAAATATTTCACGTACTTACAAAATGTAATCAAAATATTGAGAATGATAAAGTCGTTATATTGTAGATCCCCGTTTTAGGATGCTTTAAAAATTTTCTCCAGGGGATTAAATAAAAATGTTATGTACAACATTTGAAAAAGCCGGTACATTTGTTTATAGACCCTATAGTTCGATAAACAGTCGTTCACACTGCTAGACAGATGCAAAGACTGTTTTTCAGGCGAAAGACAGAAGAATTAAGATATATTAGTTACTTAAACTAAGAGCGACCGCATAATGACAGTAAGTAAGCTGTAACTTTTTGATAATAAGCTTTATGAACTTATGTCTAGCCTTAAGATAGTAATAAGCTTATTAATAATTATAAAAATAAATTATAAAAAATTCAAAGACAGACGCTGACATTTTTGTAACATGAATTCTCAATTTGCACATCGATGATACTATAAAATTATGTCTCTCATTCTTTCTCCCTAGCGTCATCGTCTAGTCGGTGCTCTTGGAGACTAAAGAAGAAATTCTTTTTTGGCTTAAAGAAAATGTGATAACAATTTCAGATAAACGTATTATTGCTGATACTCGTATCGCTCTAAAATATTTTGGATCTGTCGCTCCAAACTTTACAATGAACCAAAGCTGCCAATCATACCTTGCGATGTCATGGCATGCATGAGATGGCACAGCAGCTCAATATTCACTCCTGTTGACTATAACTAAATTCCAGGAAATTTGGAAGCCAGGGCTCCAAAATTCCTGGTGACACGCACACATGAATATAGCTAAGGGTTGTAAGTCACTAGGTTCTGTTTCTCTACGAAATGTTGCACCACAAACATTTATTGTTTAACACTTTATCTATTTAGCACTTAAATTAAATAAAGATATAAGTACGAGTATCTTCCTGAAAACCTATGCTAAAGCAGGATGCTTGAGAGTAGGCGCGGAAACATAGAGTAGGTAAATAGAACATCTTGTGTAACAACAAAACAGAGTCGACACAATACTTTCAAAGGCAAAGGCAAAGATAGAAGTAGTTTCTGTAACAAACCGATTCCGAAAAACTGCGGTCGATTGTTAATAATAATATTAATATTAAAGTGCCATACAAGAAATAAGATCTAATGAAACCAAATTCCAAATCAAGCAGTAGCTTAGATATAACCGCACATAATTGTTGCCGAATCCATATCAAATTGATTTGCCGAGCACGTGCCACTTTAGCATTTCGCTGGTCGATATATTAATGTCTGTCTTAATATCGAACTCTTAATTTATTACCCTTTTTTTCTATGTTAACCAACATATACACTTAACCACTTTGGCATAAGTAATACGCAATGTCATCACTGCCGTCATCAATGTCGAGTGAAAAGTTATTTCGATTTATTTTGGTTGGATGTTCTTTTTTTGTCTGGGTTTTTTGTCTTTTGAAAACCACCTCTTACGGAAATGAACTTTAAGTCACGTGTCATGGCACGCGTCACAATTATATACGCGCTGTGCGACATTTGCCGTCGCTGTCAAAAAATCTAAAAACACCGGAAGTGAATTTTTGTTTTCACATAATCAAGTTAAAATAAAAAAAAAAACGAAGGAAAAAGAAATATTTCCACTCAAGGATAATATTTTCGGGTCAAGCTACAATAAAAATAAGAAAACGGAGGAAAACGGCAAACGAGCATTTTTTTTTTTTACCTTAATCCTTTTGGGACGTATATGAAAAAGAATCACTTACCGATTTATTGATGAAACACTGGGCACATTATCCTGGGAGCATATGCCTTCGGCAAGTAATCTATCGCGGATTTCCCAAGCGAACATGGTTGGGTTTTCTCGTTTGTAATTTGCTATCGCATCAACTACAGGTGGTGTGGCAACTTTTGGTTTGGATCCACCTATAACTCCAGCCTTGAAACTTCCAGTCTCATAATATCTAAAAAAAAAGGAAGGAAAAATGAAAACAAGGACGAAGAGGTTTTTAACAAATGCATATGTGATATGTATTTTCCGCGGACATTACTGGAATACATGTTTTTTATTCTACCACAAACTACAACAGCAAATACGAGTACACAATAGGATATATTAATTTTCACCTAGAAAACTGGTTTTAAATGTTTATGTGCATTTTTGACCTTTTAACGATAGATTTCTCCCTACTTGCATCCCTTATTGTTCATTTTTACAGTAACAGTCGGTGCCCCCTAAATTGAATGTCGTCGTTAATATAAATTAAAAATGTGAATTATTTGTTTATTAAAACAATAACATATTACTTTGTGTTCTTAGAAAATTACTAAACATTCCATCTTTGTTTATTTTAAATAAATATTTTCACGAAACTTTTAGTATGCAATATTAATATGATCTGATAAAAATAACTTCTTAAACTAAATCGATTCAACCACTAACGAGTAACTGGAAATAACACGAAAATAAGAAATTTTTGCTTCATTACTGATATGATATACTGATAATTAGATGCTGGATGTTTCAAAAACAATAAGAGGTCAATAATTCACCCAAAAGTTCAGTCACGTAAGAACTACAAAAAGGTTTTTCTTAGAAAAAAGTGGGTTTGGTTATTTTGAATTTTCTCAAAAAATGCTAACATTTGAGCATTCGGTTTTCCGTTTTTGACTTAAAATTAATAAGAGATAAAATATTTAGCTTAACAAAAACGAAAAACCAAATTCAGTGGCCCAAAATCATAACCATCGAAATTTCGAGGTACAATATTTCAAGCACATTTAAAAGTATCAACCAAAATCTCAACATTATTAATCCTATCAATACAATACTGTATTTAAATGTAGTGAATTAAAAATGCGTCTTGAACGCCATGTTCAGGTCGCTCAGGTCTTTAATTAAATATAATTTTGAAGTTGCTACACTTTTTATCTGAGCCTTAAGGAAAATGCATTTTCAATGCACCATTACGCACAAAAGCTCCAACCACGACATGCAAGACTCACCCTTGCATATAAAAAGTAATAATTAATCTTAAAATAACAGTATGAAATTTGTCTAAAATGAAAAAGTTCTCCCTTTTTGAGAAAGCCTTCTGAAATCTTAAATTCCTCAAACGATATTGAGGGAAAAACCTATTTTGTTTTTAACTTTATTTTTTGAAATATAAACACTGTTCGACAGTGCAAAACCGAAAATGACCCACAGTGTGTCAATGTGTGCCTCCATATGAAATCGGTCAAATACTTTTTAAGAAAATGGTACCAAAAAATATATTTAAAGCACATTTATATATAGATTTTCTAATAAAAAAATCGATAGAGAGGGTCATTACTGTGTATGTGAAGTACGATAGAAGCGAAAGCACTTGAAAGCCTTGTTATTTACATGAAGACGACAATTTGAATGAGATGGTTGTTTTCTGGATATACTTTTTGTGTTTTTCAGAAAATAGGAGTTGAGTTTTTGGTTCCCGGAGTTAAACGAAGAATATTTATCAGGATTAGAATAGACCATCGGGATTTAAATTGGAACTGAGTCCAGGATACACAATCTAGACAACGTACCTACAATGGGCTTTTCAAGAGCATGAGATGGAAAAAGAATAATTGCTTGTGCGGGTATCGTAAATAACCATACATATACCAAAAGTATTTATATTCCCAGTGTCAGATTCAATGAGTTTTTGGCAACCGCTGAGATTTGAATGTCTTCTCTTTTGACATTACGTAAATAACTGATGCTTACCTGGTCGGGAACAATTTAACCATAGGTGAGTATACAGAAAATGGACCATAGGTACAATTTATCGATTTGAATGAAAAAAATGAAAACATCAGAGTCGACATTTCACGTATTTTTGTATGAAAGGGACGAACCACAAAATCCACACTATTGTGCCATTCCGCTCACGTTACGGTTAACCATTCTTAAACATAAGAAACATTTAGAGTAGTGAGATCGTATTTGTGTGAATACATAATGTAGGAATATTTTATCGTATCGAAACCCCGATTACATGAGTGGAACGAATCTAATCTGAACTGAGATTTCATTCTAGGTATATGGCCACGCTGGACCAAAATATTGAATTCAAATGGAATCGAATTGACCAGTCTGTCTTTTATTGTGTGCGTGGGATGTTGCTTATATTTGCAAATTATGTATATTCGATGTTAAATTTAATTGTACAGCGTATGCAATTGGTTAGAAAACAAGAAACAACACGCAACAGAAAAAAATATAACAAAACGCGTCTGAGAACAAAATACACAATTGTTCCACACACACCAACAACCAGCCGTAAACTCGATTCTTGGTCGATTCAGGTCTAGTGAAATCGGATCGAGTAATCCGATTCAGGTATGCAAGGAGCTTAATCCTGGGGCCGAATTACCGCTTCAGTGACGAGTGAGTGAGTCCCATCAGTGATCGAATGAAAATGTCAAATTGGAGTAATTTATTGCTCGATAACGTAAGCGGTAATGCCAAACTCACATAATTCAGTCACGTATTACTCGATAACTGATGCGGTAATTTGGCCCCTGATTCGATTCTCCTTGTAAACGTAGAATATCGGTATCGGTACTATAGTGTGAATCTGGTCTAAGAATTGAAATAAATTACCTGTTGTAATTATCAACCTCCGGAAGCGGCAAAGCGGCAAAATGCTGAGTGGCAAAAAAAATTAAAACACAAGAAGATGGTGGTGGCCACGCAGTCGTTTAGCGCTGAGTTTTACTTTATTTATTTAAATCAAGCAAACGTAAAACAATTTCCAAATTTTAAGGCGATTTTCACGTAAAGCACTACCGCGAACAGCACTTAACAAAGGCATTTTCACAACTAGGTATAACCGCTCAGTCGCTCAGGAATTGCCGCTCATTATCTAAATGGCCAGCTGCGGCTTAAACTTGTCGCTCTGTCGCTTTGTCGTTTGCCGCTCATTGCGTGGCCAGGGCCTATGTCTGGTCAGTTGGTAGTTCTCCTAAAGCTAAACTTTATTAAAGAAAAAAACAACAGCAGTCTCTAAGAGAGTTTATCCATTAATTCAGTTTGATTGTTGATAAATTGATAAGTGAAAACGTAAAAAATTAGGTACTCGTAGTTCAACCTATTATTCTAACGGAATTGATACATATCTTATTCTGGTTTTATTAAACCTTTCATCCGTTACTTGCCCAACTTTCTTTTGAATTTAGAAAGAAAACTGTAAGCTTTTGCTTATAAATCAGTTAAGAATGTATCAATAAAATTGCGGACAAACGCCGTTTTTAATAAATAACTTACCTCGATAGTATTTTGGATACACAGCCATGACTAACTCGTAACTGTCTAGAAATATCACATGGACGGACACCATTATGTGCCAGTTCGACAATTCGCTGCCTTACGACATCTGGTAATGGACGACCGTTAACAAAAACACCACCTAATTGATTGACACCACCGTGACCTGCAAAAAATAAAAATTCAAACAAATAATAAACACACTAAATTTATAATTAACCAACTTTGTGAGGTAAAAAAGCATTCATTAAAGCATATTCATTAAAATGCTATCAAAAAAGTGAGACTACTGATGCCACTTTCTTTTTCCTTTGAAGTTTCAATATAATGATAGAGAGACCGAACCCAATCGCCAACCAACAACATCAGCAGGAAAACCACGTGGCAACCGCTGATTTTTTTTAAGTGCTTTTTTATTTAAATTTAAAATGCATGTACGCATTTTGCGAAGCAAACACTCAGTATATAGAAAAATGTGTTGAAAAACTCGCTATCAACACACTAATTAGTACACACCGAGAGTGTCAAATTGATGTAAGCTATCCTGGATCCCGTAGACCTGAAAATATTTAAGTACTGAACTATGTCGCATTTAGTTGCTCTAAAGAGTTTTTTGTGTCCTATTTTACATTTAATATACTCGCAGAAACGTAAAAAATTAACTTGATGTAAGATCTAAATAAAATTATCTTGCTTGCTTGCGGTTTATCGAAATAACTTGAAATGTTGCGGTGCCTTCTTTTTGTTAAAGCCTACACCATATTTCTCTATCGATTTTAATGATTAGAGAAAGATGACAAAGTGGAGCAAACATTTTTGATTTTCTTAAATTGAATAGATTTGTTTTGATATTTGCTGCTAAGGCATACATATATGTATGTATATTTATTCGTTTGAATTTTTAACGCATGTACGTCATCCCCATTATTCAAAATTTGCAATATAGGTTTCTATCGAAAAAGAACGGCAGCGAAGCTTACTTTTTGAAACGAAGTTTTCCAATTTTAAAGAATTGTGACGAAGTACGGAAAAACTAACACATTTGTGAACACAGTGTAATAAGAACTGTCATTGATGAAAGTAATACAAAAGAACATTCAGAATATTTTTTAAATAAAACGAAAATTTTCAATAAAAACCAAACTCTTGAAATGTGATTGTATGCTCTATGCAATAGCTCTTAACGCAGTTGAAATAAATACTAATTATGAAAAATGTCTCTAAAAATTACCTATAATACAAGTTATTTCATCAATGTAAGGTAATCAATGAAAAGAATTTTTGTTTTGTATATTTGCTGAAATAATAAAATTAATGGACGATTGAAACTTTTCAGTTGTACCTTTTCGATATTTTGATCAACTCATTTCGACAATGTAACATATCTGGTTATTGAAATTTATGTAGAAACTGTCGTGGGTGGGGCGTCGATGTCAGCGGCGACTCAACGCCACGCAATGCGGTGGTGCGAAGCGGTGGGTTCGCAGTCGACGACACAACAGACGAGATAATTGCGCTTCCAGGCTTTAAACATTTTACTGGATTAAAATACAAAACAGATCTAATAATATATTTTTGTTAAGTTGGAAAAAAATAACATGTCACTATTTCCGATTATCAGAATTTGGCTTAATGCATTTATTTCTTAGATATTCTTCATTCGAGTGGCTGTGGCCCGATGGATGTGTGCTCGCCTGTCAACCTCATGATCACAGGTTCGATCCCTGCCGTGCGTCGTCTAAGTCGCTTTAATTCCATTAAAAACCTTCTAAAATTTGTCATCAATGGGTTGCTATACTCTGTCCAACAAAAATTGTCAGTACAGGGAAGATAGGACGTTTGTCTCTCATTTTGGTTGCATTGCCATGCATAAGTGTGTCGCCTTTTAAAGCTCTCACAGGGATTCCGTAGTTTACATTATAAATCGCCGTAAATGAGACTAAAAAACGCGTAGAGCTACCGTCTGCCGATTCAAAACGACTGAAAACAATATTCAATTTACCTTTTCCCACAACGCCAAGCGGTAAGATAATAGGCGCGTTTTTTTTTTCAGTTGAAAAGCAATACGACAACACTCAACATACTCATCTTCTTAAAATGTGTTCTCAAAAGCTTCAAATCCCAAAAGCTCCTTAATAAAAACCACTGAAAAAGCTCCTTGCTTGCAATTGAGAATGATAATGGTAACTCAGTTTTGATGTAGATAAAGAACGCACGATCGTATTGAGTGACACTTGAGACTTGACACTCTTGACAGTATCTCATCAGCAGTGGGATACGACGGTCGTGTTGGTGTGTACAACTTTAGCTAAGAATTACAACAACAATTCCTTAAAAAATGTCAGTGGCTTGCTCTTTTTTTAGTTGCATCTTTCCTAACGCATCAGGCGCCACTACTTTAGAAAAAGCTCACCCATAAGGCCTGTACTGACAATTTTTGTTGGACAGAGTATAGTTTACTCATTACATGTTGTTCAGGCATAACACTAACAACCAGTGGCGTGGCGTGGATAATTTTAAATGGGAACCCGTTATAAAATTTTGTCACCTGTAAAAATGAAAAAAAAAATCTTAGAACCTTAAAACCAACATTTCTAGTAGGGATATGGTATCTACAAATGCATGCTTGAAACATAATAAAAAAGGACCTCCTTTTAGACACCACCCCCTTCGTCGGACATAACTGCGGCACCTTCCTAGGAATTGTTCTATTTATTAACTTTTCCTTGCAATCATATGTGTCAAGAATATAAAATATATGATGGGTCAACTCATCTGCATTAAGACTCGCCCTAACGTCTGGTGTTCCATTCTCAGACAAGAACCGAAATATGGCACTCAGTTGTCCCCTATGACTCAAATCTGATGTTTCGTCGATCATAATCGACACGAACCGAGCTTCTATGATTTCTGTTTTAATTTCAGATTTAATAACAGCCGCGATGTATCAAGTCATTTTGAATATCGTTGCCCTATAACACTACTCTAAATAGGATTCCATTAAAGTATCTTATATGTTGATTTCCTTTACACATAAGAAATCAATTTCTGTGTGAAGATTTTGATCCCTCGCTAGATTTTGCGTTCCTTTACACCCAACAAAAATTTATTTTTCTGACAGGGATCAAAATCTTTAAATCCATATTTAAAGGGGGATTTAGATGTGATGTGATACGTGAAACACGCACACCAAACAAAAAATTTCGATCTGGCATCGAAATCCCTGGCGTGTAAGCGAAAAAAGGATAAAATATAAACTATCAACTATCCTTACTAAAATTATTTGGTTTCTCCGAAAGGTAATCTGCTAAACAGCAATCTACATTTATCAAAGACATTTCCAAGACAAAATCTAGAACTGCACTAAAATTAAGAAGCTAAATTATTTTATCACTATATAGTTGGTAATAAAAGGAATTAAATCTTCACTTTAACATCTAACTTTTCACTATTTTTAATTAAGTTCAAATTGGCTTTTCAAAACACTAGATTAATTTGGAGTTATTGAACCTGTGCAACACAGCCTTTTATTGAATGCCAATTGAATCTAAATTTAAATTCCTATTAAAAAAAAGCAAATGCATTTTATTTGTCCAGAGTAGCGATATGCTAAATTTATACTGCTGACAAATTGCCATATATTCTACCATGATTTCTTTCATAATTCAAAATTATCACAGTAAATTTGCAAAAATATCAATGGTGCATTTTACATAAGCATGCAAATCATCATCAAATTCAAAATCAAGAATCAACAATACCCACATGCCATATTTATATTTACATACATATATGACATATTTTAAGGAAAAAAAAAACAAATAAGTCGAAGAACACCGTCTTATTTCTTACACAAGGTTGAAAAAAGGCGAGCACCTGAACTCCTGCAATGTATTATCTTCCACTGAAATGCAATGCTAATTGCTAAAGGGAGAATAAAATACAAATAATTCCAACTCCTACAGGTATACATCGAAAATTTTATAAGACGGAATGTAGCGTCTTATTTTTTGAATATGTTGGACGAAGAGGATCCGAAAAACAATGCTTGGGGAAGAAAGGGATATAACACAAATAAATAAGACGGTGATTGAAAAGTATACGTCAGAGTATTTTTGTGACTCTCTTGATTAATGTTGGTTGTGGATTGTGGAATGTGTTTGGATAAAGTAAAGTATAAGATACAAACGAGAGGCAGAAAGGATAACTTAAAGTTATTCGATGTTTATTTGGTAGATTGTGTTATTTGTGGATTTTTTAAAAGGGAAGACGATAGGAATCGTGTTATATGGACGCCACGCCACTGCTAACAACATGTAATTGAGTTAAACTAGTATGCCCAACAAGGATGACTACGAATAAAATAATGTGAATTATAAGTGACATAGAAATAAAACACGGCATTTCTCCGCTTTAAGTCAGTCGCCATCCCTGGAGATAAAATATCTGAGACAACAACCTTCAGTCTCAGAACATCGTGCCACACATCTTTCCTATCCTTCTTTCTCTTCATTAACTTCACGCCCGCGCTGTGTTGAAACATTTAAAGGGTAATTATAATCCCTTGAGCGCGGGTAGATTATAAAAAAAAAAAAAAAAAAAAACATAGCATAAGTTTAAGATAGCAAAATACAGAAAATTTAACGTCAATATAATAAAGTTTATTTAATGAAATAGACAATGGAAAGCGCATATACATCGCTTTCTTCGCAAGTTAAAATTGAATCTTCATGTGAATATATAGGTAGTACAATCGCAGTTCTTTTCTAATGCATTTGTGAACAATGCAGAATGTCTGCAGTAAACAAAAAGGCCTGACTTTGCCAAAAAATGCATTCTTAATGAAGGTGGTTTCAAAGTACCCTGGCAATATATTCCGTAGTCATTTTAGGATGTCGAGGTCCACATTCAAGGCAAGCTTCTTTTCTGATTATTATACAGTGCTTCGTCGTCCTTTTTGGTGGACTGTAAAATTAATTTTATAAATTTCCGCTCTTTCGCAGCCAAAAACAATCAGCTGCACAATCTGCCCGACGCTGACGACAGTTTGACGTTTATGAACGGTATGTACTGCAGTTGGCTAGGTTAGTTCGATCGAAAATCTGACTTTATGAACAGATAATGCAGTTCTTAGTTAGGCTTAGAAAAATGGAAAATTCTTTTTAAGGACCTGAAACTTAATAACAGTTAATAGAGCAAATCAGAAAATTATTAACAATTAAACCAAGAAATGGCGAAATATTTTGCATCGCTTCCTTGATACAGTATTTTTAGCTCAAAAAAATCTTGCTTTCCGCGGTGTTCGTCAAGAAATTTCATAAGAAAACAGAGTTTTTTTTTTTTTTAAATTAGTACAAGTGATGGCAAAATAAGATCAAGAATTAAACTTTCTCCGCTGGTTGGTCAAGGAGAGTATCTTTCCATTCGTCAAGGGGATACAACATGAATTTTTAGGAATAAGTTATGACAATAATTCTTGAAGATATAAAAAAGGCTATTTCTGAATGTGTTTTGACAGTATTCAGATGAAAGCAGAACTGATCAAATTATTCAAATAATTATATACGTTCATAAAAGATGTAAGTCTTGCTGTTCTAAAATTCTTCTTTATTTTTTTTATTATGTTTGTTAAAACTGTAAAGGATATTTTGACGTATATATGTACATCCAAAGTGAAAAGAAAAGGATGGGCTGGATGTTGCGTTGTGTAGTGCTCAAAGTTGTGACAAAACTGCATCTATGTCAGGTGTACATGGACAACAATGAATAATTCGAGGAATTAATACTCTTTTAATTAAAACTCTTTTCAGACTTTGTGATAATCTTTTATTCAATTTTTATAAAACGCCAGCGCCGGATTTACATAAGGGCACTTGGGGCACTGGCCCAGGGCCCCCACAAAATAGGGGCCCCCACAAATATTTACTCGGCACTGAAAAGTTGGCAAGTAAACTAGCCGTAAAACCTCGATGCGAAGCTTCAGGACTTAATAAGAAAATGTGCAAAATAACAGCCTGTAAAGAAACTGAATTGAGATTTGTATTTTTATCGAAACTCAGTGAGTTAAGTCATGCAGAAATTTCAGAAAGTTGTCAACGCTTATGTGAAATTTATTCAAACGATTTACACTCTGACCTTGAAATGGAATTATTGCAATTTCAAAATTTTTGTAACGATTTACTAAAATTTGACTCGACAATGAATAATGAACAAGCAATGTATTCTTTGATCATAAATAAAGGAGTTCAAGAATCTTTTCCAAATGTCGAAATGGTTTTACGGATATACTTAACATTAATGATTTGTAATGTAACTGGTGAAAGATCATTTTCTAAATTATTCATCATTAAGAATGTGTTGCGAACATCTGTGACACAAGATCGCTTGAATTATTTAACAGTTATGAGTACAGGGGCCTATTGCACCAGTTTACAATTTAAAAACACAAATTTGTTATTGTAATCTACAAATACAAATCCTGTATACGATTTTTTGTTGCACCATGTTCAAATGAGTGTGTTAACAACTTTGTAGAAATATTTACACACGGTCTTTCACCTGTAGAATTTTTTCACAAACTGAAACAAATTTGTGATCGCTTTATTATGATCCAACAGAAACCCGCAAAAAAAGAACGATTTTCACAAATTTTAGCTTGTGATTAACAATTACAACTTTTTTTTTGTGCAACGAAAAATTCTATTTTTCAACAAATTTGTGACTTGTAATTCACAAGTACAAATTTGTGTTTAACAATTAAATTACAAATGAAAAAATCTCGATTTTTTACAAATTTATTAAAAAAAATGCTTGTAATCACAATTTTGTAAGATGGTGCAATAGGCCCCAGAGCGAGATATATTACGTGAAATAAATATTAACAATGTGATAAAGAATTGTACAGAAAAAAAAGTTCAAAAATGTTTTTTTTTTTAATTTTATGTTTACATATTGCTTTGTTCATGTAAATGTATTACGTTTAATGTAAATTTTTTTGTTTAAATAAAATTTATTTTAGTTTCATTTTATTTCAATATATTTGAAGCATTACTATATTTTTATTTCAATTAACAAACTTTTTGAAAAGTATTTTTATATTAAAATTACAAATTACAAATTGTCCAGCGCCATCTGTTTCGGAATTTCTTCTTTCTTTACACAAAGATGGGGATTATTTGTACAAAAAACCAGAAAGAACTTTTAATCCTTTCACTGATGCCCGTTGGAGTTCACATTACGATTTTTTAAAAGTTGTAAAATAGAACGTAGTAGTAAATTGTGTGCACACTAGAAGATACTCAAGATCCATCCACAGCAAATCTTGACACACAGCAGCAAGCTTGTTCGTGACTTCTACTTTTTCACCTACATTCATTTTTGCTACACGTTAATTTAGATCAGCAATATTTAACAGCCTGCAAAAATGAATTTGGATAAAGAACTGGTAAAACTCTTTAAATTGAATAATTAAAAAAATGCTGTAACTTTTAGCAAAGAAATTAACAAAAATTTCTAAATTGCTTAGTCAAGGCTTATTCTCGAATCTTCTGATGACGCTTTGGCTTTAACCTTCATAAATTGGTAAAATTGTCTAAAGAATTCAATAAGGAACAGGTGCTGGAAGAAATAAAAAGTTATTCTAGGCATCTATTTGCAATTAACACATGTATGGACGTTGCTGCTTAATAAAAATAAGACTTCAGCGAAGCATTACTCTGCACATCTGTTATAATTCGAACCTAAATTCTTGACCATTTGCGTTTCAGTCGGGAGAAGTTTTTAAAAATTAAAAATTATCTTCGATTCACAATGATATAAATATAATTAGAAGTTTCTAGAAAAATAGATTTCAACAATGTTGTTTAGGAAAAATGAAAGCACGAAAGTATTCAAAATAATTTTTAAAAAAAAGTTGTTTTAGACATATGTACTTAATAAAATCTTCTTTCTTCTCATATACTCATAATAATTGTATTTGTATTTTGCCTACTTGCTGGTGGCTGCGTTATATGCTGATCTGAAAGCTACTACACATTGCCGAGTAAACAATACCTACGAATGAGTGGTGTTTTGTTTTGTTTATCCTAATGGCCGACATTATATTATTTAGTTTAAAATAATACAAAGATTAAAAAAATATCAAGACCTCGTTTAGCTTTGCCATCCCAGGCCTCGACCTTAGTCTTTTTTTAAGAAAGTCGTTGCGGCTGTAAGGGTCGTAGCAAGGAGTGGTTTCATTCTAACTATAATGTGTTTGTAAATGTTCATTTCCTTCCAGTTCAGTCGCCGTCATTAGTTGAAACATTGAGGAGCATGCGTTTGCCCGTGAGGCCTAATTTAAAAAAGCCCTACGTTTTGAAGAAAACAAATCACGTAGCCGTACCTTGTAAATAAATAGATCCGGCTGTTTCAAGTATCAGAATGTAAAAATTCTGTATATTCCGAAATGATGTGTTAAATTTTTTAAACATCAAATATACTTTTTACTTAAAATTAAGTAAGTAAGCCCATAATCAAAATATGGTTTCGACGCTATGAGTGTACAAAATTTGTGTTTTATTCTTTTTATTTTTTGGTTATGTGTCAAAATATGATTTGACATCTTCATTTCGTAAATGTGTTCAAACAAATCCTATTTTATAGAGTTTATTTTTTTTTTGTTTATAAAAATTTTTTGTTAGAGGTTCAAAATTAAATAAGTACTCCCGAACAAATTTTCAAAATTTGCTTGAATATTCTAAGAACTAACAATTTCACACGAGATATACGAATACCCTTAGAAGCAATAAAAGACACCCGATGAATTTTTAAAATCTTATAAGCTTCATTTAAATTTTGTTTTGAAATTAAAAACAAACAACATCTCTTTTTAGTGACATTAATTAGTTAAAACGATTTGTTTCCTCTCAACGCAAAGCAATGCAAAAGATTGAGCAATTAATGAAAGAACATTTCTGTGTTAAGTACGAGACATGTGCGCCATGCTCTATAGCAACCAAGCGAATTACAAAATAAAAAAAATAATACAAACATTTCTGTACTTTTAGGCATCTTACCATGTGGAAGGATGATGATGATGCTCTAGAGGAATTTTAATTCTTTAATCTTAAGATTTTTATAAAAACGAAAATTTGGCCAGCACACACATAATTTTTTTTTTTTTTTTTTTTTTTTTTATAATCGGCGCACACTCAAGGGGTTTGTATACCCTTAATATGCCAGAGAATTTCTAGAAATGTTATCTCAATAACATAAACATTTTTTTTATAATTTGTCGCGTACTTGCCTTGAGGAAATCGAAAGCTTTCAGTTCTCGGTGAGTGCATCACATGCCACCTTATGTGGAATGACCATATATTCGACTTCGTCAAAAACGCTTCCAAGTGCTAAGATTTCCTTCAACGGCCAAAGTATGCCAACATGAATGAAATATGTTTTCATTCAAGTTTTAGTTGCAGCTTCGCGGTGGCGTGAATCCAAAACGTCCAATTTTCCTGTCTGGTGCATAAGGCCTGATTATTTTGGCTTTCAGGGCAGTGGTCGCTTGTGGTTCATTGGCATACACCTGTGATTTAAGAAAACCCCACAAGAAGTAGTGAACGGTGCCGGGGTTGCATGATCTCGGTGGTCAATTAACATTGCCTCTGAGTGAGAGAACAATCGCTCGTGGAAAATATTCATTGTGGTATGAGCTGTGTGACATGTAGCACCGTGCGTAGTATTGAAACCACATGTCGGTCGTCGGAATTACCGTTGACGGCGATGACCTGACCAACCTCGTTCTAAAAGATATATGGACCGACGATACCGCCAGCCAAAAGATCCACCCAAAACAGTGACTTTCTCTGGATGCATTGCATTCGATGGATCTCGTTTGGATTGTGATTGACCCAAATTCGACAATTTCGCTTTCTGACGAACGTCCAAAAATGAGCTCTTTGCTGAATATGATTTTTCCGAAGTTGGTGTGAACTTCCAAATGCTCGAAAGCCCAGTTGGTGATCAAACGTTGTTGTCTATGGTTGTTATCACTGAGGATCGGGGTCAGTTGAAGTTTGAACGTATTAATGACTATTCACATGAGAGCGACCAACGACCAACGAATTAAAAAGCAAATGGGATTTAAAACCTTATATAAGTCTAAATTCTTCACAAAAAAATTACAAAAGGGTAGCAATTTAGTTTAATTTAATGTTTATTTATTAGAATTTGCGTTGTAATTGCTAAAATGAGAGAAATTTGAGAAAATAAATTGGTCGTCGCGAATTGCAATATGATTGCAACGACTTTTGTATCTAAGATTAATGTGGTTTGTCCGTGTATCCGATTGATATTTTCTTTTACGAAATCAAACGCCAGACCTTCAGCGTGGCAGTACAATGCACTATTACCAGGCAAAAATTAAGACGAAAAATTCTTATAGAATTCCACTGGAATTCGGGCGTCCTATGTGTGCTTTCGGACATTCACCACGTCAAAAGATGTATACGATGAACCGAGTAGCTTATCAGTGAAAAGCGGATTTTAAAAGTGATCCCGAGTATAAGAATTTTCTGTCAGCCTATGGTTGTTAAGGAATTAAGTTCCGATCATCTGCCAGTCAATATTGGTGTTTTTAAATCTTCTCTAATGCAAAGAAATGATGAAGTTTTCGACTTTAGAAATGCAAATTGGTGCATTTATAAAAGACAAATGTGTAATAAACTAGAAATTATGTCTAACCATCTTGCAGGCGAAGTCAAATGAAAGTATATCACTTTTTACAACTTCTGTTGTTGACAGTGTTGAACAAGCTGTACCAAAAAAAGTTATTAGATGTGGAAGTGCTAACCAATTACCTTCTAAGATAATTTGCATGATAAAGGTTAGGAACAGTTTAAGGACAAAATGGATAAGAACAAGAAATTCCTTCTTATACAAACAGAAGTTAAAATTCTGAACGCTTTGATAAAAGACTCTATTGATAATTATAAAAATAGCTCCTGGAATCGTAAATTACAAGGCTTGGAAAAGTCCAGTCAACCATTTTTGGAATATTGTCAGAGTTATCAAAAAAACCTAAAACCCATATTCTCGCTTTAAAAACTGGCAATGCTAACAAGCAATAATTTACTTGAAGCAACAGTAAATAGATCTGTTGATTTAATAGATATACAACTTCAATTAGCATGAATGAAAATTTTGTTTCTATAAGAGATATTCAATCTATAATATCTATAGTTTAAAAACGAGAAAACCTGTAGGATTTGATAACTTTAAAAATATGTATTTAAAAATCTTCCAATGTCTGGAATAAGACTTTTAAACAATTGTTTAACTGTTGTTTTAAAATTAGTTATTTTCCATTGGAATGGAAGACAGCAAAGATAATAACGATCTTAAAACCAGGTAAAAATGCAAGCGAACCTTCCATTTACAGACCAATTAGTCTGCTTAGTTCTCTAAGCAAATACTTCGAAAAAATTATTAAAATTAAACTAATAGCTCACATTAATCGAAATACATAGTTTGTTACTTCCAGAACAATTCGGGTTCAGAGCTTATAATAGTATTGTACGTTAAGTACACAGAAGAATAAGGGATGTTAAAAATAAATTTAGACTTGGAAAAAGTACAGGAATGGTTCAACTTGGCATCGAAAAAGCATTCGATACTGTCTGCCTAATGGCCTTCTACACAAACTCGTTACTTTTAATTTTTCATCGTACCTGATAAAAATGATAAGGTCATTTCTTCTTCCAATAGGATTCAAAGTATCTGTTAACAATATTGTTTATCCGAAATTTTCAATATTGATGCAGGTGTACCTCAAGGATCGATTCTTGGTCCAATCTTATATATATTATACACCTCAGATTTCCCTAGTTTGATGTATTGTGAAAAGGGTATTTTTGCAGATGATACCTACATCTATACCTCAGATTCAGTTGGTTCCATAATAGAAACCAACCTGCAATTTGATTTAAATACAATACATGCCACGATCAATGATTGGAAAATCAAATTAAATGCTTCTAACACGCAGGCCGTATTTTTTATGCGTAAAAGGAAAGCTTGCCTCTTACCAAGCAATATCTTTCAAATTGGTGTATCTAGGATTAATTGGGATACAAGTGCTAAACATCTTGGAGTACTTCTTGATGCGAAACTTACATTTGGATTACATATCCAACAAATAATAAAGAAGATAGGTGTCACAATAAAGATTCTATATCCATTTGTAAATCGACGTTCCAAATTAAGTATTGAAAATAAACTTCTTGTTTTCAAATCAATATTTCAAGCTTTAAGGTTTTACGGGTCTCCAGTTTGCGGTGAATGTGCGAAGACCCATATAAAAAGGCTTCAAATAAGCCAAAACAAATTTTTAAAAATTATGTTAAGATTGTCATGGCATTTTTCTACAGAAGAACTGCACACTTTAACTAAAATCCAATATGCTAATTCTAGAATTCTGAAATTAAACGAAAGATACAAACTTTCGTGTGAATCATCAGATAATACATATATACTGATTTCTTATTTGGTTTCATAGCAAGTTTATATGCATTTACTCGTATTTATTTTTACCATATTTTGTATAATAATTTATTTCATTATTTATTACTCGGTTAATTTATTTGTTTGTTCATATTACCTATAATTAATTACTTATTTGCTTATCAATGTATTAATTTGTTATTTTTTTTTCCTATGTAGATATTTATTTATTTATTTATACATTTATTAATTAATTTATTTGTATTCATTTGTTTATTAGCTTTTTTTTGTATTAAGACTGATTTTGGTAAAAATTATTATGAATTTATTTATTTATTTATTTTTGGTAATGTATATCTCACTTTAGTATGTATAATGTAAAATTATATGTAATTAACATTCAATGAAGTTGAATAAGATTTTCTTCACACCCCTTCTTCCATCTTATCTCTAAATAGATGTAGTTTTAGACACTTAAGTTTTTTTTATTTTAATTTAGCATGAAGGTTTTTGAAAGTAGTTTTTCCTTCGAATACAAACATTTAATCGATAATCATTTTAACAACCAAAATTTATAATTGACATTAGAAGGGTAGAATATTACCATATCTATGTAAATTGTGAAATACCCATATTTTGTGAAAAAAAAAGAATTTATATTTTGCTACAATAAATATTAATATCTATCAATATCAATAAGTCTTTATTGGTTCTACCCTTGATAGTTCTGGTAGTTTTTTAGAATTCTGCCGAAGACCTTGCGGTGTTTAAGATATCTGTTCATATTGCTTCCTTTTTACAAAGCAGTCACTTGAAATCCTTAACCTCTGCATACATTTTACTGAAAACTGAATACTTCAATACTTCGAAGTTAAAAGCTTTAAAAGAGAAAATGATTAAAAGAAATCACATGTGTATGTTTGGAATGTTTCGACGAGGTATTTTCTAATATTAAATTGTACTGCCTATTTTTTAATGTCACGTCATTTCTATACAGAATTCTTTCCGATGAAAGTTATCATATCCATCTTTAAGGTCGGCGTCCTTGGTCATTTTCAGGATTTGCCGCAGCGTGATGTCGATCTGCTCTCTAAAAACCTTAGTTAAGTCGAAGATTTTAAAAATCTTTCGTCGAATAACTGGGAATCATTGGGAAACTGCAGATTTATATAATGCGAGAAACATTCCTATATACTCGTAATTAGCTACTAAGAATAAATTCATCATGTTTATGAAATTTCAGTATCTATGTTTGCAGGTATTTTTTGACTTATTGAGTTATTCTAGATTTTTTTTATCCAAGTCCTTACGTGAGGTTTTTAAATATTTGATTACTTAACGTATTTAATGAATAGCTATGGATGCAGAAATATACACTTCAGTTCTAGATTAAGTTATTTATAAGATATTAAATATCAAAAAGGTATTATAATAACCACTTTGATGTATATACCTAAGATAATTTATATCTATTTACGTGTATCTATGCCACATTCATATTTAAAAAAAAAAGTGAATAAACAGCTAACCCAGGGTGATCCCACAGTCATTTTATTCGCTTAAAGATAGAAAAATATATAATATATAAAACAACAAATGTAGAGAATGCGATACGCAGTTTGGTATCACGTTTTCATCTTTGAGTTACATGTCTTTTTTACTATTTTTATTTTAGTCTTACATCTATAGCATGGTGATAGAGTATAATGAGATTATTTTTGTATAGAAATGTCATCTCTATACTGAGATATATAGACATTTTGATTTGAGAGAAGAAATGTTTATATTTCAAAGATATTCAATCTGATGTGAAGTATGCAGCCTGGTAAGGTTTATGTTTTTCCATGTATATTATGTATACATTTTATGATCCATTTCAATGATACATTTATTTGAGAAACTCCACAGACTTTTATTTCATGATGGAACTTAAATATCTATTAAACTTAATATATGGCCCAAATAAAATATATAGATACGAAAACAAAAATTGACGGCGAATCGAATCAGTTATTTTTTTTACTCGCTGAAAAGTTTTAATATGAAAGCGTTTAAAAATGGTCCATACGAATTTATAATAGTTATATTATAACATTTTGGTACTATTTAAAGTATTCACGTAATAATGCGTTTCACTGTCTAGTTACTTCCCCTCAAACACACAAGAACACTGTAATATGGTAGTGTAGAATGACATTTTTTAATTTTTACCACACAATCGTTTATCAAGAACAATTTTATCATAAAACAATGGCGCGAAATATAGTCCTGTATGGAACAAGTTTCCCCCTAAGTTTTTGATGCATATTTTTGGTAAATCAAATTTATTGTCCACCGTTTTTTCGCCCCGACCATGAATCCCATACTTTTTTTGTTGAAGTTCTAGCTCAGATTTTCTCTTTTATTGCAGTGGTTTAAATTGGTGTCTCTGTTTCATGAACAAGCAATAATGGATGTTATATTAATGTAAATAATCACCGTTCAATTGATCTTGATGTTTTTTTTCAGACAATTTTATTTGATTTTATGGAATGCTTTTTTACTATTGTGCCACTGGGCCTGATTGTTGCTCATCACAAGCTGATAAAGAAGAAAAACCAACCCTCCCAAAAGTAATATTACAAGCTTGAAATCTGAAACAAAGTGACGGGTCTCAGTCTCATTTTTATCAGATTGCCACCATATGGGTACTTAAATTTTCACAGCAGTAGCATCCCATCCGGCATCCCTACATGCTTCTAAACTCAAAAAGGACGACGGCCATCAGAGAGGGTGACATTTGGATTTTTAATCGAATCTATCAGAATCAAAGTATTGCCCTTCTCTTATTTTCTTTCAGAGCGAGAAAAGAACTCTCGACTGTTTGTCTGAATTTCTTCTTTTTTTATTTTACGGAATCCCAGGTGGGTACAGAGATGTAAGGGTGAGAAACGTCCGTTGTTGTGTTTTTTTCAATAATAGATACTATACGACTGTATCCAAAGGAATTTTGAATAATTCAATTAGAGTTAAATTTTTTATTTTCACACCAGGCCGTGTTTTTGAAATGTTGTCGCCTTGATTTTTTCCGGAAATACAAATAAATAGATTTATTTCAAACTGAAATCGAGACTGAAAATAAAGTATAAATCAATTACGATTAAAAATTCTATAACGTCGTGGTTTTATTTCTGATTGTAATTCAAAAATTTACATATATTTACATTGTAAATTTGCGAAAACGGATTTTTTTCTGGTTCTGTTTTTTTTTTTTTTTTGTTCTTCAATGAAATAGGACACGTTTTGGTACTGATTTTGTCCAGTCGTATAATTTATCGAGGTCTGAATTGTACCTGAGTCCAGTAGAGTTTTAATTAGGTATAGACTAGGAAGAAAGTAAACTATTGAAGCAAAACATCAAGTTTCCTAAATTTTAGGAAGCATTTTATCATCATTCGTTTAGTTTGGTACTTCTTCATGAACCTATCCTTAAACTCCCTACCTATCAGCTATTTTGTATTTTTGTTTATTGCTTAATTATAAAGTCAAGGAATGGCTATTGATAGGAATGCAACACCAACAAATTGAACGCCTAAGATATATTTCAACCCTTCTGCACTGGCTTTAATCTACCTGTATTCAAAGCTCGAGTATAATTTTCATATTTGAGTGCGAATACAATCCAAAAAAGAGATTTAAAATAATAGGTGAAAGAGATTTAACAGGAACATTTGCATCACTCGAGCACCGCCGCAATGTTTCTTGTCTATAATTATTTTACCGTTGTTTTTATAGATAAACAATATTCTAGTGAAATAGCCAGTTGCATTCCTCTTTTTGAACAACTCAACCGAAAAACTTCGGCTTCAGGGAATGTCCATCAGTTTAACCTTGAGCCCAACTTCGGACGTACTGGTAAATTCAGAGATTCTTTCTTTAGCTCTATTACACGAATGTGGAATGCTTTTACCCCGCTCAATATTTCCCTTCCATTACTATATTCAGACATTGAAAACGATAATGCATTGGTATCGCCTTTTAAATCCTCTCCAACTTTCATAAACGCTCGCACTGCGCTCAACCATTTGAAGGGTAGTCATAATCCCTTAAGTGCGCTCAAATTTAATAATTAATAAATTGCCACTGAAATAAGAAACAGAATCACTGAGTTACATTGAAATTGTTTGTGTAATCTTCTTTGAGCTCACGTACCATGACCTATGTATCTGCTCCCCGGGTGAAAGCAGTGAAAGCAGTGAAAGGAGACTGATCGCCAAATTGATCCTGATAAAAGACGCCATTTAATTGGTGGATTGACCTTTTTTGAAAGATGGCTTCCTTTTTCACATAAATGTAATTCACAGGCACGATAAAAAGATTACAAATACGTATACGAAACGTATGAAAGTTTCACATTTCGTTCATTCATAGTCTTTGGGTATTGTTCAAGTGTAATATGTGTAATAAAATAGAACATAATATTTGAAAAATCATTACAAGGTCATTTAAGTCATTTAAAAACATTTTTTAAGTATGTTCGAACTGGCACATCTGGTTGTCAATACAAAAATTTTGCTGTTGCAGTCATCGCTTCAACAATTGTGGCTGTTAATATAATGATCATTTTAAGAAAATGTTTACATTGACAACCACAGTCATCAACTTGATAATTCTGATTGTCAATTTGAATACCCGGAGTTGCATATATTTAGATTTCAATTCGTGTAAAGTTCCTTTAGCGTTAGGTTAGGTCATCAATCTGTCTGGCCTTATCGGAGTCGTTCGCAAAAGTTTGTCTATTCCAATTTAATTTTTACTGCAAGTCATAAGGAACTTTTTAGAAATTTAAAGGTACTTCCAGTTAAACATTTGTATTATTTTAAGGTTTTAAAAATTTTTTTAATAAAAGTGGTTATTTGCAAAGTCCAATCTTTGAATCTCGTAATTTACGTAGCAACTCAGCTTCTTTAGTAAATATCCCTCCATTTCGAACAATTCATTACAGAAACTTCTTCACTATTGTAGCATGTAAGCTTTTTAATAGACTACCTTTAAGTTTGAAACTTTTAAGATGCTTACCAACTTACTTAAGACAAGTAAAGCTTTGGCTTCTTAATTTTAATCATGAAGAAATCAGGGTTCTGCTGTCCTACATAGCTTAATTCTCTAGCATTTATTGTTATCATTTCTATTGTTTTCTACTAGCTTAATGCATAATTTTCAATAAATAATAAAAACTTAAATCTTAATATTAAAAAAAAAAAATCTGAAAAAAATAAGAATAATTGAAATCGAGTCAAATCAATGTTCACCCCACATTAAATTAGTTCTTTTGCACATTTCTTTTAACGTTATATTACTAAGTAAATTATAAAGCAATTGTTTTTATTTTTGAAGTGATATATAAACTATTTTTGAATTAAATATTTGTATCACTACTTATTCTTTAGTTTACCATTAGATTTAATCCCTAATGTATAAATTTTTGAATAAAGAATTAGTTGAATTGAATTGAATTGAATAATACTCGTAATATCAAGATCAAGATAATTTGCTTTGCTTTTAACAGTGTTACAAAAAACAAGTGAGAAAGTCTAAGGTAAATCACTTAACATTATTATTTATTTTAAAATATATCTACATCTTTTCAATTTTCACATAGCCAAGTATTCGCAAATGATAGGACAAATACTGCCAGTTTAAACATAACGAGAAATACAGTTATCAAAATTTTCTCATTGAAAACCATGATATTCAAACTGACAATACGGAGTTAAAAAACCTTTTGAGGAGCTGGAACCAAGAACATTTATACTCAGTCTTAAAAGGTATAGTTTTCTGATTATTATTTATCATTTGTTGTAATTAATTATAAACTTTTACCCAAAATTCTATTCCAAGTAGCCCAAGTTTTTGCTATATATCTACTCGTATATATAAATAGCCTTAAATAAATTTTGTGGTACCATTTTCTCCAAAAGTATTTACCCGGTTTCGATAAATTTTATATGGTTGGAAAGCCATAGTTGCGGAGATGTGCAGAATATACTTGAGACACGCATTTACACACTGTGGGTCACATTTCAAAAAATAAAATTAAACAAAAAACTTACTTTAAATTTCAAATAATTCAGATTTTTTAAGCTACATGGGTTTCTTAGATTTCATTTTCTGTCGAATTTCGACACAAGGCGAAAGACTAGTTTAATATAAGACAATGTAAAATTGATTATACATTAAAACTGATCTGAAAATTAAAGTGAGACTTTTTTTTAAAACTTTTTTAAAAGCTTGTATTTCAGAATGGAAATGACTTATATTAAGATGACTCGAAACTTACAATAGTAAGTAAATCTTCAGCGATGACATCCATTGATGAAAACTGCAATCGTAAGTTTTATCATAACAATATAGTCTATTGAAAACAGCGGTTTTCAAATTGGGTATTAAAACAACAACAGTTGTCAAATTGAAAGCTACGATTTTTAATTTTACAAACGTGGTTTCCATTTTGACAACTGTTTAAATTCAATTGTCATTTGTAATTGTGGCACCTGTGATTTTTAACTTGACATCTGCTGTGATTAAATTGACAAAAGCTGTAATTAATCTGAAGACTACTGAGATCAAATTGACAAACACATTTTTTAATTTCAGAGCAGTAGTTCTTAACTTGACAACTGCTGTTATCAAATGAATAGTACAGTTGTTAATTTGACAAATCCTGTTATCAAATTGACAATTGCAGTTCTCAGTAGGACAGCTGCTGTAATCAAATTGGCTATTTCAGTTTTAAAATTTACAACCGTGGTATTTAGTTTAACAACTTCTGTGATCAAATTTACAATCAAAGTCTTCAATTTGAAAACTGTTGTGATCAAATTAACAACCATAGTTTTCAGTTTTAAAAATGCTGTAACCAAATTGCCAATATAATTTTTAAATTTGACAACTGCTGTGATCAAATTGATAATTGCAGTTTTCAGGTTGACAATGTTGAGATCAAATTGATAATTTCAGTTTTCAAATTGACAACAGTCGTCTTCAGTTTGACAACTTCTGTGATAAAATTCACAATCGAAGTGTTCAATTTAACAACTTCTGTAATCAAATTAATAACCATTGTTTTCAAATTAGCAACTGCAGTAATCAAATTACAAATAGAAAATTGATAATTTAGTTAGCAATACCACAATCGTGATTTTCCACATAAAAGTCGTAGTTGTCAATATGAATACCAAATCTTTATTTTATGAAATTGACAATCTGAAATTATCGTATTTACTACACCGGTAATTGGTTGAAAATTGACAATTTTATTGTCAATTCAACTCAAAAAATAATCAATATGACTGCACTTTTTGTTTTTTTTTTTTATTAATAAGGTTCGTTACCTTATAATGATTTATCCTTAAAACGATTTAACATAATGCGAGCGAAAGGATTGCAGAGGAAATAGCGAGGCACATTGGTTTTGGCGCTGTGACTTACGAAATGTATGCTGTCACACTCGTGTAGTCCGTCTAAAGGAAGAATCTATATTCATGCCAGAGTACTATTCCGAAACTCGATTCAACGGTTAACTGATGTACATTCCTTGAAGAACGAGTATGACGGTGGCATTGTTTGAGGAATGCAACTGGCTATTTCACTAGAGACTAGAACATTCTTTATAAAATTTATTAATTTTTATTTAATTTATTTTAATCGATTCCTAGTGAGCTGTTTTCAGCTTCCCACCACAAGAACAAAATTTAGCTGCTTAAAAATTTGAAGAGCTAATCTTAAAGCTCTTTTATTCAAAAACACGATCTAGATGTGCCTTTAGAGCAAACATACAGCTCACTTTCAGCTAATTCATTGAGTTTGAGAGCACTTTTTACCTCCTTAATAGTACTTGTAAGTATGTTTTGTCAGCTAAAAGTGCAATAGTGCTGCATGATTTTGCGTATAGAGTTATGAATTATATTTTTTTGTTAGTATTATATGGGTGTATTCATAAACGCAGAAAATCTGCGCTAGTACAATCGCAGTTTTTTTCTAATGCATTTGTGAACGCACTCACAATGCAGAATGTCTGCAGTAAACAAAAAGTCCTGACTTTATTGCCTAAAAATGCATTCTTAATGAAGGTGTTTTCAAAGTATCCTGGCGATATATTCCGTAGTCATTTTAGGATGTTGAGGTCCACATTCAATGTAAGCTTCTTTCTGATTATTATACGTAATAATAAGGCTATGACGTGGGGTGATTTCTAAGTGCGACTTCATTTTTATCAGAAATGTTGATATTATACTTCGAAATATTACAACGCTCTTCTAAAATAATTGATTTTAAGTATATAATAATTTTTTTATTTTATTTTTTCTCAGGTACTTTTTTGGATAAAGCTTCTGTGTTTTTCTTGATTCTTTTGAAAATGCAGTCAGAGCTCTGTAAACGCTTTTTTTTTTCGTTTTGTAAAAATTCTTAAATATTGACTATTTTATTTAACATGCATGAAGATATTGCTTATAGCTCTTAAAGGACAACTTAAAAAATCTTTTGCTGTTAAAGAGCTATTTAAAGGGTAAAGAATCAAAATGCACTTATGCTTTTTGTAAAGCCCTTACAGTTCGTTGTTCTATCTTCATTTATAAAGACGGAACCAAAAATCCCCCGAAGAATTTTTCTCTTTCGAGGCTTTCCGATTGGCAAAAATTATTTTCCGTTTGAAAATAACAAAACCTTAAAAACGGAGAACTTTATGGACGGAAGCTCCTGTCCTGGACTTACCCATCAACCGATACCCCCCTCTGTCAAAATTAGACAATTAATGTAACTTATCTCTATAGTCCGATAAGCCTTAAGTGTTTTTTTAAACCTAGATCCTAAGAGAAGAGCCATAGCTTAGTCCAAGCTAATATAGTATAACAAACACTTAGGGATGAAAATGACTACTGCGCTTTCTCCTTACGCTTCGCCTGTTGCTAAATGCAAAACAAATAAATATCTACAGCTGTACAACTTTAAAAGAAAAAAGTAAACATTCATTCATGAGATAGGGTGTATTTGCATATATATAAGAAAATAATAAAAAAGAAATAAAAATAAAATTTAAAAAAAAAAATTGTCGCCAGGTCCATAAAAACTTATTATATCCTTTCAACAAGTTTACAAATGTCAAATAATTACAAGATTGATAAAGAGAACATTTGTTTTTACACTCAGAGAAGGTTTTATTTATTTAAAAAATAAAAACAATTAATTACTTGTGACCACCACTAAAAAAACGCAATTATTTCGTTATGACAAAACAATGTAACAATATTGTTCCTTTCCAATAGCGTTATCTTGAGATAATAAGGTGCGTTACAGAAAATCTTAGGCTACATTTCGCTTTCTTTTCGATTTTGGGTAGTATTATTTATTTAAAAATAGATACAAAAGTCAGAGTTTTCAAAGCATCTCTCTAAAATAATATCAATAATCGTAATCATTCTCGATCAACATAATAAACATTTAAACCTGTCCACATAGACGTATAAAGTATGTACGTGTCAATTTTGACGTCTAGAACATCATTTGTATTGAAAATAATTTCAAAATAATTTGTGTACCTTTTTATTTAACATGAGTGAGGATGATGCTTTTCTTCTGATGTAAGCAATTCAACTTAAAAAAAAGAACACTAGGAACAAAATATAAAGCAATGATAAATTCCACAAGTATACACTACCCAAGAAAACAGATCTAAAAGCTGACTATTGAGTTGTTGAACACGTCCCGCCTAGAAAATTATTATTTGATTATTACATCTTTGTTCATTAGCGCTACCTACGTCTATCTTACTCAACAATATTCATTAGTCATGTTGATTTACCCAAATCAACATAACGAGGACACTATACTTCAAAGTTTGCTATAAACTTCTAAGAACACAAACTTTATACCTACAAAAATTTATATTTAATTTTCATCTGTCTTTTAGAGTTTACAAAATCTTCATAAATAAGAAATATTTAAAGAAAACAAGACCAAATCATAACAAAAATTCAAGAAATTATATTTAAATAGAGGCAAATATAGTTAAGAGTATCTAAGAATAAACAGTTTTTTAACCAACTTAATTACAAACTCTATAGAAATGCTGATAAATAGTAATATACGATTTAATCTTGGAATAACTTAGAAATCGTAGATTGACAAATCGCAGTTTGAATCATTCTTTTGAAAATATTGTTTAATAAAAGAATGCGAATTATTATATAGCTCTTATTCATAGGGATCATGTAGGAGACAAGATTGACAATAAGATGATTAAAAATTATTGATATCAATAAAAAGCTAAAAATACCATCAATATTATGTAAAATATGTATGATATATACAATTAAGTGGTCTAAAAAGATGAAATAAACAATTTATCGATAGATAATTTTCAATGAATTTTCCAAATTAAAACAAATTTGATATTTAAAACTTTTTAACCAAAAAAACGGAAAACATACCTATAAGTTTAATCATTACATAGATATATCTATTAACAAAAAATCATGAAAATAATCAATTTCAAAGAATATAATGTTGAACGAATAATATAATATAATTATATTATTTTGATAATGTCTCTCAACTCTCTGGATGAAAAATTTCAAAAAGATTATTTAAACATTTATATCTATGTATTAGAAAAATGGATTTACATCCCGGGGGTATTATTTTTCATGAACTTAAGAAATAAGCCAGTATTTATGCAAAGAGAGAAAAGATAATTGAAGGGAAATAACGGTTATTTCATTAATAGGAATTTCTATTCCAGTCAAAAAAACATTATTTGAGTAGGTACCTATATGATTTTATTGTGATTATTCGGAGATTATTTTGTTTATTTGTAAAGAGCCTTGCAATAATTTTTAAGCACTCAATTAAAACAAAAACCTAAAAATTTCTGTTTAAAAATTTTGTTAATAATAATAAAAAACGGAATTTGTTGCCATTAGTTTTAAATATTAAATTTTTAGTCGTTGAATATCTAATCCATGTCACGTCCATTTTCTAGATGACTTGTGATTGTGAATATCATTTTATAATAAAAATTGATAACACATCTGTTTAAAAAACCAAACGTCTATTTTTAAAACTGTACCTTAAATTAACCTCATAGGTTACCTACTATACACGAAGTATCGAACAACATTCTTGAAAACTCAACTTCGCATGTCTCAAAAATGTCTCATATTTCGCAATTGCCAACATAAACTTAAAAGTTTTTATCAATAATTAGGCGGGATCAACATACCTATTTTAGATTGTGATTTCGAGTTGAGTGGTAGTAATTGTGTTAATACTTAATTTTAAGACTAATCTTCGAGACTAATGAGGTAGATGTACACATCGCATGCTTAATTGAATACTGACCCAACTCGAAAAAACGATTTTTGGGAAGTTGCAAAAAAAGATCTTCCTATGAGGATTTGTCCTACTTGTTGACGGATAAAATTAAAAATATTTCATGAATAAATAATTCATGAATAGGTACTGGTATTCTTAAAGTATGATAAACTATTCATGAGATCTGAGGCTTGCAAAAGCCTGTATCTGTACGTAACTCAATTTTGACCTATCTCCTAATGGGCCAGTATTCCATTAAGCATGCGACATGTCTTAATAATGTGTGTATTCGCCTTTATTGATATAGATTAACTAAAGGATCAAATTTAATCAAATCACAAGACAGATCACGGCAAGATTTCTTTTCTTTCCCTGAGTGTAAAAATCTCATCTTTAATTCAAATTTTGAAATTATAAATAAACTAGATAGGTATCTATATATAGTAGATACCTACATACGTAGGTGTAATAAGGATTTTTCATCTTACATGTGTAATATTCCATCATATTCTGATTGTATCGATATGCTGTAGATAAATCCATGATAACACAATTAATAAAGCAAATTTGTGTGGTTTTTTTAAATTCCCTCGTGGGTAGGGATACGGGGATAAAAGGATATCAAGGAATAAATCTATTTCTATATATTTATGTATATAGGTATATGATTTTTGACTAGATTTGATTTCACAATAGGTATAAGTATAACACACACAATGTTTTAAATTTTTAACTTTTTTGTTGTCATTTTCAAAAAGAAACAACTTTTAAATCTTAGCATGCTACATAGGATAATTCTTTATTTAGCATCCCGCTATATCTCGTTTGTTTTAATTCACTTTTTTGTGCCGGACAAATATTTTGAGTTATATTTCTTAACTAAAAAAAAATCAAGAAAAGAATTAAATAAATTGAGAAAATTTGTGTTCAAAGAAAATACGCGGCGACCGCCGATAAAAATGATAACGATGATAATGACAACAACGACAACCACAAAGAGGACAACGACGTGACAACCAGCGAGCGTAACGGAAAAACAACGACGGGTATTGTTCAAGGATTTTGTGTATTGGAATTATACGACGGTGGCGGCGGCGAAAATGTTGCACAAAAAAACAAACATCCCAGATGTAAGCTAAGAATATAAATTGCACCAAGAACTGTTTAAGTGAGTTTTTTCTGCAAACAACCACCTCATAACCGAACAATAATGGTATGTGATTGGATGACAACAACGACACACCGCCAGCGATAACGACACCACCGTCGTCGTCTAACCAAAGAGACTCGGACTCGAAAAACAGATAAATTGTTTGGAAATCACTTCTACATTTATAAAGATGATGATAATGAAGAAGCAATGTTGAAGACGAAGAAGATTATGTTGCGGAGCAAATTCTGCGGTTGCGACGGATCGTAATCGAAACGACAATGCACGATAGCTATACGATGCACAAAGTGAAAGCGTCAACAAAAAAACTAACTAGATATTCTGGTGCAGATGCCGCTGGTGTAGTTAGGAGGACGTGTGATGCCAGTTGATAGTTGCAGCAACATTAAAACGTCAAATAAACACTTCAACAACATCTAGTGTCAACGTTTTGATGTTTAGCGGGGGTGGATACGAGTGAACACTGTATACGATATTATGATGCTTCACTTCTGAGGCATCGCATCAGATTCAAAATTTATCTCGAATTTCGAGATAAATATAACAAAAAATATAACATTCATTTGCGCAATAGAGACGATGATGATGATGGGGGTTGAATCTTTGTTTTCGCCGTGAATCGAGAGTAGCTATAGGTACCTGATTCTCTTTACGAAGGTTTGGTTGGCTGAGCCAATGGTGTGTGTAAGATGATGGTTTCCTCAGAGGCATGATTGTGTGTGGTGAATATGTTGAGTGGTGGTTGCAGTGCAGAGAAAGAGAAAGAGAGAGAGAGTGGAAGAGTCTCTAATGGTAATATCGTAAAGTCCAACCCTCGCATTATAGATTTTTAGGGGTGGATCCTTGATGAATAGGAATGGTAGATTATCCTTGGATGGAAATCTTACAAAAATCATTTTGAACCAATCGCTAGACAATATTGCGCCAGAGTGGTGTACCTAATATGGAAATGGAATTTTTGCTTTGTTCTTTTTTCTCTTCTTTGATAAAAGTAAAACTTTAGCTTTACAGGAAGCTTGATGCTATCTCTTTCATTCTTTTCTTCCTAGGAAGATATTCAAGGAATCCTCTTTGAGTAAGGGATGTGGATGTGGGTAGGTGGGATAGTGTACACGTTTTAGCGCTTCTGTTTATGTTGTTGTTTTTGTGTTGCTAAAGTATCGAAAACTTCGATGAGTGCGGTTAATTTTTGTATTTTATATGTTACTTGTGAAAGCTTAGAGAGAAACAGAAGAAAAATATAAGAAAACTCAGAACTCACTGAGGTAAAACTCAACTGGAAAACAGTTCCTATACAACCTATAATGTCACCTGAAAAAAAAAAATTCTTTGACTTTTTATAAATAGATACCTATATAGTAGGTATAGGTACTTAGACTATTTTTGCCATATTTCTTTGTTTGGGTTGGTACCTACCTACCTACTGACCCTAGGCAGAAAGGAACCTAATTGGGCATGTTTTAGATTAATAAAAAATATTAGTTATAAGTTTGACAATATTTTTTCAACTTTATCTAATTACGTTTGGCATTGGTATCTACCTCTATAAGAAAATTATACGACGAATGATAAATTGAGTATTATCTGTGTCCCAGCTGAAAGCGAACCGTACTATTTGATGGAAGGCCCAGCCTTCCATTTGACCTGCCGAAACAGCGCGCTGCAAATGGAGAGGAATTATAACTCTTGAGTATCACATTTGTATAGTTACCTATATAACCTATAGTATATTATCATAGAGCGTGATTTTGTTTTGCGAACTCTAGCCAGGTGGTGGCGCTGAAATTAGCGTTAGATTTAACAGTTGAGAGTAGGATAAGATACAAAACAATGCTCACACTGTGTCTCTGGCATATTAAGGGTATACAAAAAAACCCTTGATTGTGCGCCGGTTATAAAAAAAAAACAAATAGTAAAGAGAATATTTTATTATCTACCTATTAAATTTAGCAGAGACAAATTTAGCAAGTAAGTACTGTCCATATATACTTAAGATGTCGCCACAATCTTTCGTCTTCTTGTACTAGGTAACCTAACCTACAGTGACGTGCCGTGGTGGTTTCAGTAGGGTGTTCACTATAACTTTTTTTTTCTAATCATTTATCTACTTTAAGTTTTAATCCAGGATCACGACGATAGACATTTCATTTTTTTTTGTTATTTTGTTTTTGTTTTTATTTTTTATATTTTTTTTGTAAATCGTCGTCGTTCTATGAAAACTCCCTAAGTCCATTTAAAAAAAAAAATGTGATGGAATTTTTATTTAATTCATTCCGGATAAACCATTTGCAAAAAAATTTATTGCACAATGGCTACGCCAAACCCATTTTACAATTGAGGCCCAGGATCGTGATATTCTGATAATTTTTAGATTTTTTTATATTAATTTCCAACTTTAAATGCAAATATCTCAAAACAAAAAAAATTTGTAGAACATAATTATAAAAAAAATGTTTGCTTTATTTTCCTTAAGAAATGATTTTACATTGAAATAATTGCCAGTTCTGACAATCTGTTCTCTAGCATTTTATTTCTGGCATATGATTTATGAGCTTAAGGTCAGAAAAAGATCGCTCGACAGAGCTAATTGATACTGGAATCGTCAACATTAGTGAGCTTTGTTTATAAATTTCCGAAAAAAAGGCTTTTAGTTCCGTATTATCGAGCATTTTTGGAATGTCCTTAATGGAAATATTTTTGAATTGTGACTGAGTTAGTTTAAAAAATACAGTAAGTTCATTCTCAAGCTTCACAAAATCAAAAAACAGACCATAGGGACTTTTAAGGCATTCGAAGCCATCCGTTGGGAAATTTTTTTCATTTTCAGCAATTTTTTTTACGGAAAGACCAGAACGATTCTTCAGATTTTGTTTGAATAGCAGCACTGATTATAGAAATAAATGTGCTCATAACAAAATATCAAAATTCAAAAAGATTCTTGTCTCTTTAGTGCAGGTCTTGTCAGCTATATACGTTTTTAGTTCTACTATTCTTTAATTTGTTCTTGTTTCAAAAAGTACAAATTTGTAGATGGTAAATTTATTTTGATTACCTAGCTTCATATATTTTTGCTGAAACTATACATTTTCATTATCGAGTAAGAGTATATTTGTTAACAAATACTATGTAAATGAACCGCTGATTGTTAAAACAACATAACTGAAATTTTAATTTTTTTAAAGGAGATACAAAAAATCCTATATTTTTGGCCTTGTAGTCATTGTCATTTTTTTAAACCAAAAATCTTATAAGAGTGTTTCAATTTTTAAGGATTTTTTAAAGTTCTTTTTTTTCTTCCGTGAAAAATTAAAACACCACTTATGTTGTTTTAACAATCAACGATGATTTAAATGTGATTTAACTTTGGTTCCTATGTTTATAATTTGTTGTTACCTAATCAAAAAAATATATGTATTTCTACTGCGAAAATTTTGGTTTTACTGCGATTTCTTTGCCAATTTACTGCGATATGCGATTTATGAAGTCCGAACCCTGGTTGTGTGTTGTTCTGTTGTACAGTTGTGACCTTGTGTACAACAACAACTGGTATAAAATGAATTCGCACTCCATAATGAAAATGAATCATATCAGAGTTCACTGTCTCTCTCGATGCCGAATTGAGGATGGTACGCTTAATGAAGTTGAACACCATACACCAAACCAATTTGTCTTCTTTTCTGTAGTTTGAGTTGTTTCTGTATGTTGATTTGCTTTACGTCGCGTTGCCCTTGCCTTTCGTCGGTGCGTTGACATGGAGAGAACATTGTAGCGTGAGAATGAATTCTCTGTCCATTCGGATGAAGGATCGTGTTCGTGGTGCGCTCGATGAAGGTGAACACCAAGGAATATAGAATTTTGGATTTATATATACACATTTTGTCTCTTCTTTGCATTTTTTTTTTGTGTGGATGTGGATGTGCTTTACCTTGGTTTCGGAGGTCGGTCGGTGCGTTTACATGAGGAGAACACCCTAGAGTACTATTTTTGTTATTTTGCTTGAAAATGTATTCTTCATCCATTCCATTTGAATGAATTGCCGTGGTGCGCTTGAATAAGGAGAACATGGAGAACATGAAATATGGAATGTGACTTATGTGATGATTTTGGTAGGGTGTGCGGTGAACACCTGCGTACCTTTGAATAAACGTCACTGCTAACCTACCTATAAGTTTTATATACAAAGGTATCACTGAATGAAAAGGAAGATTAGGTAGGTACCTTTTTGATAAATTTTTAGCAATTTGTCAGTTTTAATAATTGTGTTTCGATGGGTAGAATATCAGGACATGGTTCGTCAGATACTTACTTAATGTTTAGGTAATGGCTTTCAATCTGATATTATTTTTGTCAGATACCTACCTACGAACAAAACTGATAAGTCCAACTGATATTGAGTACCTCATCATCATCATCGGCTCGACAACCAGGTTCCGGTCCTGGCCTCTTTCAACAAGTCTCTCCACCTATCCCGGTCTCTAGCCGACGCCATCCAGTTGCGCACCCCAAGGCTTCGGGCGTCCTGGTCTACGCCATCTCTCCAGCGCAAGCATGGTCTACCACGCTGTCGTCTACCATAGAATGTACCACAAAGAACTTTCCGAGCAGGTTCCTCTTCGCTCATGCGAGCTAGGTGCCCTGCCCACCGGAGTCTACCGAGCTTAATTTTTGTCACGATATCTGCTTCAAGGTAGATTGCGTACAGTTCATGATTGTACCGTCTCCGGAATCGTCCTTCCTCACATACGGGGCCAACAATTCTCCTTAAGACTTTTCTCTCGAACGCAGCTAAGAGGTCGGAGTGCCTTTTGCTAAGCACCCAAGTCTCGGATCCATATGTGAGTACTGGCAGGACCATGGTCCTGTACAGCAGCAGTTTTGAAGTTATGGTGAGATTTCTGGATTTGAAGAGCTTGAGTATACCTACTCCCATTCAATTTACAGTGTAGGTACAAAGCAATTTTTTTAAATTATAACGAACTTTTTAGAAGTTCCATCAGAGTAGGTACCTATAGGTAACTACTTTTTAGAAAATCGACATTTAAGCAAATGATATTTTAAACATATAAAAACATTTTTGAAATTAAAATAGTCTGCACTTAAATTAATTAATTTAATTTTTTTTATAAACATCTGTTGGCTAGTTCTTCTGAATTTTTTTTTTTTTTGAAAATTTTGCATCCGGCTACCGCATCTACCTTACCTACTGTTAATTTTTCTCAAAAAAAAAAAATAAATAAAAAAAACGAAGTCGCGTGCATCATTAAGGCTGTAGATAAACGGATAGACAGAATTATGCACAATATTTTTTCTCTTCCCTAAAATTGAGTGATGAATTTCATCAAAATCTCGAGTTCGATTTTTTCAGCTAGGTACCTACCTAGGTATATGAGGAAATCCAGCGTAGGTACATTAAGATTTTCGTTTAAAAAAAAAATTCAAATCATTAGCACACCAAAACAGTTGATGTTTTTATAATGAAAGTAAAGTCAGAAATGTAAATCAAGTCACGTTACTAAAATTCATCAATGCATTAAAAATTAATTGATAAAAATAAGTCGAGTTTCTACACAGGTGCACAAAAAAATAAAAATGTAGTTAATTTCAAAAACCGAACCTACATATCCTTACGTATTTCGATGCGCTGAATTTGAATTTCAAGTTAGAATTTGTCCACCAACCACCACCCTCCAGTTTTTTTCAAATCGTAAAAAAACGTATGATAAGTTCATCGACCATTTTTTTTTTCGGAACTGTTCACTATTTTGTATGTTTAAGTTATTTTTTTACTTTCCTTAAGACAATATGTATTTTAAATACTTACTTTTTGCTATATGCCCTTATTTCATAACTTATATCTACATCAATTTAGTGTTTAAAATTATATAAAAGTCCGAGAAACGCACATGAAATAAGTTAAAATTTTTTATCAATTTTCGTTTAAAATAAAAATTCATTTTAAATAATCTAGTTAGTGGAATAAAAAATGATACTTAATACAGTTACTTTTTCAGCACTCACTCTCTGGATAACTTCAGGTTTCTAGGCATTTCTAAGCTCTTTTTGAGTGCTCTTTAATTTTCTACATCTAAAATAAAAATTACGCTGTCGAACATTTTTTTAATTCCTCGATAAGTTTGTAAATATTTGAGGCACATTAACTTTTCTGGACTGAATTTCTTCATTTTTACTTGCGACTTATAGGTACTATAAGGCAAGTTATGCATTCGTAAAAAAAAAAGAACTCGAGATTTTGATCAAAGTTGACATTACGATGATAGCGAAGACGAAAAAAGTGGGTCTGGTAATTCTGTCTGTCTGTTCGATTACAGCTAAACGGCCCCGCCGATTTTCTTCAAACTTGGTAGATATGGGTTTTGATTTTTTACCCCCGGATGGTTTTTGATTTGATTTTTTAAGACCAAAAATAACGGTACCTGCCATACGATTTTTTTCGAAATTTTATAAATATTTTTTTTTTTTCAAAAACTGTCCCACAGATTTTTTAAAAACAAATTCAAAAAATTTAATTTACTTAAACCTAGGTATCTAATGGTTGAAAAAAATTTCCAAAAAATGAGTATAGTTTTGGTACCCCCCTTGGGACCATTTTTTTTGTTTTTGATTTTCTCAAAAACGGTACGACCGATTTTGATCATTGTTTTTATGCTAAAGCTTCCCAGCAGTTTGAATATTATTGTGTATTCAAATTTTCCAAAAAAAATTTTTGGATTTTTAAAAAAACTTTCAAAATTTTTTTTTTTTTGAAAACTCAATATTTCGAAAACCCCATGCTCGATTTTTTAAAAACTTGATAAATAAAAGTTTGAAAAAATAATCTATAATATATAAGAAAAATAAATTCATTTTACCTAAAAATAACGGTACCCTCCATACAAATGTTAAAAAATGGTTTTCGAAAATCGTATTTTTCTCGAAAATGGTTCCGAGAATTTTGCTTAAATTTTTTTTCTTTCTATTATTTTTTAATATCTGTAATTTAATAAAAAAAAATTTTGAAAGCAAGATATTACTGACTGTACCTACCATAGAACGATTTTTTAAAATTTTGAATTTCTCATTATTAGCACAACGGATTTTAATGAAATTTCGTAGAGGGAAGCTTCTAAAAAGTTTAAAAAACATTGCATTTCAAAACTTTAAGAAAAATAATTTTTTTGGATTTTGGGAAAAAAAATCAATTTTTTGTTTTTTGAAAATTCAATATCTCGAAAACGGCTCAATACTTTTTTTGTAAATTTAATTTTTATTCATACAATAATAAAAACTTCAAATTGGCGTACCAACATTTTTTCTTAAAAATGTTTTAAATTTTCTTATATAAAACCTTATTTTTTAAGAAACCACTACAAAGACTTATAATTTTTGTTCTTGCATAAATCTATATTTGCTTGAATCACATGGCATCCTATTCTTACCTTTAACTACTAAAGAAGTTTTTTTTAGTCATGTAAAAAATGAATTTTATGCTAATGAACAGTTTCTCTAATAACATTTATTTTTGAAATTCTTAGTCTTTTACATAGGAGCAAGTTCGTGCATTTTATTTTATATAGAATATGCACAAAAAATTTTATTACGATAAAGTATCTACATATTTTAATGAACTATATTTTTATATCTGCTAGTGACATAAAACCCTAAAGTACCTACGCTGGATTTCCTCATATATAAGTAGATTTCTATATCTTTTAATTAACCATTTGTTTGTTATCATTGATTGTGGCAGTTTGGCCGGGGTGCAAGTCCAGCATCGGGGTAAGTGATTGTAATAAAACTTTCTTGGGAAAAAATGTAGGTACAAAATTTCTCATGTTACCTCGTTCGGTAAAAGAGAACCTCTTTCAAGATGCTCTAGTGTCTTTAATTCATTCTACAGTAATATTGATATGTATATGCCTTAGCCTTAGCAGAAATATGTTCAAAAAGGAATTAAAATTAATTTTGTCGATTAAATGATTTTTGTTGGTTGGTAATAATTATTGTATTAAAATTATATAGGTATTTACACTTTTTTTGAATTATTATTATAGGTATATTCGTGGAAAATCTGTTGATATAAATCGTAGATTAAATTTAATAAAATTCTTAGTACCTATGTACGTATATAGATCTGAGAAAAAACGATAAAACTATTTTTTGACATACTATATAGGTAGATAGATAATCGGGTTTTGCTTTGTTACACTAAAAATAAAACTATTAGACCTAGGAAAAAATAAACTTCCCATTTCAATAACCGTAGATACCTACCCAATAAACATTGATTAAATTTTTGTGGTTTGATCAGAAAGGCTTAGGTACATTCTGGACGGAAAGAGTATATTATAATCGGTACTCGGTCGCCTCTTCGTCATCACCTGATTAAGGAAGGGTTTAAATGTTGAATGTATAGTGTCCGGTCTTGGGGAATTGAATTTCACTTGACCACACCATCAATCCGTCATGGCATTATCATCGTTATAAAAATATAAACGGCAATAAAGGTGTGCGAATTTGAGGTTAAAATTCTACTTCTGCTGCCTGCCATGTGGTTATGTCTTATGAAGCTTCACTGCCCTAGCTCCTCGACACCACGACGCACGACGATGAACGGACTATGTATGTATGTTCTTTGTATTTTCCTTATTCTTTCATTTTATATTATTTTATTTCGTTCCTACATTAAAACAAAATGTGAGATTTCTCAATCAAATTGTATCACACACATTTTTTTATACAACCTGTTCCCACAGGTTTAATATATAAATAAAAAAGGAGAGAATGGTCAGCGCTCCACATTTCGTTATGTGAAGTTGTGAAATGCGGGATCGGAAACCAAAATCTGGAAAACCGCAAATAGTAGGCAGAACAAGGCTTCAACGGAAACAAACATAATGCAGGTAGGTACGCAGGAATTTTTCATTCACAATAGTTTTTTTTTGTTTTTATTGTTTTGCTTCTTTGTACCTTTTGTTTCAGTCAATCAATAACGAAAGCAACAATTTATTGTTCACACGCTGCAAAAGTTCCCCTGATATCTCCACACCCCTTCTGTAGATTAAATTACAACTTTTGAATTTATTTCACTTCTTTCAGTAATTATGTTTGCACGGTTTTGTTGTGAACTATGTGGTTTCACCCTTCTAAAGATTTCGATTGTTATGAGACTAAACAGTTATTTTTTAAAATATCTCCATATCTACCGTTTTATTGAGAATAATACGAGATTAATGAAGATTGTACCATACATAGTATTAAGTATTATTTTTTTGAAAACAAATGGAAAAAGTACAGGAACTTTAATCATATAATAAAACGGCAAACATGTTTTCTGTGGTACACTTTTCTCCAAAAGTATTTAACCGATTTCGATAAATTTTATATGGTTGGAAAGCCACAGTTACGGAGATGTGCAGAATATACTTGAGACACGCATTTACACACTGTGGGTCATTTTTGTTTTTGCACTGTCGAACACTTTGCATATTACATAAAATAAAATTTAATTTAATAAATTTGCTTGAAAACACTGCCAATAATATAAATAATAAATAATAAATAAATTGGCACTCGAATTTCGAGAGCTGGGTCGGCTAGTTTAAACAAATTCACAATATTCCTGCAATAGACATATATTTATAGCTTAAATTATTGACATGCAAAATTACATTCTTTAATTAAGGTTATTTCGAAGCTGATTTTGGAAATTTTTTGAGAAGGATTCTATTCAGTTAGCAGCTGCAGCACTTTTAATTTTCTACAATTTAAAAAAAAATACATCCTTTAATTACCAACCAACCACATTAGTGAATTGTGAACGGCCACTAGTGGAATAATATGGAGTGTTGAAAAGATGGTTGCTAAATTTTATCTTATTGAACCCATGAGAATTCTCAATTATTTAGCCTATTCTTTTCGAAGTAAGTCTGACAATAAATTTCTGATAACTGATAACAATAATAATAAAACTTATTTAAAAGATTTTATTGTTGGTATGGTTTTAGAAAAGCCTTGTATTTATTTATTATTTTTATTTCAATACGTTAATGCTAACGTTAAACTTAAAATATTTCTTAAAATCTAAAATTTATCTAAAAACAAAGTTTGATCGATTTTGAGCATAGAAATTATTTTTAAAGAGTTTGGATTTGAGATTTACATTTGTAGATTCGATAAGAAAAGAGAATTTATTAAAAATATTTATTAACTGGTTAAGAGGACTATAAGCGCCATAGTTTGATCTGCTAAAAATAGTACAAATTGGTAAATTTCTTCTTAAACTAGAACGACTTATATTGAAATTTAATCGACAAAGAACCGATGAAGATGAAATAGATCCATTCATTACTCCAGTTATGAAACAGAACTGCAAATATTCTCTGTGAACAGAAAGAGATGGAAGGCTTACCAACTGAAGTCTATGAACGTATGGGGGTAATATAACTCTATCTGACCAATGGAAAAAACGCAGGGCAAATCTTAAAAATCTTCTTTGAATATTTTCTATTCTATTTATGTGTACAGGGTAGTATGGTGCCCATACTACACACCCATACTCAAGAATTGGCCTAATAAAAGAAACATAAAGAATTTTTATAACATATGGATCACGGAACTCACGGGAAAATCTTTTAACAAAATCAAGTATTTTGTTTGCTTTCTTTACAATATAGTTATAATGATCAGTGAATGATAATTTTGAGTCTAATAAGATTCCGAGATCGGAGAAACTATACACTCTACATAAATGTGACGAATTCAACAGGTAGTCAAAAATAAATAAATTACGTTTGCGTGTAAAACACATAGTCTTACCCTTGTCAATATTTAAAAACAAACAGTTATTATTGCACCATTCATAAAATCTCCGAAGATCGTCTTGTAGTTGTTCACAATCCGCAATGGAGTTAATTGTTCGAAACATTTTCACGTCGTCAGCATAGATTAAAGCCATAGAATGTTTTAATATAGAGGGAAGATCGTTTATAAATAAAACAAATAGCAAAGGGCCAAGATGACTCCCTTGAGGTACACCAGAATTAACTTTAAATTCACACGAACGGTTATTTCTGAATATTACACTATAAAATCTATCTTTAAGGTATGAAGATATCCACAAAACAAAATAATGGTTAAATCCAATATTCCTTAATTTATCTAATAGTATTTTGTGACTTAATTTGTCAAAGGCTTTACTAAAGTCAGTAAAGATGCAATCTACTTGAGAGTATTTTTCAAACGCATCTAGACAAAAGGTAGAGAATTGTAATAAATTTGTGACCGTGGATTTTTTCTTTACAAAACCATGTTGATTTTCACATATAACGGATGAACAATTAAAAGCAAGTATGTCACAGACCAGAGATTCGAAAAGTTTGGGGATAGCTGATAGTTTCGCAATAGGACGATAGTTTGTTATTAAATTCTTTAGGCCTTTTTTATGTATTGGCGTTAAATATGAATTTTTCCAAAGAGCAGGAAATTTCGAACTTCTAATCGACTCGTTAAAAAGAACATATAACGGATAAGATAGGTAAGACACACATTTTTTTAATATAAATGATGGAATACCATCCGGGCCAGGACTAAAAATTTCATCAAGTTTCAAAATATTGTCGTGTATAGCTTCTGTAATCGAAAAATTTATAAAATTAAGATGAGTGTATTGTTGAGTATAAGAAGGAAGGAAGAAGAAGTATTCGAAGAAAAGTCTTCAAAGGCACTCTTAAAATAATCAGCAAACATATTAGATATCGTTTCTGGATCATGACTTGAAGAATTTTGATAGTTCATACTAACTGGGTAACCATCAGATTTCCTTTTATTATTGACATACTTCCAAAATTTCTGTGGATCATCTTTAAGCTCACATTCAGTGTTTGAAATAAAATCAGAGTAAAGTAGATTTGAATAGTTTATAAAGTCGATTTGCAGTTCTTGATATTCACGAAATGTCTCTTCAGTCTTCGATAGATTAAATTTCAACCAGGCTTTATTTCTTTTATTTTTCAATTTTTTTATATGCGAATCAAACCATGGCGGGTTATTACTTAAATATTTTGCTTTGCGAAATGGGATGGTATCTAAAATATAATCAAACAAAATTTCATAAAATCGCAAAATCATTTCATTTAAGCTTAAGTTTGAAAATAAATCATCCCAATTTGTCTCCATTAATAAGATAAAGAGTTGATTAAAATCACATTTTTTAAAATTGAACTCAAGTTGATTTTTACAAGCATTCAGAATTTTACATACACATCAATTCAATGAAATAGTTAAGGCTGGATGATGGCGATCTTCTTCTACAATCTTTGAATCGCATGAGATAACGGCAGCATCAGTATTCAATACATCAGAGAAGTAAACAAGATCTAATATTCTTCCATTTTGGTTTTTGACTCCATTCAGCTGATTTAAGCCAAAGGAAGCCATTCCATCCAATACACAAAATTCGTTTATATTCGATGCGTTTATTGGAAAATAGATATCATCGTTAGTAGATCTACACTATTTCAAGTTTGTAAGATTAAAATCCCCAATTACAATGACTTCGTCAGTTGGATCAATTTTCTCATAAATGGTTTCAATGGAATTGTTAAAATTTTTTATAAATATCGGTGTTAGAGCTGGGTGGAATATAAGTAGCAACCACATAAACGTAACCAGATGACACTTTTATTTTTACACAAAGCAATTCAAGTGATGACTGAAGAAAATCATCAACAAGTGAGCAAATAAGAGAGGTTCTTACTCCTATTAATAAAAACCCTCGAACAGTAGCTGAGTCATTAAGAAGGTGTCGATCTCTTCGAAATACTTGATAGGTATTGTCAAAAAGCTCATTGTCAGCAAAAGATGAATTCAACCATGTTTCAGTTAGCACAATAATGTCATGTGGGATATTATTTATATTTTTATAAACCTTGCTGGTTTTTGTCCTTAATCCATTAACATTTTGGTAATATATTAGTACTTGTTGTAGCTGCTTCGCCGGGATTTTCGCATTGTCTGATGTCGTAGAAAATTTGTCTTTTCTTTGTTTGATGATCTGTTTTCGAATTTGTGCATAATAATACCATTGGGCCAAAAGGACGTTGAATTTAAAAGGAAGAATAGTGAATCAGGTACTTTGATTTTGAACGATGAATATTTGGAGTAATTACGCTGAATCATTTTTTCAACACATAAGTATCGAGTTGTGCCAATCTTATTTTGTATATAGTTTTTAATATCTAGAGCATTAGTCTTTGGGTCAAGTTTAGAAATGAAGACGGTCTTTTGCCCTTCGACTATTTTGAGCCCGGAATTAATAGGAGACACATGGTTAATATTCTGTTCAGGTAGAATATCATGTTCAGTATTTGCGGATGTTAAAGAGGGAGTAGAACGTTCGTTCGCTAAGAGGAGATGGTGATTTCGGTGCAGATAATATTGAAATCGATGACATAACAGGAACTGAAACTTGGAGCGATGACAATAAAGATGATGATGACGGTTTTTCTTGTACAGATGATTGTGGTAGTGGCGGAAGAAGGCTTGATGGAACTGGCACACCATTGTTAAAGTTGAAATCAGAGATGGAGTGGGGCGGTACAAACGATTCAAATATTGATCTTGTTTGTTTCTTTGTTAACTGAGTTTCACTTGGATTGTCAAGTACTTCACATTTTCTTTTAGTCGATGCTTCGTTGCTTGAGTGAGGGATAGGATCTTTATTTTTTACTCTACTTCGCGTTTGTATAACATTGCATTGTGACCTTTTGCTTAAGTTATCAACTTTTGCAGATAGCTGAGTTAATTGGATATTTAAATTTGCCAGTTGTTTTGTGTTTTGTAATATATCTCGAACTATATTTGTGTGGGCGAAGGGGTCGCATTCGTCACAAAAAAAGTAGAATGACTTTTTTTTCAAAAAGTTTGATGGTACTGAAAGGAGCATCTATACATTTAACATGAACCTATAATATGTGCCTATAGTTATTTAAGTTTTTTTTTTTGCTTTTTTTATTTAGGTATCCTCAATTGTTCCCGAGGTTGGATTTGTTGAAAATGTTGGTCACTTAAACTTGTTTTTTTTTATTTTTAAATACTATCAGAATATGAAGAAAATTCGAGGCAGTAGTGGTCAGAATTGTTGGGAGTTTTGGTCATGAAGTGCATTTTAAACACTTTGGTAGTTAATTGGGAATTGTGTTTTATTGGTTTAAAGTTGATGTATGGAATTCAGGCCCGGATTAAAGAAAATGGGGGCCTGGGGCTATTTCAATTTTGAGGCCCCCTAAAAAGATATAAAACCCAAGCAAGCCAACCCCCATAATCCAGAGCGTCCTAAACCCCAAGCGAGCCAACCACCAATAAACTGGAACGCTAGGAGTCTATACGCTCTCAGAGCGGGTGCGTCGAGGAGTTGACGCATCGAAAAGCTGTTAAAGCGTCTTCATTCCGTTCCAGGAGGGACAAAACTTCAAGCTTCAACGCCTTTGTTGTTGAATTTTAAAAAGGCACTGACCTGGTAGCCGTTAGCCGGATCCGGAGTCTACTTGGTGAAGCAGTGAGATGGGAGAAGCTGCAACCGAACATCATCACACAGTGCCGGAACTGGCAAGCATTCGGACATGTCAGTGTTAACTGCCAAATGAAGCACCGTTGTGTTAAGTGCAGTGAAAATCACGAACGAGGCAAGTGTTTGAGGACCGATCCCAAGGTTGGTAAACCGTATTGCGTTCTCTGCAAATAAGAAGGGCACCCAGCAAGGTATGAAGGATGTCTCTACAGAAAGAAGGTGATAGCCGCCAAAAAAGAGAAGGAAACAGCTAGATTAATGGCAAAACAACCGGCGAAACCCACGTCCAGGAAATTTACTCCAGGTAAGTCCTTTGCTGATATACTTAAAATTAACAACAATATACACAATAATAATACCCCTAAGTCCCAAGCCAAAAACCAAACCAAACCCACTCCTGTTGCTCATCCTGAGCCAACAAAGCCTAAATCATCGAACCCAACTGGTGTCAAAACCTTTAGTGTTCCCAAGACCACAACGAGTTCATTCTTAAACGACTCGCAAAAATTCTTCGGTTGTGACTTTGTCACAATTCTCTCAAAAATCACAGATTTTCTCCCTCTTTACGAGGCCTGTCCCAACGAAACCGGCAAGAAACATATGTTTCTTGACTTCTGCTTTAAAATATGTTTAGGACAATAAACCAATTAAACGTTATCGCGTATAACGTTGGATCTTTAATATCTCATCCTAAACGAATTTCCCTCGAAAAATTCCTCACTAAAAACAAACCCGACGCCGTTTTTCTTTCTGAAACTAAACTAGTCTCAAGGCATCGGCTTTATTTCAATAAGTACACTCTTTTCCGCACAGACAAAGATCTTGCTCTCTTCAAAGCATCCCACTACACTTTCGAACCGTTGTTGAAGCTCCACGCTGAAACAACTTTGGCTCTTAACAAAAAAGAGACCACTTTAACATGTCTGCTTGATATTCAAAAAGAATTTGACTCTGTCTGGATAGATGGTTTGGTTTTCAAGTTAAAGTCTCTTCACTTGCCTAGACATCTTGTCCTCATCATCCATGTTTCCTCACTAACCGTAAGTTTTACGTACGCGTGGGGAGTACTAACTCAATCGTTAAGAACATCTTAGCTGGAGTCACTCAAGGATCCCGCCTTGGACCTGATCTATTTAACCTCTATACCTCCGACCAACCTGCAAACCTGCCAATGACAAAAACTCTGCTATTCGCTGATGACTCCATCACATATACTCGTAGCTTATCCATTAGGCTTGACGTAGCCCTCCGTAGAGTAAAGGCACACATCCTTAGACTATGGGAATATTATCTCTAATGGGGAATTAAAGCCAATCTCTCTAAAACAGAATTGATCCTTGCGTAATGGCCTAGCAACAAAATGCAAAAGCCTTTCCTTGACTCTTCCTGATAACACAGTTATCACCACCAAGCAAAGTGTTAAATACATTGGAGTTCACTTCTTCGAAAGGTTCAAGTTTAACCAACACACCAAATTCACACTTCGTAAGGCAAATTATGCCTTATCACTTTTACGTCCCCTTATGAAAGTGAGGGGTGGTCTCCAAACCAGGACGAAGCTTCTGCTATACAAGCAACTCATTCGCCCAATATTAACATATTGTTTCCCTATTTGGTTTACAATAAACCCCACTTATATGAAAAAATTGCAATTATTTAAGCGAAAAGCTCTCCGCCACATTGCACCTCCCTTCACCGAAAACCCAACTCTTACAGCTATTATAGCAATGAAAAACTGTACGAAGCTTCAGGAATTGTCCCGATTGACAAATATATCTACAATCTGAGCACTAAGATGCTGAGAAAAATCCCAACCCATTCCAGTCCTCTTATTAATTTAATTACAGGTAACTCAGCCACAGACGACCGATATCTCCAGGTGCTCTCCATGATGGACTAAGCATTTGGAATAGCTGGAGAAGACAGCTTCGCAAACTTCTATGATGTTGCACGGACGCAGCACAACAGAGGTTGAAACCACCAAAAGACCAGACAGCAATCAACAATGACCCATATCCACCCCTTCATCACCACACGAGCCAACGACCGTTAGCACTGCTCAAGCTGACGTAAATATCATAAATAATAATAAGAAAAAAATTTAGACCTAAGACACAAATGTTATTCAAATGTAAAAAGAAAACATAACCAACCTAACGAAGCAGAGCCGCTTTTGTGCTCGCAGATTAATAAGATAGACTTAAGAAATTAATTAAGTATTGTAAATAGCATAAAACATACGAAAATAAACGCATCGAAAATCCAAGAAACTATCCCCCAAGTGCTCCAACCTCCGATAAGATTAAGAATTTTTGATACCCGGGGCTAATTATTTATCAGGAGCTCCTCTTTTTATTACGTTTTTGAAAAAAATAAATATGTTCATTTCGCAATCGCAAATAAAAAATCGTTAACCCAAAAGCGTTAAACCCACATAACCCAATTCGTAATTAATCCAAAAACCATGAACTCAAAACCGTCAGACCCTTTCTTTTTGATTATTCAAAACTCTAAAAATTAAAAGTTACAAATTATGTAGTAATTAGGATTAAATTAAATTAAATAATGGACTGGACTTGAAGACTTTACCGCTATATATTTTCACGGCGGCGTCTATAACATTCTCTAACATGTATTCGTATATTTCGTTTGTTTTTTTTCTTCTCGAGTGTCGATGTTTTATCAAAACAAATACACTGCTTTTTAGCGCCTCTTTTAAAAAAACTATAGTAGTAAAATATTTCAGTGCGAACACCTTTAAGTCGAACATTAATTTTTAGATACGCGTAAAGTTGAATTTTTCACACGGGAGCGTTTCGGAAAATTCAACTTTACGTACGTTGTGTCGAAAAATACGATTCAATACTTCTGCGGCAAAATTTGTATCGCCATTTTTCGCTTGTTGAACTCAAAACGGACTCGTGGAAATTAACAATTCTAAATTTTACCACACCCAGTATCGAAATGTACTCTTACGCTCAATTCGCACATCTCTCTTAATCAAGAATAAATAAGGTACCCGAGATAATTAGTCCAGCATATTTACACACTTTGCCAAAAAAGATACGAGGTATAGAATTCAATTTGTTTTTCAATCTGGCAACCCTTTGCTGAATTAGGCTGCATCGATTTAATATTTTTTGAGTTTTGAGGTTTGACTTTTTGGAGATACTAGCGAGTTGAGCTATGTATGTGGGCTTAAAGTTTATGGGATTAATTGAGAGTTGGTCTATATGGGTTTAACGTTTTTGGGGTATATAGCTTTCGAGTTTGGATTTTGTGGGGTCAACTAATTTTGGTTTTTATTTTTAGGGTTTGAATATTGCGGTTTTACGGTTTAAATTTCTTAATGGGATGGGGCCCTCGTTTCCGCGGGGCCGGGGCTTCGGCCCCCCCTAGCCCCCCTATTAATCCGGGCCTGATGGAATTTCAATATAGAAAGAAGTCGGAGTTGTGTTTTTTTTTAACGATAGGAAGGAAGGAAAACCAGTGTTTGAATGACAATTGACAAAAATGTTGATGTTTCACAAAAAGTCCAAGAAAAAGATATACGAGTAATCTTAACCTCTCGCTCTGAAATTTTCGGTGTTGATATTTCTGATCACAAACATTTTCGAAGGGAAATGTTGTATTCTCTCGCAAGCGCTATTTTTTTGTGAAAAAATAGAAAGTTTTAAGTTTTTGAATACGGCAACGTGTTTTGGCAGTAATTTGTTACTATTTGCTCCTGGAAAGCTAAATTAAAACCGTATGCCTTATGTAATGTCCATATCAAAGATTAAACTAAGGATAAAACATAATCGCCGTGCTTAACGAAATTGATAAATGGAACGTGAACAAAAACATTCTTCCTAAGCTTAATTAACTAAATCTATGAAACGTGTTAGAACTTAAATATTTCCCAATTGACATTCAAACTTTCCCTAGATTGATTCAAAATAAATGGCGTTGAGAATTTCACGCTTAAAGTCAATGTTAATTTGTAATTCAAACTAAATTTCAGGTAATACAGACGAAGCAAAGAATATTTAATCTCATTTTCCCTTGGAAATTGTGTACGTGTAGATATCTACCTATATTGAACAAGCTTTGTTTTTAATTTTCTCCAAGGTCTCAGATTAGACTCTTGACGATGACTTGTGTTGCCCAAAAGAGATACGCAAATAAATTGTCAATGAAGAAAAAAATAACAACCAAACAGCACCAAACCATCACCTAATATTATTAAATTAAGTTATATATCTATGTATAAGTTCTGTATATCTTATCTATATACGTACCTGCATCTACATAAGCTGCCATCAGAACAATGTGAAGTAACTCAAAAATGTATACCTATGTACCCATGTTTTTTTTTTTGTTACCCATTGAATCCCCCAATTAAGCGGTAATTTTGAACATGGCCTGACTGCAACTAGTCCAGTCAAAGCGTCATTTGACCTTGCGCGGAGAGGAATGGTCGATTTTTTTTCATGAATCGATAGGTGTTTATGAGAAAAGCTTAAAACCAAATTTGCACCACCTGACAACTTTTTTTACCAAAGTTATTGGTAAAAATGTGTTTTGTGTCATTTTATTGTCATTTGCGAATATCTCGGCTCCACTATCTCGTACAAACAAAAATTAAAAATACATTTATTGCTAATAACATCATCTATTGTGTTATAAAAAAAAACATTTGTTTAAACAAATGAAAAAAAAAGTTATAGTAACTTAAAATAATTTTTTGTTGTTAAAAAATCACTTTTTCGTGATTATTAAGAAAAAAGCTCATTTAACGATGAAATTTTTATTTTCTATTATTTAAGTTCTTGTAATTCCCTACAATTTAAAAAAAAATCAACACTCTACGATGAACAAAAGCCGAGTAATAAGGTATTGAACATAGGTAAGTCAGCGCACCCACGCAATTTTATGTTCTTATGTTTTAATTAATATCTCAGCCCCAGTATGTCGCAAAGTAAAAATAAAAAAATGTTTTGCTAATAACAATATTTTCTATCAACTTGCATTTAATTTAATATGTTTAAGTAAGCTGAGATGAAGATGCTTCGTATGACAGCAGGAGTTACAAAGCTTGATCGAATTAGAAGTACGAAGATCCGAGGAAGCCTTCATGTTAAGAATACCATTTCCCAAAAAATTGAACACGACCGACTCAGTTGGTATTGCCATGTTCAAAGGAGAGATCCTGAGAACCCCGTCAAAAAGGCAATATCATACAACGTTCCAATTCGGAATAAAAAGAAAGGTAGGCCTAAACACTCCTGGTACAAACAAATGCAAAAACACCAGCATTCAGTTGGCCTCAGAAATGGAACAATACAAAACCGGGAGGCTTGCCGCCGATTTCTGAGGGCAACCCGGCGAACCCCACAGGCGGATCACTAGTGTGAAGCAGATACATGGGAGAGTTATGATCCTCTCGACATCGAGATCATAACAGCGCCGAAGCAAAGGAAGAAGAAGAAGTAAAAACATAAAAAGTTACTGTTGGTTTCAACGTTTTTTTTTCTTGTTTTTAATGCCTTTTTTCATAGTTATTGAGAAAAAAATGTATTTCACGGTAAATATTTTGCAGTTTTGGATTTTTTTTTATAGTCCTGCTAATTTTCTTCAAATTAAAAACAATACTCCGTTACGACAAACGGGAGCCAGGATATTCATGATTTAAAAACTTAGGAAAGCTTACAGTTTAGTATCTTTTAACCTTGTAGCTTGTAATTTTGTATATTGGTATCCTTCAAACGCCCCACAGATACTTACACATATTTGTCGCTTCTTGTTGCTGGCGATCTTGATTAATAAAATAATAGGTAATCGTTATTATTTTCAGAACATGGTACAAAACGAGAAGAAAAAGGGTGTTGGTGTCAAAAAAATTAAAATTTCAACCGAAAACGTGTAAGTGTATGGTATAAATGCTTTAGGAGTTTTCGCCGAAACCCCCGTTTTGAGTTGAATTCGAAAAGCTTTAACACGCGAACACACACATAATTTTAAATCCAAGCATTGCAATTATACTAAATCAAGCACTTATAACCAAATTAAAAACAGATAAGACCGTTCTTTATGTATATACGAATTTATGCTGAGGATGACAGACGTCGAAATGCATACAAGCATTAATTGAATGTATTATTTGGTGCCGTGAAATAAGGCCAAGTGAAATAAGGCCAACTTTCAGCAGTTGGTCTTATTGCACTTTTACAAAGTGAAATTAGGCCAATTTTCAGCAGTTGGTCTTATTGCACTTTTACAAAGCGAAGTAAGGCCAAATTGGTCTTATTTCACTTTCAACAATTGGTTTTATTGCCTTTGACAAAGCGAAATAAGGCCGAACTGCATCTTTATACTTATTTCATTTCATTCTTTTTGTTTATAAGTATTATTTATTCGTATAATACATAATTTATTGTTTATTGGGGGCCGATGTTCTGGGTTTTCTTGAGTAACAGTACCTTGGGTGGCCCGCTTCGCGGGTTTTCAGGATTTTAACTCCCTTTTCGGGGCTCACACCCGCTCACGCAACTCCGTTGCTCCGCTTAGGGTATGTTCAGTCGCCAGGCAGGCGCCTGTAGCAACAGTTTTCTTGAGCAGCAGTACATAACTGTTAGTTGTTTACTCCAATTAATGTGAAATACAAAACTGTTGCTACAGGCGCCTGCCTGGCGAATTAGCATACCCTAAGCGGAGCAACGGAGTTGCGTGAGCGGGTGTGAGCCCCGAAAAGGGAGTTAAAATCCTGAAAACCCGCGAAGCGGGCCACCCAAGGTACTGTTGCTCAAGACAAAACATATTATGTTTGGCCTTAAGTCAAGTTTGGTCTTATGTCACTTGGACTTATGTCACGGCGCCGTTAAATACATTCAGTTGCTCTTATTACGCTTTCAAAAAGTGAAATAAGACCAATTTGGTCTTATTTCTCAAAATCATTTGGCCTTATTTCACTTTGTCAAAGTGAAATAAGACCAACTACTGAAAATTGGCCTTATTTCACTTTATCAAAGTGCAATAAGGCCAATTTTTGAAAGTTGGCCTTATTTCACTTGGCCTTATTTCACGGCACCGTATTATTTAGTGTTTACTTTTTTATATATAAAATAAAATGAGCTAAGTAACTTTAGGTGATACTATAAAGAAAAAAACTGTTTTTATTTTTTAATATGTACGAGTATCCATTTATTTATTTGTTAATATACATATTTTATAACAAATAAAAGTTTAAAATAATACAAACTACGAGTATACCAAAGCATAGCCGAAGGTAGGACAAACTACCTACATGAACCTAGAGACAAGCCTATAGAGCCCTACAGGACTATAACCAATTGGAATTTTTGTGTGGAAATGTTGGCAGGAGAAACTTAGAACTTATTTTCTCATAAAATAAAATACAACAACCGAAATATACAAAACATAAAGCAGACCTCGGAAGAAACATTTTTTTTTTCATATTTCTTTGATCCCAATATGTAGGTTGGTACGATGTTTATCCTCTTCCAATAAGAGTGCCCGAAACATAATAGATTTGATAGACATAGAGTATACCTAACCTACCTAGTAGGAAATAAACTACTATTCTGTATTACTTTTCCAATAAGAAATGGAATTCTCCAAAAATTGCTAATAAATAAGTTTGACGTTACGTTTCATAAATATTAAGTCTCCCTGAATGAACCCGCCCGTGCGTCGTTGTGCAACTATTTTTAAATTAAAGTCGTCAACGGCCTAGGCTTTGATGAAAGCATCGCTTCCCATCGATCAGCGAAATCAAGCATAATTGTGCATAGTTAGTATCTTTGTATATATAACCTATAGTATTATCATGGAGCGTGATTTTGTATTGCGAACGCTAGCCTGGTGGTGACGCAGAAATTAGCGCACGCTTTTACAGTGGAGAGTAGCATAACATACAAAACAAGTAGTAAAGAAGAGAATATTGCAGTTTCTAGCCTTAAGATGTCGCCACAATCTTTCGTCTTCTTAATAGTACTCGTACTATAAGTTTTTTATACAAAGTTAGTACCAACCGTGTGCTGTTGACATGTGTTTCTTCTTTTGTCCTTTCTTTCTGTGCTTCTCTTTCTGTTGTATTGTCTAAAGCCGATGGACTCAGTGTCAGTTGCCAGTGCTTTCAGTGTCTCTACTTCGTAGTTGTATCTACAAAGTAGTGTAATATGTAATGCAATGTTAAATTAAAGTCATGTATGCGATTCGACCCGTGAAGGATCCATGGTGTCGAGTCTTCATAAAATGTCTAGAGATCTGCGCATTTCTTTTTATCAAATTATCGCTTAGTGAATAACTCTGTAAAACTATTGAAAATTAATTTGTGTTTCTCTAGAAATGGAATGTTAAACGAAATCTTGAAATAGGCATTATTTTTTTGTTGTTATAATTTGTTTCATTTGCCTTTTGTCTTCATGGATCGATAAACAGAATTCCAAACAATAAGTTTCTTTTATCTATTGGCTAAATTTATAAAAACCAAAATTTTCTTAAAGATTTAGTTGCACAATACGTTTTTACTTTTTTGAGTTAGTAGGTATGGAGAGAATTATATTGGGTCTCTTAAGGGAAACTCGTGATATGATTTATCTTTCGAATGTTATTCATTTTATTGAGTTTAGGTCTATACTAATGAAACCATAATTGAACAGCGAAAGTTAGAGCATCAATTTTCCGTTGTAACAATAATTGTCACTTGATCCGTTTCCTTAACAACGTTCTAATTATTATGAAAATATTTATTTCTTAACACAAATTGTTCTTCAACCTTGATTTGGTTGGTCAAAGTACAATCAAACCGAATAAGAAGCTGTTTTTTTATTAATTTTTAAGCCAGAGATATTTTGAACTGTTCAGTTATTTTGTGTAAGCTTACTCATGAATGGAACAATCTTTCATACCCATCAAAGTAAAAATTGATGGAAAAATAAAACTGACAAATACAGCCTATAGCTAAATTGTCGGCTATACCGGAGCTTTTCGGAGCTTGCAAAACGTTACTTTTTTATACAAAATCCATTTGGTTTCTCGAAATGTCGCTCAACTATCACTTTTCTCATGAATGAAGTCTTGTATAGATTCCTTTCAAACTTAAAAACAAATGGATTGTGTTTTATAGATATTATTCTGTGAGTTTTAAGTTGTTTTTCAAAAAGTTTATAGTTGATTCTGGAGTTTCTTAGAATAACCACTTGGGTCCAATGCTCTTTATATTATTTAAAAATGAACTTCTATCAGTACTCAAACTGTCCTCTATATAAATGTTTATTTCTATTAATCTGGACTGCGAAAAGCTACAAATTGATTTAAATTGATTTGAATACATTTTATAACTGGTAAAGCCCTTACACGAAAAATGTCTGCTTTGCATTTCCATTTTTTTCTTAAATGTTTATTTATTCACTTAGAAAAACTTAAAAACTACTACATACATATTTGTTTACATGATCTTTATTTTTGTGAAGTAAGATTTTACTGATTTTTTTTTAAGTTTAAGTTTTTCTCTTTTTTTGTCTATAGGAAAATGTGAAATATGTATAACCTACATGTAAGTAATATTTTTTTAAATATTATTTATAAGTCACTAACTAACTTATGAATTAGATTTTTTTTAAATCATAAGTCACTAACTAACTTATGAATTAGATTTGTTTTAAATCACAAATCATCTACAGACTTATGACTTATGGTTTTTTAATTCAAAAATTCGCAACCCTGCGTCTAAGTGCCCAATTTTTATTGTCGAACATACCCAATAAACATACATAATAATGCAATCGTATAATATATCTACTCATTGTTTTTTAAATATTGAAAACATTTTTGTTAAGAAATTATGCGTTTAATATAATAACAATTAATATCAATGAAAATCATAAATGAATGCCAACTTTATTTTCTCTATTGTTTGTAACTTTGGATTTATTCAAATCAAACCACTATTTTACCCACAATTTGTTCCTTTCACTTATACTTTAAACCAAAAAAGAATCTAAATAGATGAATGTAGTTCTACATAGATTTACATAACGCTTTCCCCCCAAAATGCATTTGTGTTTTTGAACCATGTCCTGTAACTATCGCATCGATAGAAATATGGGCGACAAAGGCGCTAGCCATTATTTAGTTCAAGACAGTGTTCACATTGGACAAACTCCTCCGACTTATTTATACGTCTCTGTTGTAGAGTTTCAAAGTAAAGGAAACAGGGATGCTGCTTGATACGACGTTAAATTTGTGCACCTATATTCAAACAGAGATGTTATCAATTTTAGAATGGGAGTCGACTCTAAATATTGTGTATAAAACGAGAACCGACTTTTTGTTAATTTTAAAGAACATAAACTATACTTTAACGTTAAAGAGCTCGTCTAACTTTAACAGCAGCAAATAGCTATAGTTTATTTTTTAAAAGTATACCTACTTTATCCTTATTGGCAATGGTCATTTCATACCAAAGCAAATCGAAGTGTTTACTGATGTTTTATTCGATTTTTTAAAAGATGTGTTTCTTAAAGAGACTGAATCACTGAATATTGGAAATTCAAAACAATGGTACCTATACAAGAGCGGCGGGCGATGAACAAACAAATCTGTACATACAAGTATTATGTTTTGTATGCATGCCGTGACGAGTACCTATTTTCAAATGAATTTGCAGCTTGCAACAACAAAATTGAGGTTTTATGCTGGGAACTTGCGATTTATTGGTACTTTTTTTTTTTTTTTTACACTATATCAGAATTGGTCGAAGAAAGCTTATAGCAAGCTCCGTCTTTCGACCAATGGTTTGCCAACACAGCGAACTGTGTTATACCACCGGCTCTTCATTTAGTGCAGTGTTAGTTGTTAGTAGGCAAACTCTATTACAATTAACACTGACACAAGAAAACATGAAAAATAAACAAATAATATTACGTAAGAACAAAACAATAACATAACATGAAACAAAGAACATTTCATTCTAACTTCATTTCTAACTAAAATAATGCAAATAACTTATAAATAATCGAGGTAGGTAGTATATAAAATGTACTTTTTTCGGCGAAAAATTATTTAGTTTTAAGATGCCTGTTCTTTTTTTTTTTTTTTTTTTTTTTGTAGTTGTGTTTGAGTTATGTATCTGTCAAATTAAGAGTTGTTCAACGTAAATTCGCGTAGGTTCCGTTGTAAAGCTCACTTTAGTTAGAACATAGAACGGTTGTCTAACAAGTTTAAAATTATGAAAAAGTTAGACAAAGTTTCCAAGCTAAACGACTGCTTTAGGTAGAGTCGGTTTTATTGCTTAAACGAGAATTGTTTAAAATTTTGCCCAGCGATGTTTAACAAAAGTTAGCTTTGTTAAAGCTAAAAGGAGTAATCTTTTCGCACTCCTTTCTCTACGCAGTTAAGTGAAGTTCACTGAGCGAACGCCAAATAGAAAATGAAACATATTCGAGAAATAAAGAAAACCAGAAAGAAGAAAAAAGCCATAACTCCGCAATCTTCTCAACCTCAGCAATTGCGTTTAAAACCGCCACCACATACGTCTCTCGCCAACATGCTTAAAAGCAGCAAAATGATATCGCATCGGTTAAAAGCAGTCATACTATACAACTATTTGTATTAATAGGGGCGTTCACATTATCAAATATGATTGTCATGCAGCCAAAATATAGAAACATTTTGAAATCCATCCAGCATGTTTGACAAACCGCTGGATGGAGTGCTCACATTATCAAAATCATGTCGTTCTTGTCAAAAATGCTTAACAATGTGGCCGCCCCTAACTGTCCACGAAAATATGATAGGTACTTCAGTTTGACTCTTGGAGTCCGATTACACGGTTCTTGTTTTCGTTCGTTTCGCCTTTCGTCTTTTTGACAATTTGGATGAGAGTTGTAGAAACGTAGCTTCATTCCGCAACATTTCTTCATCTTACACCAAATATGTAAAAAACACAAAAAGAAGGATCGTGTAATCAGGCTCCTGATTTTTTTTCTGTTATAGACGGTGTTCTCGCTGAGCTAAATACTTCTCATTTTTTGTCGTCGGAAAAACAAATTTTTGTAATCCAGTGGCATCGTAGACATCATCCAGTTCATAACTTTACAGATGGAGAACAATCTATATTTTGATATAGGTAACATGGAATATTTAATTCGAAATGTTGGCATGATATGGTAAAGGGGTAGATTAAATTTTGGCGTATCGAGAATATTTCGTTGGAAATGTAAACCGATTGCCGATTGTAGAAAATAAAAACAACATTTTTCGGATTTTTAAATGTCAACTCTGAAAATGAATTTTCGGTAGCATAAAATGAAATGTAATCGTCCATCGTTCTAGTTACAATGGAAAGTACTAAAATCGAGATTTCAGTGCTCAAAGTTTTCAACACGATGTAGGTAGTGTAGTAAGTACACTATACGCCCAATGTTAAAAGGGTCTAAAATCCAAACTTCCGTAAGTTGCTGCACGGAACGTGTAACCGTAACGGGTTACACGGAACGTACAAGTTTTACCCACGTTTTTGGTTTACCCTTGCGTCGGCAAAGATGTTAACACATAAAAAAAATAAAAATCAAAACCCATTAACGAAAACCGTTTCGGTTGAATTTCCCATCATATCATTGCTTTCTTCTTGTAATGGTATCCCCCGGTATTATTTTAAAATTATTTAAGCATTACTTGTTATATTACCAAATTTTAGGTGGTCGTTAATGAATTTTTCACCCACTACCCCAAAAACGATTGGATAAAATGTTGCTCTCAAATCAAAAGCAACTAGAATGAAAAAAAAAATATCCCAAAAGAGCATCTTTTCCATATTTTCTAGCACACTTGTGTCTACTCTACCTCTCTCAATCTCAAGGATGCAAGGAAATTTCATTTTCTAACCACAACCTCAACCCGCATCACAACAATCACCGTAGAAGAGGGTGGTATCCGTATCCTGAATCCTGAATACTGCTACCATAGAATATGCGTTCCATCGTTAGTAATTGTCTTTTGGAAGGCAACCAACAATATAAAAAAGAATAAAAAACGACTCCATTAACATAACTTGATTTCTAATTTGTGGGAATTTAATTTTTCTCTTCCTCGTTTTTTAAGTGGTACATGAGAGATCGCGTAATGTCATTTCTGGAAGCACTCAGGGCAAAAACCAGGGCTTTCATTACCAAGTTGCCATCATGTTACAGCTTCATCATATCATCGTTTCCTCGTCGTCGTAGTCGTTCTAAAAAGTTTACAGTTTACAAAAAGCAGGGAGGGATCTTAATGTGAAATGTAAATTCGTTCTGCGGATTAGGGTATGTTTGTATGTGTGAAGGGATGGTGTTGGTGTCGCGTAGAAATAAATACCTTTTTTAGGGGGAGGTAATGGGATTTTCTCTTGCTTCATCTTTTATCCTGCTTCTCTCTCCGTTCGTTAAAGTTGCATTTGTTTTGGGGGACAAATTTGAAATTTTTCTAAGCCCACCCAAAAAAAAACACAATACCAACAGCAATACCTACCTACTACATATAATTTGCTGACACTTTTAAGATGAATATTGGAATAGGTATAGCTATAAAGTTATAGCTAAAGAGGAAGTACATTGTGTATACAGAGTTATCTATCGTAAAAAATGAAGTCATATTTCACGGTGTTGTGGTTTCAAAGCTAATTTCAAACCAGCCAGCCAGAAGAGATGTTAAAAAATTGAAGACAAAAAATGAAAACAAGATATATGTAGATATCCTTATATCACACCTGCATATAATAAGACAAGAAATATCATATGCGACAGATAGAATTTTCCATTTTATTGATCAAATTATTTTCATAATTTCCATTTATGAGATTTTCTAGTTTATCATATTGCAAAAGATAGAAAATAATCAAAAAGAACATAGTGAGTTATCTATTTAGTTTGTTTTATTTATTTAGGCCAGTGTGATTAATATATCTATCAATAAATATATGTGGTTCAAATTTGGGATATACATAGTTCATAGTGATGCTCAGAACAAAACTGCATAGAACATTAAACCCGCTTTGGTAGGATATAAACATATTATGTACTCGTAACTTCTTAAGTTTGATTATGTTCCACCAGATCGTGAATTGTGTAGGTACCACAGAAGAAGGGCATTTTTTTATTACTCAAAGGGATCATAATAACAACGAGCACTTGACGTATGGGTGGATGTTCTAGAAGGAAGTGGGTACCGCATAAGCTCGAAAAAGACAGAATACCTATGCTGCCCATTTTCTGATCCACACAGGCCTATTCCAGACATTTATTTGAATGGAGTAGTGCTTCCCAAGTGTGAAAAGTTTAAATATCTGGGGTCTATGATAAATAACGAAGCTACTTGTGATGACGATATCAATCATCGCGTAAGCGTAGGGTGGATGAAGTGGCGGGAAAATTCTGCTATCTTCTGTGACCGAAAAATGCCCCCTAAGCTGAAAGGAAAGCTCTACACTTCAGTTGTGCGTCCAGCACTCACATACGGTTCACAATGTTGGACAATGTACAAAAAGTATGAGAGTAAGCTAACGGCAGCTGAGGTGAAGATGCTTCGTATGACAGCAGGAGTTACAAAGCTTGATCGAATTAGAAGTACGAAGATCCGAGGAAGCCTTCATGTTAAGAATACCATTTCCCAAAAAATTGAACACGACCGACTCAGTTGGTATTGCCATGTTCAAAGGAGAGATCCTGAGAACCCCGTCAAAAAGGCAATATCATACAACGTTCCAATTCGGAATAAAAAGAAAGGTAGGCCTAAACACTCCTGGTACAAACAAATGCAAAAACACCAGCATTCAGTTGGCCTCAGAAATGGAACAATACAAAACCGGGAGGCTTGCCGCCGATTTCTGAGGTCAACCCGGCGAACCCCACAGGCGGATCACTAGTGTGAAGCAGATACGTGGGAGAGTTATGATCCCCTCGACATCAAGATCATAACAGCGCCGAAACAAAGGAAGAAGAAGAAAGGGATCATAATAAGTATATGAAAGTGCGAACGCCTTTGCCTTGTTCAAATGGATCTGTGACTAAAACAGAAAATCACTATTTTAAGAAGTTCATGAGTGAGACAAAACGTAAGTACCTAAATGTTTTCCCATCTTAAAAGACCATAACACTTACAAGAAAACGACAGAATGAAAACTTTTCCAACATGCTAGTGAGGTCATCAGACCTCAAAGCTCGATACTCTCCATAAATGATTAATTTGTTAGAAATTTTCTCGCATTTTTTTTATAATTAGCGCGCACTCAAGGGATTGCTACCCTTAAAATGATTAACACAGTACGAGCGTTAGGAAAACAACGAAGACGAGAGGTTTAAAGAAATTGAGTTTTTTTTATAAAAATTTTGGGTCTGTTTATCTTGAAATAATTTGTTGCGGCCCAAATCAAAGTTGAAAATTGTTGAAAAAAAAAATGAATGAAAGGCAGAAGAGAAAAAACAAAACGAAAGGGAAACGACGACGGATAAGGGAATAAATGCGAATTGAAAAAAATATTCAAATATGGAGCAGATTATTTTAAAAAAGATAAAAAAGGAACATGAACCAAAACCAAGATCATAAATCAAAAAAAGGGAACTTGTTCCAAGATCTTTCTATACTTGGATGGAGAGTGGAAATGTGTATATAGAGAGAAAGGATTAGGAAAGGGTGCCCCCCATGTAAGCTCGGCATGCTGGAATGCTCGGATGAAGCTCGTCCATGGGGAGGGGATCTTTCTTTCAAAGAGTCACGTTGCCTCAACAAAAAACATGCCGTTCCTCACATAAATAGGTAGGTGTTTTTTGTTAATAGTTTACCATTAGACATACTCACTTTTACACAGAATTTTCTCTTGCACTTGCAAGAGTACAATTTGTTTCCTTTAACTTTTCTTATTATTATTTTTCGTTAAAACAAACAGGTAGAGAGCGTTTTTCTGACCGAGGTTTGGCTTTCTCAGTTATCAACCACGTTCCTTTATCCTATTCCATTCCACGTAACTGTTTCATCTCACTCTGCCTCAATCATTTCATCAACTATTCATCATTAAATGTTTTCAAAAATGTTCGGAGTTCACTATATCGATGACAGGGAGTTGGAAAAAAATATTTTTTCTTATTATAAGCTAAAGAATTTTAGAAAAACAATTAAATATCCTGACACATACATATTTCTTTGAGGCGCCAGTAACAAATTTAAACTTGAACACAGAAGTTGTCAAAAGACCCAAGCAACAATTTTTATCCGTGGCTCCAGAATAACCCAGGTAACAAAAAAAACCTTAGATAACTCTGGTCATAGTGGGGCTAGAAATGAGATACTTTACTCTAGTATGCTTTACGGTAGAAACAAACCAAAAATTATCCTATGGTTGATTTCGGTAAAATTTTCTCTCTTGCACAACTTCTTGGTCATATATTGGTTTTAAAAATTCCATTTTTAAACTGGTGATAATATTTGGATATTTTTTAACCCTTTCAAAACCAATTTGTCATTTTTCTGGTTCGAAAATAATTATTTTTAAATCTAGGTTAAATTTGAGTACATTTATCACTTATTCCTAGCCTTTAAGAAAAAGTACGTTATAATATAATTTTTTTTTCTTACGAGAAAAGTTATATATTGGCTAAAAATAACCCAATTTTATGCTAGGTTGTCAGTAAGTCCTTTAATGACTCTTTCTTTTACCGTTAGAGTTATATATTGGTTGAAATTTAACCCATTTAATACCAGGTTTTCAGTGAGACTTGAAACAACTTTTTTTTCGCATAAAAAGTTTCATAAAGGTTGAAAATTAACCAATTTTATCTCAAGTTTACAGTAAGCAATTACCTAAATAGTTTTATTTTTTGCAGAAAAATTTAAAATAAACCAATTAAAAGAATGCATTTGAAATTCAATAATTAAGCACAGTAGATTTAGAAAAAAAAATTATAATTAAAAAGAGTGTATTATAAAAATAAATAAATGGTTATAAAATAGCCACCAAAATAACTTTTTGGTCATAATACAGGTTATTTAAAAACGTTGCAAATTAATGTCCTAGTAGCGTTTTAAAATAACCAATTATTGTGCATATTACAGGTTTTCTAAAGGCGTTATACAAACGGTTTTAAATGACCTAATAAAAGCGTTTAAAAGATACGTTCAAAAATCGTTCAGTAATAACTGAAGTTATTTTGTTACTGACCATTTTCGGTTATGGAGATGCTTCTGGAACGGTTTTGGAACGGCTTTTTAGCCAATTTGTAACCCCTCGGTTTGGAAAGCTTGAGCTCAAAGCCGGTTAATAAGCCGCTTTCAAACCACATATTGTTGATTGGGGAGGTTTAGTTGTCACTAACTGTTTTTATAAAAGATTCGAAATCTAAAATCCTGCTCGTTCCTTCATAAATTGGAAGTAAATATAGGTGTACAAACTTGCCAACTTGCATGTCAGAAAATTACTGTCACACACAAGTAATAAGAATGGCACATCAGAGCACCATCATTAACACTTTGTATGAGTGTAATACATCTTGCGTCATATCCATGAGATTTACTACTAGATATGTTACATCGGGGAGAGTACGATAACTTGGCCGCCAAGATTTGATAACGGGTTTTTGTAGAAGGGTAAAAAAAAGGACTTTTTACTATGGGATGGCGGGTCTATCTCCCCCGTTTAATAGGTAGGGGCACTTTTAGAAAAAATGGTTTAAATTGAAAAAAATATATTAAAAAACAACGGCAAGACTTACAATAAAGTGCTAGGTATATTGCATTTGAAAGCCAGAAGTTTGTTCTATAATCCTGCATTTAATTTAAATTACTCATGTCAATGGTTTTTGAGAAATTCGCATTTAAGTCCAAATTTTGATAAAAAAACGTGAAAAAAAAGTTTAGACAGATTGTTTTCAAAATTGTGAAATGAAATTGTAAATAAGCTTATATGTGTTCCATGTAACTATCAGTTCTTAATCGAACACAAAAAACCGCATGGTTCTATGTCTTCTAGTTTTTTGAAAAAATTGAAAAAGTGCCCCTACCTCCTAAACGGGGGGAGATAGACACTCCCTCCCTCCCATAGTAAAAAGTACTTGTTTTGACCCCTCTACAAAAACCCGTTATCAAATCTTGGCGGCCAAGTTATCGTATTCGTGCCGACACATCATTATCAGATACTCAAATTAGATGCTTAAATATTTTTGATGAGCATTGAATACAGAAATAATATATTTTGTATAGTAGTGTGTTCACTGCGTGCCCTTATAGTTGACACTCAAGTGAAGCAAAACAAACAAATTAAAAGAAATGTAAATTGCAATTTTGATGTAAGCCGCAGCTATAAACGTCAGAAGTTGACACATCCATACGGTAGATATACTTCATTTAAGGTACGCATCACATGTGTATAGATTTGTAAATAAATGTAAATTGCAATTAAATCATAAGCCTTTTAGCAACATCTGGAAATTTATTTAATGCCACCCAAACGACGACACTTTGTGTTTAATTTTTTATTTTACAAATGGTAGACGCTTTGACGACTTCCTTTGAAGATATTTCCTTCACACAATGCAATGACATTAAAACAAAAAGAACAAAAAGAAAACTTCTTCCAACCCACATGGCTTCAACTTGTGGCAAGATCACTTGGAAACGAGACTCTCAAGAATCTTGAATCTGGCATAGCAATGAATGGATTCATGCTTTGGTTGTCGTATAGTTCGTAGCCCAGTTTCGTTTCCCAGATTATTTTTTTTTCTTAGGTTTTATCTTTAGAGAACGAAAGTGCATCCACCTACGATCGTCGCGTCGTCGTCGTGCAAAGTTTAAAAAAGGAAATGAAAATATCTGCTGCTGACTCTACTTTTGCTTTCTTCGGATAGGAGGTAGGTATAGGTACCTATAGTAAAAGTCATTTCTTAGCAGCGGCAGCGGCGGCGCCGTGTTTAACGTTGTTGAGAATTGTGATGTCAAGGTATGAGGTTGTGGGAATAAAAAGATTTGTTGATTAGGGGGGCTTTTGAAAAATTATTCTCACATTATTTTTTTTAAATAATTTCATTTACCTTGGCCTTGAACATCAGACTTTATGTTATAGCGTCTGCTTATGGAAGTTATCTTCGCTTTAAATATATAAATCTTGATGGTTAGTAATTTCCATAATTTATTTCGAAAAGTGAGCACATCATTTGGAGACCTCTGTTAGTAGTTCGTAGTGGGTTAGAAGCATACCTGAGTTTTTTGTAATTTGTGTTGTTCGTAATTAAAAGTGAAAACCAGCCCTTATTATTCGAAATGTCTGCCGAATCAGTACTTAAGCTTTCTCAAACTAATGTTTATAATATTTATAGATAGTACTCCTTAGCATAGTCGTTAGTGCTTTGGAATGTCATATTCATATTCCCACCCGCTGCAAAAATATTTTCAGGGTATATATTGCCTCTTTCGAGCAAATGACAAATCCTTCAAGACGTTCGATGCAAGAAGCCACGTCAGTGATGGATGTCTTCTAAGCATATACTCACTTAAGCTAGTGGATATATGTAAGTATGTTAATTTGCAATTTAAAAACTCTATACCTAGTGTATTTCATTAGCATACTCTTCTGAGAACAATTTGTACAAACCTTGTACAAGTTGTGTTCAATTATGTGCTTATAAGGGAGGTGACATATACGAGTTGTTGTTTAGCTTTCGACATATTATGTATTTTTCATCATTAAATAACGACGACCGCGTTGGAGAGAGAGTTTTTCACTATATTCTTTCAAGAACAATGATATTACTTTGTATCCCCTACAAAAAAATACAAACAAAAATCCGATGTCAAAGTTACCACCCCTAAAAATATTCATTAAGGTTTACCATTTCATCGCTGCCGAAAGTAAAATAATATTATCAAAGTTCCAGTTCAAAACGAATTTCGTCGTCAGGTCGGTCGTTATGATGCCTTCAGTGCGCAGGAGATTCATCGCACCGCCGCGCCGCGCCGCCGTGAAGAAGTACAATTTTTTGGACCTTAAGCCACCAACCAGATAGAGAGTGGTGCGAAATGAACAAAACATAGTCGTAGCGGCCAGTATCGAAAAAAACTCAGAAATGTCGATGCGACGCCGATCACCTGAATTGGGCATCGTCTGAGAGTTAACACGCTTTATTCTGCGATTGAGATTGGACCTCAATCCGTATGTGATTGTGCTGATGCACGAATTGAAGCCGGGAAAAGATAGACAAAAGCCATTACTTCGCTAATTTGGCGCTGTAAATGTTGGTGGTAGAAGCGGATTTTGGCCAAAAACCTCTCGATGAGGCCCATTTTTGGCTTAGTGGATTTGTCAACAAGTGGAATTGCCGTTATTTGACTGAAGAGTATCATCATCATCATCGGCTCGACAACCGGGTTGCGTATTGCCAAACTGTATATCAATACAGAGCTCCGACTCTCTGTAATAGACTACAGAATGCTCATTGAAATTAAGAGCATACTATATACTGTGTCAGATCAGAAGCAGATTTTTCTGTGTTGGTATACATTTTGCTCAGGAAACTAAGAGCAAAGTACCTGTGATTACAGAGCCATCGTTCACGTTGGTGTGGTTAGTGTGTGTGGTGTGTGGTGCCGTGACATAAGGCCAAGTGACAAAAGGCCAAATTTGTTTGTGACTCAAGGCCAAACATAAAATGTTTTGTCTTGAGCAACAGTACCTTGGGTGGACCGCTTCGCGGGTTTTCAAGATTTTAACTCCCTTTTCGGGGCTCACACCCGCTCACGCAACTCCGTTGCTCCGCTTAGGGTATGTTCAGTCGCCAGGCAGGCGCCTGTAGCAACAGTTTTCCTGAGCAGCAGTACATAACTGTTAGTTGTTTACTCCAATTAATGTAAAATACAAAACTGTTGCTACAGGCGCCTGCCTGGCGACTAAACATACCCTTAGCGGAGCAACGGAGTTGCGTGAGCGGGTGTGAGCCCCGAAAAGGGAGTTAAAATCCTGAAATCCCGCGAAGCGGGCCACCCAAGGTACTGTTGCTCAAGACAAAACATTTTATGTTTGGCCTTAAGTCACAAACGAATTTGGCCTTTTGTCACTTGGCCTTATGTCATGGCACCACACACCACACACAATAACCACACCAACGTGAACGATGGCTCTGTAATCACAGGTACTTTGCTCGATCTGAAATAGTATATAGTTTGCTTCAGCTTTTTTAATATTTTACAAGCAAACTGCATGTGACCACAGAGCGCTCTGTGGTAGCATACAGTTTGCTCTACAATACTTTCAAATTCGGTAAGCAGAAAATGGCTGAGCACAGACTAAGGAGATCTGTGCTGATATACAGTTTGGCAATACGCAACCGGGTTCCGGTCCTGGCCTCTTTCAACAAGTCTCTCCACCTATCCCGGTCTCTAGCCGACGCCATCCAGTTGCGCACCCCAAGGCTTCGGGCGTCCTGGTCTACGCCATCTCTCCAGCGCAAGCATGGTCTACCACGCTGTCGTCTACCATAGAATGTACCACAAAGAACTTTCCGAGCAGGTTCCTCTTCGCTCATGCGAGCTAGGTGCCCTGCCCACCGGAGTCTACCGAGCTTAATTTTTGTCACGATATCTACTTCAAGGTAGATTGCGTACAGTTCATGATTGTACCGTCTCCGGAATCGTCCTTTCTCACATACGGGGCCAACAATTCTCCTTAAGACTTTTCTCTCGAACGCAGCTAAGAGGTCGGAGTGCCTTTTGCTAAGCACCCAAGTCTCGGATCCATATGTGAGTACTGGCAGGACCATGGTTGAAGAGCTTTGACAGACTGTAGTAGGCTCTGTTGGATTTGAGAAGCCGTCCGCGTATTTCTTCTTCTATATTGTTATCGGCTGCTACTATTGACCCAAGGTATTTAAAGGATTGCACCACTTCAAATTCGTGCTCCGCAACCTTGATTGTTTGACCAACTGTTCCTCTCGCATTCGACGCCACCATGTACTTTGTTTTACTTTCACTAATGTGCAGCCCCAGATTTTGTGCCGCCTGCTCGATCTGGATGAAGGAATCTTGTACAGCTTGTTCGGTTCTTCCGATGATGTCAATGTCGTCTGCGTAAGCCAGTAACTGGCTGGACCTGTTGACGATGGTCCCTCTTGTTGCCAAGCCAGAGTCCGGCTATTTTTACTTGGCTTGTTACGTTGGTCATGGTCAACCTACATAGTCGTGTCAATTTATTTGGGATGCCGAATTCTCTCATGGCTTTGTAAAGTTCTACCCTGGCTACGCTATCATAGGCGGCCTTAAAGTCTATAAACAGATGGTATGTTGGGATGTTAAATTCTAGACATTTTTCCATCGCCTGCCTAAGGGTAAATATCTGATTGGCCAACGATTAGGCAATATCCATATATTCAAGCTTTAGGTTCAACAAGACGCTCGAAGTTTTAGAGGAGAAATTTGGCTGCCGCCATCATGCGATTTAACACCACTCGATTATTCCACTACGTTAGGTCCCTATAATCTTCGCTTATAAGTCAACCACAATGAAAGAGCTCGAGAACAATATTCGAGACGCTAATGCTGATATAACGCCTCGAGCTATCAAAAATTTAACCGACTGTCCCGATAGCGGTCGTCAGTTTATTTTCCAATAGCTTTTATCACCCTATACTAGATCAGTCACCATTAGTTAAGCAACTCCGCAGTTCGTCTACGTTTTACTTTAATTTTCTTAGTTTCAAAGTTCAAAACTCGATCACTCAATAATGTTAATGCATTTTTCAAACAATTTGGCGCAAGGTTTCGACAGAAAACTGTTTCGTCTGTAAATCTGATTCCAAAAACAATATGTCTATCGGTAGCCACTTGACGATTTCGTATTGGACATCTTAAAAGATACCAATCTATCATTGCATAGCTATAGTTGGTACACAGTGAAAAGTAATAAAATAAAATAAATTATTAAACAAGGCTTAGATTTAAGCTATCAAATAAATATAAACATTGGCACAATAACATCCCATGAAAATGAGAATTACATAATTTTAAGCAATTCGATTTTTGTGTTCACAACAAACATAGGTATCTACATACCTACATATTAATGCAGGTGTGTTTGGTAGCTTTCACCATTTCAAAAACTGCCCTAAGTACCTACCTATTTTTTTGGACATCAAGTTGTGAAAAATTTCAAGCTTACCCAACGGATATAAAAATCGTGATACAAAACGAAGACCACAAGACTGCACCGAAAATTAAGTTAAAAATTCTGGAATCTTTTTGTCAGTGTATAAGACTAGAGCTATATTGCAGCAATGCAAAAATGCGACCCCTCCAAGAGGTTATTTCTTTTATTTTGTTGGTAAAGGAAGTAAGGTTATACAAATATAACACGACTACAAGAAGAGAGAGATATGTATGTACATCTAAAGCATCTACGCAATATGACAGTATAACTTAACTATGTAGATATACTAAAACAGGAGTTGCAAAAAGGAAAATAATCAACATGAACGAGGATAGATATTATATATGTGTACATATTTCGATTTTCTTTTTCATACTTCCTTCTGTAGCTTTAGGCAATCAATTTGAAATGCGCGCGCCAGGTATAGTTGAACCAAAACAGAATGAAATAGTTTTGTATTGTGTTTAAGTAAGTAGTTGACGCCCAAAGAAAGAAGATGATAAAAAATAGAGTAAAAGATTAGGTGATAGATAGGTAGATATTTAATTATTTTCAAAAAGCTTCCGCTAAAAAGCGCAACACAAGTTAATTGGAAAGATAATGTATTTAGTACTGTAAATCTAAATCTACTTACAAAAAATCAATTTCTTGAAATCCTGTTTTCTACTCGTACCTAGGAGGTATATTATAACAAATAAATAATATCTCAAGCCCCGCGAACACAGGCGTATCCAGGATCAAACCATTGGGTGATTTTTGTTTTAAATAGATCATTGGAGCATTGAAGGCATAAAGTAGATACTAGGTTATTAGGATTGTTTTTTTTTTTATTTATCGTGGACTAAAGGGGTAATGAATAACCTTAAGCACAGTGCGAGCGTTAAGGAAAGTTGGCAAGGATTTATAAGAAGATTATGGTTTTGAATGTCTGAATATCATAATGATAATAGGTATATCGTAATTTGAGCATTCACTGAAAATAAAATCTAGGTATATATGATAAAAATGTAGGTTGAGCTGATAAAACTTCTGTCAATATTTTTTTTTATAATTAGCGCACACTCAAAGGTTTTTGTATACCCTTCATATGCCAGAGATACAATGTGAGCATTAAGAATAAAATGCACGACTGGATCGCACGAACTTGCTCTTATGTAAAAGTACTTTGGAATTTAAGATACATTTTATAAATATAAAACATGGATTTAATGAGATAATAATGTTCAAATGCATAAAATTGCCGTCTGATTTCTAGAAAAGTATGAATTTATGCAAACAAACTTTAAAAAATCGTTTTATTATTAAATAAATTTTTTATGTAAGAAATTTCTCTAAAAATGTGGGATGCGAATTTTAAGTATTTAATAATATTGGCTTTAGGAAATAATTTCAAAAAATAATCGTTCATAGGTTTTGAAGATATTGATTTAAAAATTTTTTTTTTTTTTTTAAACAATATTATTTTATATACAATATTATTTTTAACTTAAGGGGACTCCTGCTAAAAATGTTGGGTTAAAATCCTTAGAGCCGTTAATAAGAAAGTCGAAAATCAAAAAAACGGGTCTATGGCAGGTACCCCTAATAACATTTTGCCCCAAAATTTTGTTTGATCAAAATGTAGTCCATATCCATAATATCACACTTAATTTTTTTTATCAAAATCGTTAGAGCCGTTTTCGAGATAAATAAGATTTTGCATTACGGGTGTATGGGGGGTACCCTTAGTTTTGGAGCTAAAAAAAAACTTTCAATTTTTCCTCTAGGGAATCACCGAAGACTCTTAACTACCGAGATTGAAAGAAATAGGTCCAGTGGTTTAGGCTGTAGTGAGAGGTACAGACATACAGACACACTGAAACATGTTTTTTGTGTACTAAATTTTCCTTAAAATTTTTATAAAAAAAATTGATATGCCAATTGTTAGTATTTAATAAAATACATTTTAAAACGTAATTTAAAAATTTAATCGTGTATCGGTTTTCAAGATATTGAATTTTCAAAAAAAAATTTGTATTATTTTTTTAAAAATCCAAAAACTATTTTTTCGAAAAAATTTTTAGTTTGTGTTTTTTCAAATGCAAAGCAGCTCCTGCATAAAAATTTTGGTTAAAATCGTTAGAGCCGTTGGTGAGAAATTCGAAAATCAAAAAAAACGTACCCCTAATAACATTTCCCCCCAAAATTTTTTTTCACTAAAATATAGTCCATGTCCATAATATCACACTTAATTTTTTTTATCAAAATCGTTAGAGCCGTTTTCGAGATAAATAAGATTTTGCATTACGGGTGTATGGGGGGTACCCTTAGTTTTGCAGCTAAAAAAAAAATTTCAATTTTTCCTCTAGGGAATCACCGAAGACCCTTAACTACTGAGACTGAAAGAAATAGGTCCAAGGGTTTAGGCTGTAGTGAGAGGTACAGACATACAGACACACTGAAACATGTTTTTTGTGTACTAAATTTTCCTTAAAATTTTTATAAAAAAAATTGATATGCAAATTATTAGTATTTAATAAAATACATTTTAAAACGTAATTTAAAAATTTAATCGTGTATCGGTTTTCAAGATATTGAATTTTCAAAAAAAAATTTGTATTATTTTTTTAAAAATCCAAAAACTATTTTTTCGAAAAAATTTTTAGTTAATATTTTTTTAAAAGCAAAGCAGCTCCTGCATAAAAATTTTGGTTAGAATCGTTAGAGCCGTTGGTGAGAAATTCGAAAATCAAAAAAACCGTTCTATGACAGGTACCCCTAATAACATTTCCCCCCAAAATTTTTTTTCACCAAAATATAGTCCATGTCCATAATATCACACCTAATTTTTTTTATCAAAATCGTTAGAGCCGTTTTCGAGATAAATAAGATTTTGCATTACGGGTGTATGGGGGGTACCCTTAGTTTTGGAGCTAAAAAAAAAATTTCAATTTTTCCTCTAGGGAATCACCGAAGACTCTTAACTACCGAGATTGAAAGAAATAGGTCCAGTGGTTTAGGCTGTAGTGAGAGGTACAGACATACAGACACACTGAAACATGTTTTTTGTGTACTAAATTTTCCTTAAAATTTTTATAAAAAAAATTGATATGCAAATTGTTAGTATTTAATAAAATACATTTTAAAACGTAATTTAAAAATTTAATCGTGTATCGGTTTTCAAGATATTGAATTTTCAAAAAAAAAAATTGTATTAGTTTTTTAAAAATCCAAAAACTATTTTTTCGAAAAAATTTTTAGTTTATATTTTTTCAAATGCAAAGCAGCTCCTGCATAAAAATTTTGGTTAAAATCGTTAGAGCCGTTGGTGAGAAATTCGAAAATCAAAAAAACCGTTCTATGACAGGTACCCCTAATAACATTTCCCCCCAAAATTTTTTTTCACCAAAATATAGCTCATGTCCATAATATCACACTTAATTTTTTTTATCAAAATCGTTAGAGCCGTTTTCGAGATAAATAAGATTTTGCATTACGGGTGTATGGGGGGTACCCTTAGTTTTGGAGCTAAAAAAAAAATTTCAATTTTTCCTCTAGGGAATCACCGAAGACCCTTAAGTACCAAGTTTGAAGAAAATACCTCCGGTAGTTTAGGCTGTAGTTCGAGGTACAGACATACAGACATACAGACATACAGACATACAGACAGACAGACGGAATTGTCGGACCCACTTTTTTCGTCTTCGCTATCATCGTAATGTCAACTTTGATCAAAATCTCGAGTTCGATTTTTTTTCCAAATGCAGAACTTGCCCTATAGTACCTATATCGCAAGTAAAAAAGGGAGGTGTTAAAAAGGAGGTGTCGGTGTACATTGGTTTTGAATTCTTGAACATTGCAATGACTGGGAAAGACAGAGCGTGGTAAGGAATTCCACATTCGCGTAGTACGGCTGAAGAACGAATCTCTGTACTTCCCATTACGGCCGAAGGGCTCAAGCGTAAACTGATGGGCATTCCTAGAAGCGCGAGTATTACGGTTGAATTGTTTAAGGGGAGGAATGCAGCTGGCTATTTCACTAGAGCATAGTCCGTTAAAATAACGGTAGAAAAGGGTGAGGCAAGAAACATTACGAGGATGTTGGAGTGATGTAAATGAGTCACTCATGTTATTGTCACCAATCATTTCAAAAGCTCTTCTTTGAATACTGTCCAAAAGACTTAAGTAAGTTACTGGAGCACCAGCCCATAGATGGGAGTTATACTCAAGTTTCAATATAAGTCCAACAAAACGTTTTATCAAATTGATACAGTATTTTGTTGTATCCACGAATTAATTTGTCAAGCTAACAGACTGATTTGTTGAAATAACAAAAATAGTTTGTCAATATGACTATTTTTCATAGAATTTACAAAATTAATTTGTCATATTAACAATTCTTTTGTTGTATACTCGTATCAACAAATTTATTTGTTAATGTTACAAATTTTTTTTCACTATCGGATTAACAAAATTCTTTTGTTAAATCAACAAAATATTTTGTCAATTTAACAGATTTCCTTTGTTGAATCCACAAATTTTTTTGTCAGCTTAATAAAAATGGTTATCTACTTTTAATTTGAGATTGTTTCTCGTTTATAAACAGTCCACAAAAATTGGCGTTTCGTCCCGGCGATCTCACATGGACTTATCTTTAAGGGCGTATTGACAATACGCAATTTTTGTTAAATTCATTTCATATAAGTACATCGATTTTTTGACAAAAACCAAATGTGAACTTTGGTATAGTTTACCAAGATTATCATGATCAAAAAAATAATTTTATTTTATCAATATAACAAAATAACTCAACCTCAAAAAAAAAAATATTTGTCATTTTAACAAAAATGTTTTCATTTTCTGCTAAATTGACAAGAAATAATTAACAAAAACTTTTTGATATTGAAAAACATTTACAAAATATTTTTTTTTAAATAAAACATTTTGTTTGCATCACAAAACAATTTGTGGATTTGACTAATTCTCTGTTTTATTTTGTCTTATTAACAAAACTTGTTAAGCTGACAATATTATTTGTAGGGCATGTTTTGTTAAACTGACAAAAAATCATGCAGAATTATAAAAATTTTGTGAAATCAACATAATCATTCTTTCGTATTGATAAAATTTAATCAAAACGATAAAATTGTTTTGTTGAAGGTCAACAAAAACGTTTTTATCAATATTACCTAGGAATTTATTTTCAGTGTTCCTATAGCCAAACGGGTATCACGAGTGAGCTGATTGAAGGGAGGAATGCAACTGGCTACTTCAAACAGAAGATAAATCGTATCTAAGCTGTGGTAAAAAAAAAACTTTCGAAGGAAAGCAAGATTTTAAGTTTAAGCATTTCTCTCATGCAATAGAGTGTTATTGTTTTTGTTTCCTTAAGCCTTAAACGGTACAGAACTCAACGTTTTCAAGTATTTATATACATAAGTACATATTATTTACTTCAAAAATTAGAAGCGGCTTGCAAGTCGCGTCGGTAGCATTCAAAATTTTACTGTTTATCTCAAACCGTTTTCTTATTTTTGAAATATGGAGGAAAAAAGAGAAAGTGATTCTTAAAAAATCATTTTAATAAAAACACTTTTTTTCACTCATTAAGACATTGCGATTCAACCGAAAATTTAAAAATATCTCAGAATTTTGTTAGCGTGAGCTCAAAAATTGTTTAGGTCAACCGAACTCACCTTAGCTTAAGGTTGGCTACGGCCATGAATCCAAAGTCCTCTTTTGTTTTATTGTTTTGTTTGTTTCACATTGTAAGACAGACATCGATATATGAATATGTAGATAGGCATTAAAGTATCGTTTCGTATGTTACGAGTAAGTAATATCAATAAAATTAATCACAAATTAACACACTAAATTACTATGTGGTAATAGAAAATGTTTGCCATACAAAAGTAACTTTTATATTCAGTACTTTTGCACAGCCAGCAACCAGCATACATGATACAGCTAGCTATGCCAAAATAGCTCGGAATTTTCAACCTTTTTTCAGATTTTTTTGCAATGTATTCATTTGTTTCATTTTACAGTACACAACGCAACAATTAGATGCACTAATTTAAACGTAATAAAATTAATTCATGGACAAAATATGTTACAAAACTATGCAATGTTCATAATTTGAGCTCGAAAAATCTTTGAATAGAAATAATTTTAGAGCTAAATTATGGAGATGCCTTTAGTTTCGGTGGTGATCAACGGATAAACGGACCTTACTTTTAATATACAGTTTGCTCTAAGCCAGATATGGTAAGGATCAGGTTTTCAATGAAGGTAGGTGTTGCCGATAACTACGAACGAAACGGACCTCGCAAAACAGTTTAGCACACAGATATAAATAAAACTTGAATATACTGCAACATATTATGAGACCTGGTTTTAGACATCTCTTCATCGAAAGACTTTTAACAAATTATTATGGGTGAGAAATAAGTAAATATGTTTCGTAGGTAAACTTCATCAATCAAGCCTTGCAGTAATATTGAGTTTTTAACTTACTTATTGTGATGATAAACCTAACTTAATTCAAATGTTGAATTCGGTTGGCTTCTCACTCAGATTTGAAGATATTCAAGTCGCTGAAGGTGCTTGAATCGAAAACATCCAAAAATCTTTCTTCCAAAGACAAATCGCTCAGATGTCTTTGATTTAGATTGGCGATGAAAAGTCCTTTTTTTGGTGTATGTATATTTCTTAAATTCTGTCAACGCCAAATTGTGATTTGACCGTTGAGGACCTATGCAAGCGAACAGTACTGTTTGCTGCAGTGTAATGGTCAGTCTACTTTTATATGCATTATTATTGTCCAACAGTATATTGACTAATTTAAAAAAGGTATCTATACGTAGTATAAGTTAAAACCAACCAACCGCCTCCCCATCTTCCACTCCTCCCTTTCAATGCTGATACTCATAACCCCATTTGTGAGGTCTATCTTACTGTAAAGTAGTTGTTGATGTTGAATCTATAGTTTCACCTATTTTTTTAAGGTATACGATCGCTACGGCTATATACGTAGATAGATACCTCCTGCTGCACAGTTCAATGTTCTTTTCCTTAAAGGCAAATGAATAAAACTAGATGCATGGATTTGGATATTTGGATTCGAACCATAGTACAACGTAGCGACCGACCGACGCGACGACCTTACGGCGAAACGACGAGTACCTATACAAAATATCTTTTGTAGAAATGAATGAGCCTGCGCAGAGAATATATAGATTTTTTTTGTTCATTTCAACAAATAGTGTTTTTAACTTTAAAGTAAAACAAAATATCTAGGAAAAGAAAAAAATAAACTTCAACAAAAGAGAAAAGTACAACCTAAGTGTATTTTTGCACTACTAACTGATTTATGGGTTAAGTGTGTTCAGATTTAACTTTTCACTTTTATATCGTATTTATGTGTTATACCTACTATAAACCTACTCATAGTGAGGAACTGAAGTTCCTAACTCGTTTGTTTTAATTTGACGTTTTGCGTACTTGTGAAACATAGCAACAAAGTTCTGCAAATAATATACCAAAGTTACCGTTAAATAGCAAAGAAACACGCCAGAAAATATCTTGTATATAGAATAAATAGATAGATAGATAAAGTCTTTATTTTTTCAATCATTCAAAAGTACAATAGTTTGGATTAAAAAGATTTACAAAGCATGGCTTGATAAGCCGTCTGCCGGAAGAACTCAAATAAAAATAAAAAAGTAGTAATACAATAAAATAAAATAAAGAGAGAAAATAATTTAAACAAATAATTTAAAATATATGTGTATACAAGGAATATAAAATTTATAATGTACATTTGTATTTAATATTGCAACTTTTAGTTTAGTCAAAACAAAATAGAAAATACTTAAACTGTGTTATTATTTTTTATAAGAAGAAAAAAAGATATTTACCTATGTATACATGATAGTTTAAGTTTGAATTCAGAAAAAAAATTAGAAAGATTTTTTATTCAAAATTCAATATCATAATAATGTGACTTTTAGTTTAGTCAAAACAAAAATTTAAGAAAAGTACAAGCTTTGAGTTTAGCTAAAACAAAAAATAGTCGAGATACATCTATATATTTAAAATATTTATTTTAGGTAAAGGCTTTTAGTTTAGCTAAAACAAAAAAAAAAAACAAAAAAGAAATTATATCTCAAAACATATTCGTATATTAATTTCGAAAGTTTCTTGCGTGTAAAACATAGCATAGAATAAATAAATATACATATTAGAGGCACAAAGGTTATATAGCAATAGCTGAATCTGTGATGCTGTATGCGGATAAAACTTGGGGCTATCAGGAATACGAAGCAGTAGAAAAATTGCTAAGATTTTATGTTAAAAGGTGTTTCCAACTACCTGGTTTGAGAAAATAAAGGAGCTTGCTGAATATTGTCACTTAGATCTTAATCTCAGCACAAACAACGAATGGGATACTAAAAACGCTCTCTACGACCTAATCATGAAAGTGGATGAACAACATAGAATTGACTGTATATTAACCGGGCTACTGCATCTGTAGACAGAGTAACCTACAGTGTTTTGCAACATAATCTATGTGGAATACAATATTTTCGGTCAGAAAATAGTCAAAGGCTCATATCGGCAATGTTTACAATGAGGGGAGAACTAGTTAGCGTAAATTTTATACCGCACCGTGAGGATTTGTCGGTTATTTGTAGCCTTTGTAACCTGTCAGTGAGAGAAGATGTCATACATTTTATTGCAATCTGTCCTATCCTTAAAAAAGTTAGAAGAACTTTTCTTGGCAGTGATACGAAAACTCTAACTGAAATGCTTGCGATACTTAATTGCGAAGGAGATGTTACTCAACTGTACAATTTTTATCGTAGAGCCAATTCCGAAAAAAGACGACTCTTCTTCTCCCTCAAATTATCGACCGATTGCACTAACGTCCCTTTTTTCCAAGGTCATGGAAACGCTGATTAATTATCAGCTTAAGAAATATCTTGAAGAACGAAAGCTTCTTAATGACCGGCAGTATGGCTCTCGTAGCAATAAGCTCACTGGTGATCCGATGGTATATCTCACCGAAGAGTGGAACAAATCTTTACATCGTTTTGGAGAAAGTAAGATTATTGCACTTGATATTTCAAAGGTATTTGATAAAGTTTGGCATCTTGCTCTTTTATCGAAAATGCGTGCTTTTGGTGTCGACGAATCCCTTCTTCTTTAGATTAGAAATTTTCTTTCGAACAGTTCAATACAAGTTGTATTAGACGGATTCAAGTCTGAAACTCACATTAAAAATGCTGGTGAGCCCCAGGGCTCCGTTTTGTCCCCAACCTTCTTCCTCATTTTTATTAATGATCTCCTGTCTGTAACTTCTAATCCAATTAATTGTTTCGCTGACGATAGTACTGTTAGCTTTTCATATTCGTTTTCAGCCTCACATCCCTCCTCCTCCTCTTCAGATGTGGAACTACAACGACAAAATATGATAAGTTGATTAAATCACGACCAAGACAGCATTGTACAATGGGCATTGTACGCATGGAATTTAATGCTTCGAAAACTCAATGCTGTCTTGTATCGTTAAAGCGTGATATACCCCTCTTGCCACTATCTATGAGTGGCACTTGCATCAACGAAACTGAACATCTCGATATTCTCGGTATGTGCATCAAGAACCACCTCTTGTGGAACGATCACATACGCGATGTTGTCAAAAATTCCTCAAGATGTTTGGGTTTTCTGAGACGGTGCAAGAAATGTTTCTCTCCTTCTGATCTGGCTACAATCTATAAAACCTTTATACGTCCAAAACTTGAGTATAACTCCCATCTATGGGCTGGTGCTCCAGTAACTTACTTAAGTCTCTTGGACAGTATTCAAAGAAGAACTTTTAAAATGATTAGTGACAATAACATCATTGGCTCATTTACGTCACTCCAACATCGTCGTAAGGTTTCTTGCCTCACCCTTTTTTACCGTTATTTTAACGGACTTTGCTCTAGTGGAATAGCCAGTTGCATTCCTCCCCTTAAACAATTCGACCGTAATACTCGCACTTCTAGTAATGCCCATCAATTTACTCTCGAGCCCAACTTCGGTCGTGCTGTGAAGTACAGAGATTCTTTTTTTAGCCGTACTACGCGAATGTGGAATTCCTTACCACGCTCTGTCTTTCCCAATCATTGCAATGTTCAAGAATTCAAAACCAATATACAACGACACCTCTTTTCTAACCCCTCCCTTTTTTCCTAATGATCACACTGTGTCTCTGACATATTAAGGGTATACAAAAAACCTTTGAGTGTGTGCTAATTATAAAAAAAAGAGCAACGAGTTACAGAAATCAAATAATAAATAAAGCCTTCTAAAAACAAAATCAAAGCAAATAAAACAAGCAAAAAAAACAAAAACTTGTAAACTTATAAAAACTTATAAATGTAAATTAGGCAGACGGCAAAGCCATGCTTTAATGATTTTTGTACATTGTATGTTTTTTGAATCAGATAATAAATCTAAATCTGTACAGTAAAACATCTGTATTAGAGGTACAACAACTCATAGTGCTGCCGATTCCTAACGGGTAAGATTAGAAGTACTTTTCACGCCATGAATTATTCTTGGAGGATTTGTCGTTTCCTCGCAAGAGGCAGTATCCCTGAAAAATATTGTTTAAAGTGGCAGCGGCTGCAAGACAATCCCAACCTCCGAGGTGATAGTCTAAATCGTTACGCAATATTAACAAGACTTATAACACTTTGTCATGGCGAAGTTCAAAGTGTCTCCTCGTCGCTGATCATGTTTCACAACTGGTAGAGTGAAACTTCCAGCCCTTGTAGATTTCTTTATCGCAAAAGGACTAGATAAAATGTACACGAAAATCGAGGAAAACTGACCTTTCCCCCGATCATTCCCCAGTCATGTTGACAGTAAGTGGAAAGCTAGTCAAAAAGGAAAGAGCTCCATTTTTATGTAATAACAGAACTAACTGGGATAAATTCAGAGAACATTGCGAAGACAATATTGCGCTTAATATACTCGTATCTTTGAAAACGCCTTTAGAGCTAGAAGATGAAGTCGATATATTTATTAAAGTCATACAAGACGCTGCATTGAAAAAAACTCCACACAACTTTAGAGATCCAATTAGAAGCACAGATACAATTCCACCGGAAATAAAAGATCTGGTTCGCGAAAAAAGAACTGTTCGAAAGAGATGGCATCAATCCCGAGCACCTCAGGACAAAACCATCTTAAACCGCCTCTCGAATGAACTCAAATATGCTATCCGCGACTTAATAAATCCGAAGATTTCTACCTATCTTGAAAGTCTGACTGCATCAGATAAAAATACAAACTATTCATTGTGGAAAGCTATAAAAGATGTTAAATAGCCGCAAATAAATTCAGCAGACAAAATAATGATGGATGGGCTAAATCCGATAGATAAAGAGCCGATGTATTCGCTGAACATCTAAAGGAAACTTTTAAATCTTTTGACGGTCAGGAGTTGATAAATGAACATGGTGATATCCAATGGCCATCTGAAAACTTTCTTATTCGGAATATCACTTATCAGAACTTTATCAAGCTATTAAAATCTTGAAAATAATAAAGCTCCTGGGTATGACCTAACAAATGCTTGCGTGCTTAAAGAGCTACCCAGAAAAGCAGCCATTAAACTTCAGCACCTTATGAATGCGGCGTTAAGGCTTTCATACTTTCTACGCCAATGGAAAGTCGCAGAAGTTTTAATGGTTCCAAATCCGGGCAAGTCTCCGAACGAAAATAAATTTTATAGAGCGATTTCCCTCTTGCCACTGATCTCCAAGGTATTTGAGAAAATCTTATTAATGCGACTGCTTCCTATTATCAAAGAAAAGCGGCTTAACTTGGTTTCCGGAAAAGCCACTCAACAATTGATCAGGTGTACAGAATAACCAATGAAATTGAGAAATCACTAGAGGGAGAAAATGTAAGTTCAAGCGGATTTCTAGACGTCTCTCAAGCCTTCGACAAGGTCTGACACCAGTTGAATCTGCAACCGAGAAGCTCCAATAAGCTCTAGATAAAATTTCGGTATGCACTAAGAAATGGCGAATTGTTCTTAATGAGTCCAAATTAACGCATCTTAATTTTACTTACAAAAAAATTACCAATCTGCCCACTTACATTAATTCGGTGCAAAGTACCTAGGGATGACACTAGACTCTAAGCTTAAATGGGAAAACTCACGTTAAAAAGAAACGAGAGCAACTTGAAAATAAATTACGTGAAATTAATTGGCTTTATTGGTAAATACTCCAAACTCAACATCTATAATAAAATGCTTATCTATAAGCAAGTGATAAAACCAGTATGGAAGTACGGCAAACAACTTTGGGGTTGTACTAAACCAAGCCATAGACAAATATTACAATCTTATCAGAACAAAGTTCTCAGAGAAATCGTTAATGCACCGTTATACCTACATTAGAAACAGTTATTTGCACAGAGACTTACGATTACCGACTGTTGAAGATGAAATAGCAGTTTTCGCTGGGAAGCTACGAACTCACTTAAATGACCATAGTAATAGAATTATTCGACAAACAATTGATGAGACAAACTTTGTTCGCCGACTTCAAAGAATAAGACCGTTCGACCTAGCGCCATAAGAAGTATCCGCTTTCAAATGCGGTATCCGCAGGTCCTCTCAGTGGGGATCTACCTGCCAAACGTGATTATATTATGAAATTAAAACTACTTGATAAGGTAACTTAGTTGTAGTCGCACGAACAAAAGGGAGGTGTTTTTTAGTGAGATATATTAGATGCAGAAACTTAAAAAAACAGCTTAGAGATTAAATTTAACCAACATTTGAACGCAAAAGGGATCTTTAAAATAGCATGGCGATAAGGTTAGGTAAGCTAGTGTTTTTCGAAAATATTTAAGACCCCCCCAAAGTGAAGAATTCGACATTAATGGTTGAACGAAGAAGGGATAAATGGTAGTCTATAAAAAAGTTAAAACGCCTGTTTAAGGATTGTATCTAAAGGTGAATTAAAAAACATCGTGGAGAATTTTCAAAACATTTGTCTAATTTAAGAAAATCGAACAATCTAACGTTTATTCTGAAGCAGCGTATGCAAGGCAAAAAATGTTTTTCGTCGTCTCTTTCACAGTAATTTCACGTTTGATAAAATCTCTAATGCAATTTTTTCACAAAGTATTATTTAACATAAATACTCGTACATAGGCAGTATCTAATCCACGTATAGATAGATATGTATCGCACGTATGAATGTGAAACGGCTTAAAAAAATCATCCAGAAACAACTTAATAATAACACGCTAATAGCGCACTTCGGTATGCGATACAGGTACGGAAACCTCACCAGGTGTAGATATTTGTGACTATTAACGCTGTAGGTATATCCTATACCTTATCTGAAAACCAAATTGAAATACTCGTACAGTAGGTATCCACATTCTTTTTCTCCCAATCTGTCTTTGTCTCCTACGCTTTTATACACGGCCACTATATATTGCGCAGCTTTTACAATTAATCGTTATGATTGTATTTATTTATTATTAATGTTTAAAATAGCGTTTATTTTCTTCGATATTTATATTCGGAAGTCTATCGTGGTTGATTTGGTAGAATTTGATGGTAGCTTTGGAATTTATTTAGATTGTCTAAACTTAATTATTTGGGCAATAAAAAGACGTGTATTTTTTATAACATGAATTGTGTATCGATAACGTGGTCATTAAAACAAATTCTTCATTGGTTGATCCTACTTATGCGTATTGGAGCGCGCACGCATGTGTAATGATTAGGGAGGTATTTACATGCTGTATTTTTTGTTTTTTAATTGCCAGCTTGTGGTTTCATTGGATTGGATGAGTTACCTACGGACTGTATTGATTGTCGTATAGTGTATGCTTGCGCTGCTGTAAGTATGTAGGTATAGGGTATATAATATGGGTAGTCTTATATCTTATAAGGTGCCCAGTAATAGCTAAAGCTTTCTGCTCCTTACCTATTACCCACTCGGCTCTGCGCCGCCAGCCAGCCGTAAAAAAGGACTGCTACTAGGTATAAAGGTTTAGAGGATATAGGTATCTACTTCGTCTATGGGGAGCGTCCACCCTATACATGCTGACATTGCTTATTTACATTGTCAATGAACATGATAAACTTGTTAACCTCTCCACATACCTATTCTTTGAAAGTGTGTACGTGTCAGTGTTGACGTCTAGAGTCAAGGGCGTACGCAGAGGGGTTCCAGTTGACCCCCCTTAGAAATTTTTGATCTATTGAAAAAAAATAATGATTTGGCACCTAGATAATGATTGTAATTATGTATGATTTTTAGGCAGAGTTTCTCAAAATTCAGTATAATTAGAAACAAAATATTTTATTACTAAGTACTATTACTATTTTATTACTGGTCTTTTCTAAAATGACAGCACAGTTCATCAACCCAGCAATTGTGAGATACACACAAATACATACACACACCATCTTTCATACGAACTGGTTTTTTTCAAACAGAAATCTACCGCACGACATGCGCATGCGCACTGCGCAGAGCGATGAGAGATACACATAAAAATTCACTAAATAAGTGGAAGGAAAACCGTTATTTTCTTATTTTTCAAAAGAAAGCGTGAGAGCGAGAGGTGTCAGTCAGTGAAAAGAGTAAAAAAGAGGATAGGTACATACAGAAATTTCATGAAATCGGAGCGCCGTAACTTCCGTAAATTGGAAACAAAAAAGACGCAAACAAAGAAAAAAGTTTTAAGGTAATTGTAATTTTATGCCATTTTATTTGACCAATATTCTTCAGTAAAAGTTTGGTATTTTCGAGTCCATACAAGCCGCACCTTTTTGTTTTTTTTTTTTCAAATAACTATGGTTTTTCCTGGCTTTATAGCCTTTCATACCAGCTTCTTGCAAAATTTGGCTTCTTAAATTTTGCTGAAAATTTGACAGCGAGCTCGAAGGAAGTTTTTTTGCGATTTTTAATTGGAGCTTCGTACCAATTTTTTCGTTGTGATTCGCATGCGCCCAGTTCTTGTCCTATTCTGATGCTAACCCGTCTCTGTGAACCGCTTAAGAGAGTACTGGACAGATCAGTACCGGATTAAGCCAGCGCGGGGCCTGTAGCAAATTCTATCAAGGGGCCCTTAGACTGTTTTAGGTTAGGCACTTCTCAAGTTTATGGTATTTAATAAAACAAAACTGTTACAAATAAACTGCGCACGTTTAACTAAACTTTGTTGGCTTTTTTTGGGCATTTTCCAATAATACTTACCAATACTTAAAATGAAACCTACAAAAAACACTTGAGATTTCACAAGAAGAGGCAAATAAGCAAACTGATCAATACCTAAGAACATGTGGAAATGACTAATCTTGAGATAACGGATGATGCATTTTCAATAACAACGTAGATAACGGTTTTTTTAGTTTATCTTAGACTAAAAAAATAATTCACCACCAACTGTATTTAATTTAATTTGTAAAAAGCATGTACGCACGAAATTGATAGGGTGCTCAATAATTTTGGCCAAGACTGTATATACATATGTATATAAAAAATGAACAAAAATTCAACTTAATTAGTTCTCGAATGAGTTTGCCAACCCCCCCGATAAAAATCCAGCGTACGCCCTTGTCTACAGTGTAATTTGTGTTTAACATAATTTCAAAATAATTTGTGTCCTTTCTTTCATCATGAGCAAACAAATGTAATTCTTCTCATCCGAGAAATTTAACTTACAAAAAAAAAACACTGAAAACAAAACAAAATGTAAATCAAAAATTCTTAAAAATGAAATAATGCACCAAACGTGGCCGAAACAGATCTGTGTTATGTGTTAATGACTAAAAAAGTATTGTTCAGGCGACGTAACTTTGTTCATTTCTTCCCATTTGAATTGGACTGCGCTCGGTCAACAAAAGTTGATTAGCGTTTTTACTGACTCAACATCATTGATCAGCGATGTTGTTCTAAACAAATGAAAATAAAGTGGACTCTACTTTGCTTGCAAGGAGTTTCGAATTCATTTAGGTGTAAAGCACCGATTTTCTAGGTTGATTTTTTTAAGGGTGAAAAAGGCAAATTATCTAGTAGATAAAGAAGAAAAAATTAGACCAGATTTCATTTTTAATCTCATAATTATTTTTGTTAAAAAATTTTATTTGGTTTAATTGTGGAACTTACACCTTGTTTGGAGCTTATGGAGCTGATAGTCCAGTCAGGGGCAAGATTTCTTTCAGTCACACTTGGTTGATGTTTTGTCTATGTCCTGCGGACATGTTCTTTAGCTTTCTTCCTGAAAGCTAAGCTTACCTAATCTTATATTGGAAATGGTATACGGAAGTGTGTTTACCTTTACTTTTTCCCGTATAGGTCGCTTAACATGATGACCTTTTAACATCTGTGAGGCTACGCCTAAAGTCTTCTCATAAGCATTAGATTCTTGAGATCATTGTAACATTTGTAATATACTGCATGAGCACAAAAATCGACTCCTATCTTCTATGTGGAGTATGAAGTTTAATTCCCTTCCATCGTTTTTTTTTTTTTTTTTTTTTATATAATCTACCCGCGCTCAAGGGATTATGATTACCCTTTAAATGTTTCAACACAGCGCGGGCGTGAAGTTAATGAAGAGAAAGAAGGATAGGAAAGATGTGTGGCACGATGTTCTGAGACTGTTGGTGGTTGTCTCAGATATTTTTATCTCCAGGGATGGCGGCTGAACTAAAGCGGAGAATGCCGTGTCTTATTTCTAATGTCGCTTATAATTCACATTATTTTATTCGTGTTCATCCTTGTTGGGCATACTAGTTTAACTCAATTTCATGTTGTTAGTGTTATGCCTGAACAACATGTAATGAGTAAACCAGCAACCCATTGATGACAATTTTTAGAAGGTTTTTAATGGAATTAAAGCGACATAGACGACGGCAGGGATCGAACCTGTCATCATGAGGTTGACAGGCGAGCACACATCCATCGCGCCACGGCCACCCCAATCGTTTTCCATTGACGTTCTGGGTCTTGTTACAATTTGAGGCTCTTCATTTTGATCAAGTAGAAATAGTAGGCTACGTTTGGGTAGAAATAATATTACGGGTTTTAATATAAAAATATTACTTGATTAAAATACCGTGTTTTATTATCTCCAACGAACCATAGTACATAGGATACTGGATACGATATACGATACGGATCATAGTGTCAGTAATGTTATCTTATGTTTTTAGATCTTCAATTACTTCTTGTCTTTTGTCTTTGCACTGAAGTTTACACCACCTTACTATATAAAAAGCCCTCTACCAGTATGATTAGTAAGAACTAATTTTTGGATCTTTGAAATAGATCCACAAAGCGTGCAAGATCCTAAATTGCTTAGATATGTATTACGTGTTTAAAATTAATGCAGATCCATATAGATCTGTAGATAATAAAACGCACCTATTATCTTCGGATTAAGGTACATACATATCTATAGCTATATGGATCTTGGACACGTGGATTCTGGACACATATTACCAAAACAATTTGGGATGCTTTCTCTATCTGCGATGGTACAAACATAAGGAAAAAAAGAGATGTTCATATGTATAACACGGGATCACTAAGTTAAAATGTGTCTTTGTTTTGAAGCTCTTACATTTTTCTCGGTGGCTAAATTTCAAAGCTCAACATTCTTACGTACGAAGCGGTTAGTCAATTTAAACAACTATAAGTTTACACTTACAATTCCATAAAACGCTTTATCCTTATTTTTTTTATATTTAAAACGGGAAAACCTTAACCATATAGCCAGTGGCCCTACATTTTTAAGTTATAAGCCGCAAATCTTTTATACTTGTTTGCAACTAATTTCTTTGAGATCTGAACACAAAAATTCGATAAACGAAAAAACACCATAAGTGGGAATAAGCAATCAGTCAGCGCGAGAAGGTTGGTATGAAGACAAAACAGAGTGGTCTCATTAAGTTCAATTCACTCCCTCGACTCGATTATATGCCACAAGGAAGTCAAGATCAATATTCTTTTGGCACATACTCGTACATCTGCACCTTGCATACCCTTGCGCATGAGAGCCACCAAAGTTCCAATAGTGCTGCTGTAAATGCTCTTGTTTGAGGTTGCTGCTGGTGTATTGTGGCTTCGGTTTCGATATCAAAATGATATATGATCGCTAGGCAATCACCACCGCAGCAGTAGCAGCAGCAACAAAAACGGGGCCACTTTCAGGATAAGCCACAAGCAAGTGCTAAAAATAAGGAAAAGAAACATAAAGCAAAGCTATATAATACTCGTAATCGGTAGTCAAACGCGTGCCAGGCACTTTTAGACAACGAGCGACGTGCCGTGACATGGGACGCGGAGGGACGGCAGGTAGTAGACAAGAAGGAAACCAACAGCGCAAGCGCTTGTTGTAGTTTTCTTTTCCATTTTTGTTCCACACCGCGAGCTCACGCCAGAGTTCGCTCACTCAAGACCAAGAGGCAATCGATCGATCGATAGTCACTGATGGGTTTGGTGCCCTGCTTCCCTGTTGCAACTGTTTTTTTTTTGTTCCATGAAATCATCTTCTAACCTGTTACATAACAAGGTGAAATAGGCAACGTGTTTGCTTATACTTCGAAATATTTTTCACGCCCTATAACGTCCGTCGGACGTCAGAGGTTGTGTGGCGTGATGGTGTTCTAGAACAAGAAGAAGAAGAACCAGAAGATCTTATAAAGAATTTTCGTTTCGATGAAAGAGGATTTCAAACTGTTGACAGCTTAAAAGCCACTGCGTTCTTATATGTTGCGGGGTCTTCTTGCCATGGGTTTTAGTTCCTGAAACTAAGGCTTTTGTTCGCTTTGTGCCTGTGCGCTTGTCTATTCTTTAAAAAGAACGTCTTCTAATAGTTGATAAGATCATGACAATGTTATATAGGGAATTTTTTGTCTTCCAGGTTTTTCTTATTTTTTTTATTTTGTTAGATTGGAGTTTTCTAGCCATGGGGACTATTAGAATTATTTGTTTGTTTTTTTATTATTTTTTATGAAATTATCGGTTGGACAAGTGAAGCCCGAGAGTCCAATATTATAACTGGGTGCTACACTGTGCTACTGATATCGCGCAACGATATCTTTTCTATCGCTTTTTTTGTCTTATGTATATCTTTGCCGAGAGAAAATGATTTTGCAATTTAAAATTGTTATTGGGATATCCAACACCTGCTCTAGATTGAGTGTGTTGCACTCTATGTTCGATGACGAGAAAAGACTACAAAATATGAGATAATATGGTATAAGTATAAGGCGAAAAAAGCAACAAGGCGAAATTACACGACAAAAAACGAAAGAAGGCAAGATGGATTTATTTCAATTTCAATACAGCTCAATTTAATTCAATACAATTCTCTTTAACTGAATGGAACCCAGTTCATTTTAATTGAGTTAAACTAGAAGGTATGCCCAACAAGATGAATACGAATAAAATAATGTGAATTATAATTATAAGTGACATAGATAAAAAATCTGAGACAACCACCTTCAGTCTCAGAACATCGTGCCATACACATCTTTCCTATCCTTCTTTCTCTTCATTAACTTCACGCCCGCGCTGTGTTGAAACATTTAAAGGGTACCTAATCATAACCCCTTAAGCGCGGGTAGATTACTCGTATAAAAAAAAAAAATGTATTTGATAGGTATGTATGTTTTAAATACAAAACCGTCTTCATTAAAATTTCGTCCAACTTTCAGACCGTTTTGATCCACTGTGCTCTGCGGAAGTCGTACCAGGGGCTTTCAATCGAAAATATGTTCAAAATATTTGCCATAAGAAGTAGGTAGGTATTAACTGGGCGCTGCTGGTTTACAAATTTCTTACCACCTACATAAAACTTAAAAATGAAAATTGAACACGATACGTGCATTGGCATGACGATAACCACCTACCTACGAACATTAGTATTTTTAAGTATTTTACTTTAAATATACACATATCTACATCGGAGGCATAAGGAAGTTCCATAAGGGTTCCATTAAAGTAGGTAGGTATACTAAGGTGGCACAAACTTAGTGCGTTTATAATGTATCTAATTTTTTTTAACATCGATCTATTACTGGCTCTTGCTGTTTGCTCTTTGCCTATTTGCTAGAAATCGCAGACGAGGTGTGTGCACGCATATACGTGCGTTCGCTGGGTCGAAACATTTCTACCTACCTATGCACATAATGTACATGCATAGTACATATATCCATTTATCTACGAATCTACCTACTTGGTTCAATCGCTCGCCTCATAGGTGGTTTGATGTCTCCTTCTTCTCTCCTATTCCATATACCTACGTATGCATGTCACTATCGCGATCACGCGTGGCACTGGCTGACTGCATGCGTGCGTCAAGTCCGCACACACAGGTAAATTGGGTTCGTTTGCTGATTTGTTGGCAAGACATCTTATGGTATATCTTACCTTAAATATTTATTTATACCTAAAAGGTGATCAAAATATGAATATGACTGTGATGGAAGTCATTTGACAAAAAAAAACTGGGCAATCAAATATCATATTGACAAGAGAAAAAGGACAAACACTTTGACATTTCACTGATTGATTACTTAATATAACTAGATAGAGTGAAAATTTCATATAATTTAAATGTTTTCTAGACATCCCAATTCATTGCTCTAGTGTGTTTCATAATTAAATCGGAGTGCTCTCAACAAGAAATCAGTCTCTTAGAATTCCTCTTTCAACTCTTACTGTTTTCTAACAGTTTGCAAACTTTTTACTGTTTCACTCCTTTCACTTGATTAATTTTTGTTCCCTCCTTTCAGTCTTAACTATTTGAGGGTTAAGTATACTTATTCATGTTTTTTTCAGGTTATTCCTAGTTTCAAGTAATTTTCTTACTTTTAAAAACTCTGAACTGCTGTTAACATCACCTTTACTGTGAATTAGTGTCTTTTAGACATAAAGGTGTAGAGCTATTCGGACTAGGTATCTACTAATATTTTTGCTAACTTCAATTATGGAGATGAAAAAGTCATATTTCATTGTTCGAGTAACTGCGAGAATGCTCATTGCCCAGATCAGAAATCCAAAGCGAAAGAAATGAAAAAATGATTTATTACAACAGCATACAAAACGAAATTCCTATAAACCTTTGGCGATACATTTTTCCTCGCAAAATAACAATTTAATCGTGTGGTGGACTTTTATTATGTAGCGCGCTAACTTGTGTGCAGCGTCAAGTCGTTGTTGTTATTGAAGTTGTTGTTATCTTGGACGGACGGACGGTGTGTATTTTGTTGATTCGTATTGGGTGGGCACATCTGACTTAGGCGTCCATTCTTTTAGGTGGGTACTCAATACGGACTATACAACATTGCTCGAGTGTATTTTCCAACGACAGCGCACGTCCGTGTTTAATTGTTCCATACGTCTCCGTGTGCTTTGAAGCAATACCTGCACTCTACATGGCACGATTATGTTGCTCACAGTATGTTGTTCTTGTTGCAAACTGTAAAGTTTGTATAGGTAACTTCGCAAATAGTATTTTTTTTTATTTTGTTAACTGCTACCGGTCTTTGAAAAAAAGAAAAGGTACCAAACATCAATGTTGAGGTTGATATACCTTATCTCTTACCTATCATATCTACAAACTATGAAGGTAGGTACATCCTTTGGTTTAAGGTTTTTATAACCTTGATATTAACGTCTTACAATCGCTTTAAAGCTTATGACTCTGTCAATCGACCAATTGAGACCTTATGTGGTCTGAATAACCAGGTAACTCACTTGATATAAGTGTCTTTTAATCGAAGTGACCTTAGGCAACTTTAAATATAGCGTAGCAAATTATGTAGATACCTATTTCGTTTTCTTTCGATCGAACGAAAAATTGATTTTCTTGTTTTCTTTGTCATAGAGAGTTTTTAAATTACATAAACGAAAATAAAGGCGAATACATAAGCAGAGATAGTGAACCTAGGTACTTCCTTAGCGTAGGTGACGCTTAGATTGACGTTCACTGCTTGAACTATTCTTTAAGTCTCAATAGGGTTTTTAAATCAGCTTCCAAGTTTTAATTTAACTTACCATCACCAGATATGCTTCCCTGAGAACTGTGAGAGTCTTCTGGAATGAATATAAGCAAAAAAAAAACATTTGACAAGTTTGAAAATATATTTTATTAGAAGATAAAAATAATGGCGCATTGGCAAGGCCCTCACTAGTCAACCGATGAGTCCAAGTGAGACCGCCGCCGCCGCACCGGGACGAAATGCTATTTTTGTGGACTTAGAGCCATAAGGCTATTTAAGACCATTTTGGGGGTGGGTGGGGTCATAAGCTTGTCTAGTAATTTCGTGATTTGTAAGCAAAGTAAGAATCTTAACTAACCAATAAACTGACCTGCGTTGTTTTGATGTTCATTTATAGAAATCCATTCTGCAGCAGAAGTTGTCAAGACATTGGTACCACTTGCACTGCCGGTTCCACAATATCCTTCCAATTTGTGACCTAAAACATACGCAAAATAAAAATATATGAAAATAATTCTTACTGTATCTGCATTTTCCATTTAAAGAAATAAAATTAAAACAAAATAAAGAAGACATCTACAAAATCTTATCGAATTGGACTTTTCCGAAAATTGTAGAAACAATTTCTACTAAAAAATCAGAAAAAAAAACACAGGACAATTGTTCCTTGACAATAATGTGTGTAGTGTGGTTCGGTGATTTGCGAAAGCAGTGGTGGCTGGTGGCGTTGGGTCGATCTGGATGTATGCAATGATGTGCAGTGCAGTGCTTTATTTGGAGAACAACAGTAGCAGCACCAAGCTCGAAAGGTTTTGTGTTTTTTTTTTTTTTTTTGGAAAACCGACCAATTTGCATTTGTGGCATCATTAGACCCGAGTTAGTTTAGATAAAATCAAGGGGACCAAAGAGACTTTTTCCTCTGAAACCGAAACTAAAACCCCGCATATACACTCATGGTTTGAAAAGTGGAAAGTACACGCTTGGTTGCGCACAAAACGATTGTTTTTTTGTTACTTTCCTGTGTTTGCTTTGAGGATGAGCTTTAGGCGCTTGATAGCTATGTGGTGTAAGGGTAAAAGGTAAGGAGCAACGACGGGACCTTCTCGCTGCAAGTGCATTGTGCACGAGACGAGAAATTGTTGAATATTCTTTTATGGTTGATATCTAAATAGGTATATAATGTAGAAATGAATGAATGTGTAGATATTTATCTATACCAACACAACAAAAAAATGAAGACTCCATTTATGTGTGTCCTTTTGTTGCAGCACCTAGCCCAACGAGAATGGTTAATGGCAGTAAGTGTGAGTAAATTCGCCCTTAAAAAGAGAATTGCTTGTGGCTCATGGCAAAGTCATTTCAAAAGATGAAATATTTACAACAAAACTCTATGCGAACAATTATAAATAAAAAAAATGCTTACTTATTTTCTAATTCCAAAAATTAACTATAGGCGTTTTTCTTTTTTAGTTCAGAACAGAGCCTGAGTTGTCAAAAAATAAATTGTGTTTCTTTTTTAGTTCAGAGCGTTCAGAGCTTCGTAAATGTGTTTCTTTTTTAGTTCTGAGCATGTTCTGAGCGTGTTCAGAGTGCGCTCTATAAGCTCAGAATAAAATAACTGAGCAGACAGAGTACAATGCTTAACACAGGCATTTGACAGATGGAAATTAAAAAAAAAATGTCGACAGCTCAGTGTTCAGGTGTGTTTCAAAAAATACTCAGAGCGCTCAGAGCACGCTTGGTTCAGAGGATGTTCGGAACATGCTCGACATGCTCGGACTCTGTTCGGAGCTCTATACTGAACTAAAAAAGAAAAACGCCTTATGACTTTGATTAAAAGTTGATTCACGAATTGAAATTTTGTATTAATACAAAAATAAATTTCTAAATTTCTTTAAACATACTTATACATATCTATACTTAGGTATATCTTTTTCTTATGTATGTTTATTTTTGATGTATTTTCGTCTCTTTTATTTAAACTATGTATCCGCCAGGGTAAAAACCAAATATGTAGAAACCTACCATGTAGGAATTTCGGTTTCAACGGTTTTTCGTGCCTTAAAAAGCAGTAAAGTGATTGTTCGGTGCAAAATCATGCCAGCTCCAAATTTGACAACAGTCTACAAAAAAAGTAAGAATTTGTCCAGCAAAACATGACACGGAATTGGAAAACCATAAGTAACATTCCATTAATTTACACTTAACTCTTGTTATTCCAAATGACATAATCTTCAGTGGCGAAAAAAAGTTTAATCTTGATGAGTCAGGTGGTTTTAACGGATATTGGCACGATCTGAGAAAGGTAAAAAGTTTTTTTCCAAGAGGAACTTTGGCGGTGGCAGTTGTAAGGTTTGGGGGGCCTTCTGCGGCCGTGGTAAGGTTGCACTTGCCTTCACTTGTGCAAAGATGAACAGTTCAGCTTGCACCCAGGTGCTTCAGGATAATTTGGTACCCTACTTAAGACGACTTCGTCGAGTTTGGCATGTCTTCCAGCATGATAATGCGCCAATTCACGTTAGTCGTCAAAGTTTGGGATGGTACGAATCGAATAACATACATTTTATGGTGTTCCCGGCACGTTGTCCAGATTGTAACCCTATTGAAAATCTTTGGGGAATTTTGACCTGCGAAATGTATGCCCATAATAGGCAATTATACAGTGTTGCTGAGCTGCGAGAGGCGATTATGGAAGAATGGAACTGTATAGACGATTCCATATCGAATAACCTTGTCAACAGTGTGTCAAAAACAATTTTTAGATTGGTCGAAAATAGGGGCAGCAATATCCTTTACTAATTTAGCCGAAAAAATTTACTTAAAATAAAAAAAACAGATAAAAATAAAAAAGCGGTTATACTTTTGCAATACAAAAAAAATCTGTTTTAATTTTTAACCAACAGAAGAGAAACTAACGGAAATTTTTTTTCTTCTCAATTTACTTGATTAGTGATGCCATTCAATAAAAAATAGTATGGTGTAATTCCCATTTTAATTTTCTACAAAACGCATTTTTACAGGTGCGGTAATACTTATACAAGGCACTGTAGGAAGTAAAATAATATTAATTTAAAAAATAAATCACAAAATAAAATCCAGTTTTCTGTTCTTTTTAGATAAAACATTTATAACCTCGTCTGCTATTATAGGTATTTAGCGATGAATAGCTAGAGCAGCCAAACCATTCAAACGATCCTGCAAATAAGTAAACATCCAAAGCATATCACACTGTTATTAAAATAGACATATTTTTAATAATATCACTTCGTTGGTCATGCTTCTTTGTATTGTTTTTATTCTCTTTACTGACTGGAGAAAGTTATTTCGGGAGTTGACGTTGAAACCGGCAGTGTAGCTAATATCTTTAATAAAATATATTTATAGCTGGATAGAAGCTCTTTTTCTTGCACCAATTATCAATTGGTGAGAGACGTAAAAAAAAATTTCAGAGTGCGTTTCTTTAACTTATTTGGTTCATGACTGGTTATGTTAAACAATTATCAATCCCAATGGGGGGGATATATCCCCCTGATCCCCCCCTATCTATGCCACTGCCTCTTGCGAGGAATTGAGAAATCCTCTAAGAGTATGTATATCTCTTGTCATGGAAAGTACTACTCATTAGCAGTTCGGAGTCAGCAGAAAATTGTAGGTCCCCTCCGTTCATGGTAACTCGCACACTGGAATGGTTGAGAGTTGTATAAGTCACTATAATAGGTCCTGTTTAATTTATTTTATCAACATGACAGTCGTTTCTAAAAAACTAAAAACGCATGATCAAATAGTTCATAATTCATAAAACGTGTGATCAAAGACTAAAAACGTGATAGTTTGCTTCCATCTAAAATTAATTTTATTAAACTGATTGATTGAAGGAGCGTTCCATTAAAAATTATTCCAACGGATCCGAACTCGACTTTCTAGCTAAGTCTTAATCCAAAACCAAACCAAATAAAAGACGGAAACAAGAAAATACATATATCTACCTTTTGCTGATTTTTCTTCATGCATATTAATTTGATGCTGATGATGATGTGATGATTGCATAAATCCACTATGATGATGATGATGATGGTGATGATGTTGATGTGATTGTAATGTTGGTAATCCATGGTTTAAGTGCTGAAGATGCACAGATGACTGCAGTTCCATACTGAGCATATCACAGATACCTATAAGTATAATAATAAAAAAATATTAAATTTAAACTCTTTAAAATTCTAAATGAAAATAAGATACAAGCTGTAACTTAGAATATACAGGTATACTATCGGGAAAGTTTTGGATTGTCAACAAATATGTCTGAACGTCCGTCTGTGTAGCTGTTTGTTTGGATGGCATTATGTGAATATGGCTGTATGTTTGCATTCCTCCCTGATGCCTTCATGTCTGTATGTTTGCATTTTTGTATATCTGTATGTATGTATGTATGTCAATGCGACTGTAGGTATGTCTGTTTGGGTATAAGTTTGTATGGCGGGCTGTCCTCATGTGTCTAACTCAACCTCTGCTTACAACATTGCCGGGTGCATTGATGTTCTTCAAACTTTATACTTAGAGCTTAGGAAAATCCCTAAATGGGAACATTAATTCCTTAAGGTCTAAAAATAACAATACCTATCATGTAATAGCCTAAAAAAGTTATTTATGTCAAAAACAGATTTAACGATTTTGATAAAATATGTAGGTACCTACTTTAGGTATGGCTTAAGTTTTCGTAGACAAAAAATTTATCAAACACTGTTTTTAACGGAACGTTACCTCGTTAACGGCTGATTTCACGTTGGTGTGAAAAGTCGCACTCCAGCCGCTTACGTGTACATAGCACTGTATATATACATATGTAATAGGTGGAAGCACCATTCTTTGAAAGGGAAAAAAGTAAAAAAATCCATAGAAACTGAAGCGTAGTTTTGATATAAATTAAAGGTAAGTGCAATAAAAAATCAATTAAATTAGTTTTTGTCCACTCCAACAATAAATTTAAAAACACTGTTATAAGTTATAACGTTGTTAATATTGATAAAATCCAAGTTTTAAATTTGTTTTCTTGTAAGAAGGCATATGTAGATACTGTATAATTTTCAGTTATGATACCATAGTTATATGTATATCAGAAGAAACAGAATTTTTTAAAAAAGTTCATTTAACCTTCAAAGTTGAAAAATGTAATGTGCTCGCAGAAAAAAATATATTTTTTTGGAAAAAATATCAACGAAGTGCCGCCCTTGCTTTTGAATCCATTATTTATCGGATCAATATATTTAAATAAAAAACGTAGTAATTGATTGACTTCGATAGCAACATAAATGAAATACTTTATTTTGTCAACACCTTTTTTGGAATTAAAATTGTTGATCACAACATAAAAATTGTTTCTTTTTAGTTGACGGAAAAAATTCATACACAAAATCAAAATCCTTAAGGTATACAAACATATCTATAAATATTTAGAAAACAATTCCACAATTTAAATTGGGTACCTGTGTTTAGTGATGTTAGTTTTTTGGCTTGCGGATGTGGATACTATCTACAATTAAATCTGTTTTTATTATTTTTTTCATTTTAATTTAGTTTTTTATTTTGTTTATTTATTTATCTTAGAACTTAGACTTATATCAATTGCTATTGAGTTATTGAGATTGTCCAGCACTCATAAACTGAAAAAGAGGTAAAACTTGTTTTGAAAACAATTTTTATAACCACAGAGAGCAGTTCTTGTGGTTGAATCCTGATATGCCGTTAAACGGAATTTGGATAGAATCCTGAAATCCATAATTCAGAAGAGCCAAAATTCCGAAAATCCAATAAGTCGAGAACCCATAAAATCGCCTGCCTTTATTCGTGTTTACGATAGACACACTAATTTTAGCTATGAAACATAAAATAAAAGACCATTTAAATAAAATATCAAATTTTAAATTATAAAGTTATGTATTTTAATCAATTTTAGTTTACTAAAATCTTTTTCTTCACACTCAATGGAATCATACGTAATTTAAGATAATGAAAATAGAAAAGGCAACTGGCGTTAACGGTAATCTTCAAGTTTATCTTTTTATAAAATGTTTCGAGATTCCGATTTTGGGTTTTTACATATTTTGGTTTTCCGGAATTCTGGGGTTTCGGGATTTTGGTTTTGTGGATTCTGACCCAACCCCGGTTAAGCATGAGTAAGCACACACAAGAAATACCACAAAATTAACTAATAGTGGCTGCATCTGGCGATATTTGATTTGTTCATTTGTGGATATTGGACTTGGGTTCAAGGTAAGATTTTAACATATTATAAAGATTTTCCCAATAGGCATGAGTATACGACTATCAACAAATTTTTGTCTTATTTCAAAAACCTACCAATAAATGTAATGAAAGTTTACAAGTTCAAGACGAAGCGCAGGGTATTGGTGTTAAGTTCACCATGCCTTTGCCCAAACCCATTATCCACTAGTGCATATTCTCTACTGTTATATCAGCTGTGTGGCACTTAGCTTAGTCCTGTTGAAACCACATGTTATAATCAATCGGTATAGCTCTCCGTTGATGGCGATGGCAATGCCATCGTCTTAAATAAACAAATTCAATTAAACTAAATAAAATCGGATGAAACGGTTACGTTGGACTCCATGAAAATGCTAAAGTTGATGGTAATTTAAATCCTTAAATTATAATAATGTCTCGAATTTTATTGAGCGATTATATCTAATACATCTAAAGGATGGTTCAATTTTGAGGGCCGATGTTGAATGTGAACCACACCTAAAAGTCAAGTTTTTTTCTGCATTTCATTTGACATTTCTCAATTCAGACTAACTCAATTTGAACTATGGAAAGATACTCGTACACAATCGAGCAACGCGTTAAAGTTATTCAGGCTTATTATGAAAATGGGCTTTCAAATCAAAATGCATATAGGCAACTTCGTGATTTTTTCGGTCAATTTAATCGTCCAAATGTGCGTACAATCGGAAAAATCGTGCAAAAATTTGAGCAAACCGGGTCTGTAGGAGATGTGAAAACACCAATGCATGCTCGTACAGCTCGTACTGCAGAAAATATTGCTGCTGTTCGCGATAGTGTGGCTGAAGAGCCGTCCACCTCAACTCGTCGTCGTGCCCAACAATTGCACCTCTCACACTCGTCGTTGATGAACATTATGCATAAAGTCTTGCATTTACACGCTTACAATGTGCAATTGACTCAAGAACTAAAGCCTTTTGACCATTTCAAGCGTCGTCAATGGTTAGAATGGTGGCAAGAAATGGCAACAGTGGATGAGCAATTTTCGAAGAAAATCATCTTCAGTGATGAGGCACATTTGCACCTCAGTGGATTCGTCAATAAGCAGAATTGCCGCATTTGGGCGAATTATAATCCAAGAGTGATTGTCGAAAAACAAATGCACCCACAAGAGTGACTGTTTGGTGCGGTTTATGGGCTGGCGGCATCATCGGGTCGTATTTTTTCCAAAATGAGGTCGGTCAGGCAGTTTCAGTGAATGGTGTTCGCTATCGTGAGATGATAACGAACTTTTTATGGCCCGAATCGGAAGATATGGATGTGGACGATATGTGGTTTCAACAGAACGGTGCCACTTGCTACATATAGCTAACGAAACAATGGCTCTTTTGCGCGACAAATTCAATGACCGTGCTATCTCACGTGGTGGCGATGTCAATTGGCCGCCAAGATCATGTGATTTGACACCATTGGCCGATTTAGCCGATTTGTTCCATACCTAATTATTATTATGCGCGAGAGAGTTTAAAACTGTCATCACTGATGGCGCTTGATTTCAATCGCCTCACGTACCAAACGTGGGATATATTGCTTTTCTTGAACTAAAACCTTTGCTTGGTCGAAATGAATCCAGGCGATTGAAATCAAGCGCCATCAAAATTTCAATCGTGACGACACAGTTTTAAACTCTCTCCCGTGTGGGATCCTATCATCGATACCACACGGGCATCCCAAATTAAGATTAAAACACCCTGCGATGTAGTGAGCGTCGTTTGCTCCCAAGTCCCAACAACCTGCACCTCAACAACATCAAGAGATAGAACTCATCGCTACAACCTGCGGAGCCAATCTAATAAATAAAATTTCAACAGCAGTTTCCCGGTGACCACGCTCAATGCAATTTGATGCGAAACGCTGGGGGTGAGTTCTAAACTGCAGTCATATTAAATTTCAAATAACGCGGCTAATCCGAAAAATACTTATTGATTATCATCATTTTTTATTAAAATCTTGAGTTACATTTTTTGCGAAAGTAAAACTTGTCCTTAACTATAGTACCCTAAGATAAGTTAGAAATGTCTTGTTACTTAAGACATTCTTAAGATTATCTTCGCGCCAAAAATAGTCAAATGCCACGTGACAGTGTGACTGAACTCTTATATGTATTAGTGAAAACCCCAAGTCTTTTCGTGTTTTCTCACACACATTATCGGGCACTTGTCCTGACGTCTTTTCTTATAAATTCCACTTTAAGGGTGGCGTGTAATCATTGGTCTCAGGCCTTTTTTAGAATAAACTATACCAACATAACAGTTTTGGAAATGTTTATGTATAAAAAATAAAAAAATGCACGCACCTTTCACCCTTCTAATCAACAGTGACGAACGACTGACAATGAAAACATTTCCCTTATTAAGAATTCCAAAAAATAAAAACACGAATACATTATAACGACATGTGCAGCCGTTTTATTTATTAGAGTACAATTTCCAAGGGGTTGTTTCCTTCCGCACTAAAAGAATTTATATTGATGCAACAGTTAGTTAGTAATTGTTGGAATTTAATCGTTGTCAATGTTATTTTGATGTTTTAAAGCTAAAATGCAGGAAACTTCCCACGAATATTCTTTTCATTCTAATTGTTAAATTGGAAACTATTAAACAAATGAGTTACGATTCTAAGTAGAAACATAATTTGAAAGTATTTGGGTTGGGGTGTTCTTGTTTAATATTGGAAAATATGTACATATAAGGATTTTGCTGAAAAACTTTGATTTGGTAACCAAAGAAAACTGCTTTGGTTGCTCAAATTAGCTTAAAGGATGAATACTGGGTGAAGTGAATGATGAACTTACATGATTTCTTACAAAAGAATCCTAAATATTTTTGGAGATCTCTTTTTATTAAGCCCTTTACATTTATTATGTAAATATGTAATTAAACAGTGTTTTATGGGAAATTAAAAGGAACAAATAAATTGTTTGGGGGAGGGTTGCCAACATCTGCCCACTTTTGGGTATGGGCTGTCATGTACCAAGAAATTGAAATTCGATGATTCTTTTGATTAATTTTTACGATCTATAATTTAATAAAAAAAAATTTGAAATCTAGATATTACTGACTGTACCTACTATAGACCGATTTTTTCGAATTTTGAATTTCTCATTATCGGTATAACGGATTTTGATAAAATTTTTTGTAAAGAAGCTCTTAAAAAGTTTTAAAAACATTGCATTTCAAAACTTAAATAAAAATATTTTTTTCAATTTTTAGAGAAAAAAAGTCGTTTTTTTTTTTTTGGAAAATTCGATATCTCAAGAACGGCTTAGTATTTTTCTTGGAAATTTAATTCTTATTCGTACAATAATAAAGACTTAAAGTTGGCGTGCCAAAAAAATGTTTTAAAAATTTTGTACATAAAAGCTTATTTTTTAAGGAACCACTACAACGACTTATAATAATTTTTGTTCTTGCATAAATTCATGTTTGCATTGCATTCTGTTTTTATCTCTTACTACCTATTAACAGAATTTGGAAAATTCATTTTATCCTTATGGACAGTTTTCTTTAATAACATTCGTTTTTAAAATTCCTAGTCTATTACATAGGAGCAAGTTCGTGCATTTTATTTTTTTTACATTTGTTTTGTCAATTGATCTTCTTTATGAGCATCATGAGCAGCGAGTACGTTCTCTAAAAACGAAGAAGAAATCCAAAATTTTACTAAAATTAATATAACTTATGAACGCAGCCACCGAGACAATTACATTATTATTCGTATCAGCGTCCAAGAACGAATTTATCAAAATTTCATTCGATGTCGATGGTCCGAAAGTTCATCCACAATTGGATTCTGATGCTTTATAGCTTTCATCCGCAGTGGTCCTCACCCTTCGCCTAAGTTGTGTTTATTATATACTTGTAAATAAAACTACACTGAAAGTTTTAACAAAAAAACACGACTATCGTCTATTCTCTATAAATTATCGAAAATGCGAAAATGAATAATACGATTTTCATTTGTAAACCGTCGCGTCGGTCGACAAAATATTAAACATTTCATTTTAATAGTTCTCTATCAAAATTTTATCTAAGCTTAATCGTCCGTCAAATACATACATATGTATGTAATTTTTTTTTCGTCTCATGCCATTATCAGCACAAATTTATGGACAAATTCTTCAAAATTATTGATGACAACTGATGACAATTTTTAGTATGATGCAAAAACTTGACAATTGTTATATATAAAATATTGGCAATTGATAAGTTTTAATTGTTATATAAAATGTTAGCAATTGATAAGTTTTAGAAATGATCACAGATATCACCAATTGAACTTGTCAATTATATTAAAGCAGTTAGTTATCAATTGGGCAACGCTATTGCCTTAGTTGCTTGTTCTCAGTTAAGGCGATTCAACTTGACTTATAAGTATATTATTAGTTTTTAGGTGATATGTAATGTGTTTTTTTTTTTGTTATCTGACAGTTTATATTTTCATTTTAAAAGAACTGCCGAATTCTAAAAAGATTTCTGAGAGAAAAGACAAAAAGTTTGTCTTCAAGCCTGGGAAACTGCCGTTTTTCGTTTCAAACATTTTATAGCTACGAATAAAGGGTGTAAAATATAGAGGGCACGCAAGACTATGACAGATCTCATTTGCATAAAGTATAATACAATTTCCGTCATTTATATACTCCCTGTAGCTAGGGGTACCTCGTACCTACTTCTTGGCTAACCTGCTGATGATGTTCACTTTGAACAACGGCAACGACGAGACGGCGGCGACGCTGACACCTGTGACCATGTAGTAACCATTTAATAAAAGGGGGAAAAGTTTGTACACGTAGGGTAACTTCTATTAACATGTGGAAACGACATAAAAAAGACAAACCTTTGTTTTTATACCCCATAGCCCTATATCTTTCGTAAATAACAACGAATGTTTTGGATTACAAAAAATTGTCCCGCATTTCACTATAATTTCTTCATTTCTTGCATATAGTGTAGTGGTAATTTCTCCTAGGCCATTTTTATATTTTTAATAATTTGTCTATCTCCAAAAAAGTTCCCATGAATCTAGAATCAATCACGCCGTTTAACTAAAAATATAAATACCTGAGTTATCTTTTTAATTATTGTGAATTATATAAATGGGGGTTGCTAACAGTTAATAAATAGTTTTCAAAATGTAGTTATAATATTGCTTTAACTGTTTAAAATAATTATTACTTTCCATTTTAAAATTATATACAGGGTGTCCGGTAGTTCGTGTGCCATACTTTGGTATGTGATTCTTGATCATATTCTAAGATAAAAATTGTTCTACAGTAAAGTCTGATTTTCAACTTTGACATAACTTTCTGACGATTTAAAACAAGGCTAACTTTGGTGTACCCTGACCCATGTTAGGGTCAATTTCTCTGTGAGTACTTATGGTAGGGATCTTATTTTAGACCTTTTTTTAGTAGAAATACTATCCTTTAAAACTACGTTTAAATTGAGCTGATATGTTTTTAGGGTTGCCAGATATCCAATTTTAAATGGTGTTCAATTTTTCTTTCCCGAGCTAAATTTTGACTTTGAGGTCAATTTTGTTCAAAAAAAGCGTATTAAACATAAAGTTTTCTTAATTTTACCTGATGAACAAAACAATAATAAAAAAATCTCATTAATAAGTGCACTCAAAAACCCACACATTTTATGATACTTGGGAAAATCTAAAACAGGTAAAATTTAAAAAAAAAAATGATGTTTTGCCCGCGGTGTAAGGGTTTGAATAAAACAATAATTTGTGTAATTTTAAGTAATTTTTTTATTTTATGTACACACAAATACAGTTATAATAAGTGCTCAAAGTGCTTTCCTGCGTTTTGAATGCATACTAGAGCCCGTTTTTGGATTTTATTTTGAATGTTTATTCTCGATAACTCTTGCTTTACTTTTAGTGATCTTTCGAAAATACGTTGTTCTAATTCAGTAAAAGTTGTTATTTCAGATGAGTAAGCGATTTCTTTCATTCTTCTCCATACACAAAAATCCAGTACAGTGAGATCGGGAGATCTTGCAGGACAGTGAATTGGTCCATTTCAGCCTATCCATCGATCACCGTATTCTTCATCCAGCCAATCCTTAACTTCACGACCATAGTAGGCCGGAGCACCATCTTGTTGTAAATATGATGTAGCTAGTTGAAACAGCGATCCATCCTCCAATTGGTCTGGTAGATTATTTTGTAAAAACTGCAGATAGTAGATTTAAGTCGGGCGGGTTGGTAATTTGAACGGCCCGATTAATTTATTTCCAATTACACCTGCCCACATATTGACACTGAATGTGTGCTGAAATGATCTTTGCCGTCTTGAATGTAGATTGCTCGAAGCCCATGTATGGAGATTATGGAAATTCGTAATACCATCTCTTGTGAATTGTCTGTCCAAATAATTCTGTTTATAAACTGGTTGTCATCCAAGCTTCTCTTTAGCAACCAGTAACAAAATTCGAGTCTCTTTTCAAAATCATTGGGAAGCAGTTCTTGGACAGGTATGGTATGGTGATATGGATACATATTTTCTCCATGCAGTATACTAGAAATTCTGTGTTTGGAAACATTAAACTGTAGAGCCAAGCGTCTTATGCTGATGGAAGGATCAATTTCAACAGATGCCAGTATTCTTTCATCCACCGAAACTCTTTTTGTGCTTGCAGCTCCCGCGTTAAGTCTTGCAGTTGAAACTGATCCAGCTTCTCGAAGCCTTCGAGAAGGAAGTCGTCTGTTAGGATAAAGTTCCTAGTATCTTCGTTGTGCTCTTCTTGAATTTCCATTGCACAACCCATAAACGAATATAATGTCTGCGTATTCTTCTCTCGTAAATGAAGGCATTTCAAAAAGCGCTCTTATCTAACTATTATCGTGACTTAACTTGATAATCTCATGAATTAATTTATTTTTCAGTTCTTTAATATCACTTAGTTAGTTAATTTTAGTTAAAATTTTCCGTTGTATCAAATCGTTGGACGATTGTCTGTTACTTCAAAGTGACCTTGAGCGCTTATCTGAATGGTGCATTGCCAACCAGCTTTTTAAATGTCTTCAAATGCCAATCTTTATCTTTCTCTCGTAGTCTTAGTCCAATTAGTTTTGAATACGAAATAAATAAAATAGAACTTACTAAGCTTAGAGAAAAGAAAGACCTTGGTGTAATATTCGACTCCAAACTAAACTTCAACTCCCACATTGATTTTGTGGTTGCAAAAGCAAATATTATGCTGGGGTTTGTGGTTCGTAACTCAAAAGAGTTTAAAGATCCATTTACCCTTCGGTCATTATTTTATGCTTATGTGAGATCTTCCCTAGAATACTGCTCAGTAATTTGGAATCCTTTTTATTAAACTCACTGTTTAAGGATTGAAAGGATTCAGCAAAATCAATCATCGTGTAAACTATGGTTTCAATGAGCCTCTAACTCGATGCATTAAAGAATCTAATATCATTTGTAATCATGTTGACTTCTTTTCCTACCAAAGTCGAGAATCTTTTAAAAAATATTTATTATATTTATTACTTAATTCCGAAACTGGGCATCGTTTAAGATCAATTAAGTAGTTACCCTTACAGTTTCACATTGGAAGTTTAAACTTCACTTTTGCCTTAAATTTTAGTTCAACAATCAATTCAGTTTCACAATTTTGTTTAAGCCTTAAACAAAGAACATTCCGTATTTTAAGTTAAACGATAGTATTTTGCCTTTTAAACCTTAGTTAGACATTCGGAACCACTTGACAGTATCATTTTAATTTGACAGCTGCCATTTTATACTTAAACAGCCGTATCTATTAGATTTTCTTAAGCTGTATCTTAGAAGTTTTTTTAACTAAGCACACTTAAATATTTAATTTGACTTTAAATGATGAAACTTCAATTCTTATCTACACATAATGAATTTTGCATTGGTTTGAAAATTGATTATAAATACCGATTTTATTTACTTAAGAGATGTTTGGAGGTATTTAAAAAAAACACTCTCTTAATTTTTTTTATATATTCAGCTGAAAATCCCTAATCAAGTTTTAAATTCATATTTTTAATGAAAGTATATTTACAAAAAAAATCGAAATATTAATCCTTTTTCAAAAATATAAAAAAAATGAAATACACGACTGGGTCGCACGAACCTACTCTTATGTTATTAAGAGACTTAGAATTTAAAAATGGATGTTATTAAAGAAAAATGCTACTGACAGTACGTACCATAGTATGAAAGATGAAACTAGGTTAAAAAAAACGATTTTGCAAATTGTAATCGAATATAGCATCATACTTTCTTTACCCTTTTATTAAAGTTAAAATCATCAAATAGTTTTTTATTTTTTTAGTATCATGCCAATTCATGAGTCTTTGACATTTACAAATGTCATAACAGGCCTGTTTACTAAGTTTTTTGCTCGAATAGTCATTGTTTTAGGTCAGAAGCAATTTATTAAAAAAATTGCTTTAGTACGATACAAGTTAGAAAATGTTTAAAACTATAAATGAGTTAGTAAACTTAAAAGTTAGGAAATTGTTAAGTATAATATCATACTAATACCTTAATAATAGGTCGTTTAAAATTTTGCGCCATTAATTTTTAAAATTCTGTCTTTTAAATATATGGGCAAAATTGTTAAATGTGTTTCATGTCACAGGTCAGAACAGTAATAATTTAAAACGGGCTAAAATTTTGATAAAATTTTTTACTTTCGATTAATTTTTACGGTCTATAATTTAATAAGAAAAAACTTTTGAAATTAAGATATTTTACTGACTGAATTTCTCGTTACTGGCATAACAGATTTTAATGAAATTTCTTATAGAGATACTTTTAAGAAGTTTGAAAAAAATTGCATTTCAAAACTTAAAAAAAAATAATTTTTAAAAAAATATATATTTTTTTTTTTTGAAAATTCGATATCTCAAAAACTTTAGAAATCACATGGCATTCTGTTTTTATCTCTTACTACTAAAAGAGTTTAAAAAATGAATTTTGTGCTTATGAACAGTTTTCTTTTATAACATAAATTTTTAGAATTTTTTAGTCTTTTACAACATTCATTTTTAAAATTCTTAGACTATTACATAAGAGCAAATTTGTGCGATCCAGTCATTCATTTTATTTAATTACGTGAAGTGAAAACTCTTAATTAAGGTCCTTTCACCTGTCATATAACTCTCTATACCTATGTTAAAACTTTAATAGATTTGAAATCAATTTTTTAATGATTCATTTATCCTGTCAACGAGGTCTCTATAGGTATAGTTTCATTATCATTTCACATCGTGCGTCACAAGCAAAAAAAAGTTAGCCATGAACTCTAAGCTTTTAACTTGACCTCCATTTGTAGCTAATAGGTAAAGGTATATATAAGCAATTGCAATGTCCTCAATTTGAAAGTTTTTTTTTTGCTTTTGCTTGAAAACAAATAATTCAAAACAATATCCATTCTTTAGGTATACTGTTTGTAGGTCTGTAGATATTTTTTTGTTTCACAAATAGATTAATTTCCCGCGGTTACTAGTGTGAATGATATAACAGAAATACAAAAATAACAACAACAAATGATTGTAGTCAAACAAAGAAATACAAAAACAAATAAAACTGTTTTCCCATACAAATGCCATTGGCCCAAGGTCAAAACCGTGGGTAAAATGTATCATAGCAGTTAGTGACTGTTTGATTGTTATTTTCACTCACACGAGAGATGAGTGTCTAGCCGTGCTTTTATCATCTAAAGCATATACATACTTCTGATTGGATCTTACGAAGATCTTTGACTCACAACTTTAAGCCTCGATGAAGGAAGAAAGTAATTATACTAGCCGTGTTTTATTTTGTACGCGAGTTTAAACAGTTTAAATTTAAAACAAAAAAATGAACATCGAAGGTTAACAGAATATTTTAAGAACTAGAAACGGTGACTATGAGATTCCTGCCTTAATTCGAATTGATGTTGTTTGAAGTCAATTGTTTGTATACACCCCTCAAACAACATCTCATGTTCTTTGCGCTTATTTCAAATGGATTTTTTAAGACTTTTTATTTGAAAATATTGTTGTCTTGACTCTTGCGAATGACGAATTCTCCAAAGTCTCTTGTTATGAAAAGTGCTGCTTATCTTAGCCGTTTGCACTCGGCAAAAAATTGTAACTAGTCTCCATTCCTCTCAAAAAGACTCGTTGAGAATTATTGTAAGTCACTGCTTTCTGCTTCTCTGCGAGCTATTTCACCGCCAATTTTATTAAAAGAGAATAATATAGATACAATTTGGGAAGACTTTTGAAGGTTTTTTTTTAATATTTTTATTATTATAATTATTACGGCACTTAGCTCCTTTATATTCTTATATTCTTTTATCTACCGGTATAATTCCTGACCTTCAATTGTTTTTGATATTGATAGATACTCTTATATACCATTACCATCTTATATGTAGTCTATTATTATCTTCTAGCCAGCAGCGTCCAAAAGTTTATAGTGTATATTTTTGACGTACCTGGATGGTGTTTAAGAAAAATTTCTGTCAAAAAAGATACAAATAAAAAAAAACACCGAAAATAAAATTTACCGCACACAAAAATATATACGAGTACATCATACTTACTTTCTTAATCGGCTCCCGATCCATGAAGGGACTTTGCCTAGCATACGGCAGCTTTCCATCCTCTGCGATCTCGAACACGCTGCCTGTCATTAGGCCAAGCGTTCTGGCTTCCGCCATAGCTTGGTCTTTAATTTTGTCGTGTCGAACCTGAGGGCTTGGATTCGAAGTATCTCTTAGCTGGAGCATTTTTAGCCATTCGCTCATTGTGACCGAACCAATGTAGTCGACGCGCTATGTCTGGGCTATAACCACATCTTGATAAAGCTGATGGAGTTCGCACACAGGGCCAAATATCCTTCGAAGAATTTTTCTTTCGCAAGAGCCCCGTATGAACCTCGACGTCGTAAAACAGTATTGATATTATAAGGGTTTGTAGAGCGTGCACTTTGTCTTACAAGTGAGGAGGTTTGAGTCAAACCGAAGTATAGTACTGGTTTAATTGGGTAATTCTTCGTGGGATCTCCACTAAGGTGTCTTTCGCGGAAGTAATATAAGCTTCTAGTTAGACGAATTCCTTAGCTATTTTAAAGTTTTTGATATCAATAGTAACGTTTTACCCTAATTTGTGGACAGATGTTTGTTAAAAGCATGTACTTGGCTTTGTCGTCATTTACTTCAAGACCCACAACTTATCTGTAGATCTTTAATCGCCGTGACATTGGGAACTGCCGATGATGTCTACATCTTCCAGATACCCTGATAGTTGGACAGATGTGTTGAACATAGTGCCCTCTGTGATAACGCCCACAATGCGCATCATCAGTTCTAGAAGTTAATTGAGGAAGTCACATGATAGCCGATAACCTGGACATGTTTGACATAGTTCAGAAGAGCTGTTTCCTAGTTGCACATACCATCGCGTATTTAATGTCACGCGACACAGTTGGATCAGTTTTTCCAAGATCCGTATTCGGCGTTCCTGATGATGAATACTGCTATAAGTGGCTGTGAAGTCGATGATAAAATGGTGTCTCAACTAAAAGTTCGTTGGTCTTTTCAGGATTTGCCTCAATGTGAATATATGGTCTATGTTCGATCTGTTGGGCCGGAAACAACACAGGTTCTTACCGACTAAATTATTACAAAACGGTCAAAGACGCTCACACAGGATAGGATCTTACATGCGACATTTAATAGGAATATGCCTTAATAGTTCTTGCAAGACATAGGATCATAGGGGGAAAAAGGACTGATGGTCCAGTGATCGGGCATGCTTCCTTCCAACCACATTTGATTAATCATTTGACGCACGCACCCTACCAAAATATCATACATATTTGAAGAGGTTTGCAGATAAGTCATCATATCCTACAGTCTTGTTGTTTTCAAGCTTATTAACAGCTAAGCATACATCTTTTATACTGAATGGGGAACTGGTTCTTCATTGATTAGAAGTGGGTTATCTTCTTGCCCTATTACACACTCTACATGATGCATGTTGAGCAGCTGCTGGAAATGGTGCTTGAAAACATCTACTATTCCCTGTGGTTCGGTGATAATGTTATCTTCGTTGTCTCGAAAATTCTACTTTCTGGTTTTAAAACCAGAAGTCAGTTGCTTGGCTTTTTTTTTATAAAGTTTTAGGATGTTTTCTCTATGTCGAGACTCTTCGATCTCCTTGAGCTGCGAGGCTGATTAAACTCTCTTCTTCCTACACAAGATCTTCTTTTCCTATATTCTCTTCGCTCGATACCCTTCTCTCGCTGCTCTTGTTTTGGGCTGCAGCATATTTGTATATTCATCGTCTGTCACTCGATTCAGTTGAATCCAGGAGCGGAGAATGCGCAACTTCCAACTGAGGTGTTCTTTGTAAACTCTGGCAACTACAGGTATGCTTAGGTATCCAATGTCAAATTTCTTTCCCTCGAAAGGTACGCACGTCTAAATTTCCGATACATGCCTGCATCGATCAGCATGTGGTCGATTTGGTTCGACAGTCTGGAGAACGCCAGGTTCGTTTGTGGATCCTAAGCCTAGGAAACATAGTGCTACTTATTACTGTATTACGGGTCCCTATTACAACTATGACTCTGTAGGCTTCATCCGGGAAGTCATAAGATTCCTGCTTGACAGGTTCTTTAGCTTCATCGTTTGCGTTTGCGCATATTATGCCTATATTTTGGAAGGTGGCTTTGATCATAGGCGATCATTTATCGACTTAAAGTCAATAACTTAGCTTCAGCTAACATGTATACTCTTAGATCGTTATCCTTTGGCTTTCCGGGTCTTGTTGCGATTTGAGGGTACGAGTAATCATTTTCCGTTGCTCCTCGTGTCTCTTTCATATAAGGTAGATTTATTGTTGTAAGAAAGTTCATCCCACTGTCGTTGCAGGGTAATTAGTAGTGAAATCCTACTTCACTTTGACCTGTCGACCATTGAAAAAATATTAAAATTGTTTTGGACCTTCTTTAAAAAGTCGCTCTTAGCTTAGCAACCAATCACCAATTTTCCCACTAGATATGGTCATAGCATTAAAATTTCCTTAAAAAATTGTTTTAAATAATAGAAAATTGCTGCAACCTGGGAAAAAGAGCTTCCTTATAAGTGAAAAAGATCAACAATATAAGATCTTGTTCATAGACCAGTTAGGACAAGAATGCAATAATGAGTTGCTGAGAACTGAGAACAGAACATACTTTTTAGTTGGTAAAACACCAATAAAAATTTTTAACAGCCTATTACATATTAAGTTATTAGCAGGGTAAGGATTTTTATGCGCTAAAAAACATAAAATATGCGCTTAAAATTTAAAAATACGCTCTGAAAAAGTTGTAAGATAATGAAAAAACATTGAAAATTACAAAAAACAAAAATAGGTACATAAAATAAACTTAAAAAATATTTCCCCATCTCATTTAAATAAGGAATAATTGTCCAAACTCTTTGAATATCTCTTTTTCACATACTCGTATACGAGTACCAGTTTTTTTTTTTGAAATTTTCAAAAAGAAAACTTTGTCTATTTGGTCGCGAAAAAAAACTTTTAAAAACTCAAATTGATCTTTCAACGTGAATATTGAACAGTTCTCCAGGTTCTTTTCGTTGTTTTTATTTAAAACATTTTCAATTTTCTTCAAAATAATGAAACTTCAACTGAATTAATTTATGAAAATGTATCTTCCATTACATACATCAATTCGAGTGTGTCCGTCCCTGCGGCTTAGTTATATTTTATTAAGAAAACCATAGTTGGAACTTATAAAAATTAAATGTTTTTTATTAAGTATTCCTTTTTTTTTTTTTAATAGACAGAGCTTCAGAGCCATCCAACTCTTTGACTACTCTTTTGACCGTTTCTCATTCCAAGTAATTTCTTTTGATAGGAGGCGTTTTTCTTTTTCTGAGCAGAGCTTGAGCATGTCAAGTACGCTCTGATCAGGGTTTGACGAGAGCTCTCCGATTTATTTATGAAACACACTGGAGTACTGAACTTACAAAGGCGTCGATCTCCACTTTTATATGTTTGTTTGTTTTTTTTTCGACGTCCGTCTCTGTCATATCAGTGGAACAAAAGTGAAGTTAGCCCAGCTCAGATTTTTACTTCATGTGCTCTGTCATTTTATTCTGAGCTCATAGAGCGCACTCCGAGCTAGCTCTGAACTCTGATTGTAAAAAGAAACACAAGCTGAGTGCTTTGATGTGTCTGAGATAAAATAAAATGCACGACTGGGTCGCACGAACTTGCTCCTATGTAATAGACTAGGAATTTTAAAAACGAATGTTATTAAAGAAAACTGTTCATGAGGATAAAATGAATTTTTTAAATTCTTATAGTAGGTAGTAAGCGATAAAAACAGAATGCAATGCAAATATGAATTTATGCAAGAACAAAAATTATAAGTCGTTGTAGTGGTTCCTTAAAAAAATAAGCTTTTATGTACACAATTTTTAAAACATTTTTAAGAACAAATTTTGGTACGCCAACTTTAAGTCTTTATTATTGTACGAATAAGAGTTAAATTTCCAAGAAAAATACTAAGCCGTTCTTAAGATATCGAATTTTCAAAAAAAAAACGACTTTTTTTCTCGAAAAATTGAAAAAATGTTTTTTTTTTTAAGTTTTGAAATCAGGGATGGGACTTTTTGAAAAAAAATTCCGAAGTAGATTTGAAAGAAAAACGCAGTAGATTCATTTTCATCGCAGTAGATTTTTTATTTTTAAAATATAAAAAAATAAATATCTTGATCTATTAAACTTAGGTACATTCATTTTCTTTTTAAAAAAAAATAACCAAAACAAAACAAAAAAGAAATACATAAATTTATATTTCATATATTCATACACACCAGTCTTAGAGCACAATTTTTTCATTGTTTTTTTTTTTCAATTGTCCATCGAAAAAGAAGAACTGATTAAAATGGACCCACAGAATCTATAGGTTCAAAACAATCTTTTTCAATATCACCCATTTCCTTGCAGAGAATAATATTTTGCAAAGTGGTGATGTTTATTTTTTATTTTGAAGTTTATCCTTAACTAAACTATGTGTCGAAAATGTCCGTTCGGCTGCGGCACTGCTATGAGGTAGAAAACACAATGTTAACATATTCCATAAATATTTAAATGGTTTCTCCCCACAGCGTTTTCGTCGTTATTTAGTTTCACCCAAAAAGCTGTTACGTCATCAGAATTGTAATATTTTTCTAACAGATATTTTTTTCCTACCAAAGATTAACATTTTCAAGCTTTTCGTTAAGGAATGGAAAAACTGTAATCTTTGCATCTAAATACTTCAGAAGTTTTAGTTTTTCGTCATTAAATTTTTTTTTTATTTGACGACAAACTTCTATGCAAAATGCAACCAAATATTTTTTTGGATTTCGTACAGTTTGCTTTCTTCGAAGTTTTAAGATGCAATAAATCTCTGGAAGCCGATCCCAAAATATATGTCCGAATAGCCAAGATAGTCTGCAGTACTTTCTAAATCTTTACGTGTATTGACTGCATCTACCTATTGTAATATATAATTTTTTTAAAAATTGAAAATAATGATGAAAAGGAGTCCATTGCTCTATAAGTCGATAAACAACACTTTCCATTGACAGCCATCGGGTATTGAAACATTTAAAATTTTATTGTTTTTAATGTCGAAATATTTTTGGAATTCTTTATATGCTCCATTACGTTTAGGACTATGAGAAAAGTGGTTACATATATGTATGTCTTTGGTTATCTTTTCAATAAATTTTGGAAGCTTTTTGCAGGTTATCGAAGCACAATGTAATGAATGACATGTGCACACAAAGTGCAGTAGATTTTATTTAAAGGTAGTAGATTTCTTTTTCAAAGAAAATGCAGTAGATCTACTGCAATTGAAGTAAAGTCACAACCCTGTATTGAAATGCAATGCTTTTTAAACTTTTTAGAAGCTTCTTTATAAAAAATTTCATCAAAATCCGTTATGCCGATAATGAGAAATTCAAAATTCGAAAAAATCGTTCTATGGTAGGTACAGTCAGTAATATCTAGATTTCAATTTTTTTTATTAAATTATAGATCGTAAAAATTAATCAAAAGAAAAAAAATTTTAGCAAAATTCTCGGAAATGGTTTTCGAGAAAAATACGATTTTCGAAAACCATTTTTTAACATTTGTATCGAAGGTACCATTAGTTTTAGATAAAACAGTTTTTTTTTTTTAAATCTTGTAGATTATATTAGGAAACTTTTATTTGTCAAGTTTGAAAAAATTGACAATGGGGTTTTCGAAATATTGAGTTTCCAAAAAAAAATTTTGAAATTTTTTTTAACAATCCAAAAAATTAAAAATTGAAAATTTGAATATGTGATAATATTTAAACTTTGGAGGAGCTTTAGCATAAAAAAATGGTTTAAATCGGCTGTACCGTTTTCGAGAAAATCAAAAACAAAAAAAATGGACCCAGGGCGTCTACCAAAAATCACAATTTTTTGGAAATTTTTTTTCAACCATTACCTAGTTTTAACTAAATGAAATTTTTATTTTTTTTTTTAATTCTGTGGGACAGTTCTGGAGAAAAAAAATATTTATAAAATTTCGAAAAAAAACCGTATGGTAGGTACCGTTATTTTTGGTCTTAAAAGAACAAAACGTCTGGGGGGGAAAAATCAAAACCCATATCTACCAAGTTTGAAGAAAATCGGCCGAGCCGTTTAGGCTGTATAGTCGAACCGACCGACAGACAGACAGACAGAATTGCGAGACCCACTTCTTTGGTCACCGCTATCATCGTAATGTCAACTTTGATCAAAATCTCGAGTTCGATTTTTTTTCCGAATGCATAACTTGCTTTATAGTACCTATAAGTCGCAAGTAAAAACGTCTAAAATAGAATTATAGTAAAGAGCTAGAGAATGAAAAACATGACAACTGCAATTGTGTTAAGTGCTGTCAAGTTGGCATGCCATGCCAGGCAGACGTCTGTAGCAACAGTTTTCTTCGGCAACTAACAGCTAAAATTTAAAAGTCTGGGCTGTTTTCCTTTCCACAATTTGTATGACCAAATTTTGGCGTTATTCCAAATAAGAAACTGGCGTCATTTCCTCTGGCTTAAGTTCCGGAGACCGAACTTGTAGTATTAACGTGCGCACGTAATTTGGTAAAAGTAAAGATCTAAATTTTTAAGTCTTTTGAATATTTCAAAAATATTCAATAAAAATATGCATTTATTTTAAAAATATGTCCAATAAACCGAAAAATGCAAATATATCCATTTAAAGTAAAATATGCAAAAATATGCTCTAACGATAGAATGCCATTTTTAAGGAAATCGAAATCGAAATATTTGCCTGGTTATTAGAATGATATCTACTTCTTAACAATTTGCTAACTTTCAATTAGTTTACTAACTCATTCTTAATTTTAAAAATTTCCTAACTAAAGCAATTTTCTTAATAATTTGCTTTTGAGCACGCCTAAAACAATGATAGTTCGTGCAAAATACTAAGTAAACAGGCCTGTTATGACATTTGCAAATATCAAAGACTCATATGAATTGACATGATACTAAAAAAAATAAAATAACTGTTTGATGATTTTAACTTTAATAAAACGGTGGAGAACGTATGATGCTATATTCGATTAAGATTTGTAAATCGTCGTCTTACTTAAGCGTGTTTCACACTAAAATAGCTTAAGCATCATACTAATTCAACTAAAATCTTATGCCAATATATAAATTTCGTAAAAAAAAAGAAACTGTGGATTCGCTTCTGTAATTTTCATAACCAAAAAAAAAATGTCAAAAACCATATTCAGTTAAAAATAAAAAAGTCAAAACAAAGAGTCCAGAATCTAGATCAAGGCTTTGCAAAAAATTTTAAGCTACAAATTTCATAAGCAAGTCTATGATGATGATTTAATACAAAACATTAATAAAATCAACTTAAAAAAAAATTAAAACAAATTAGAAAAAATAGTGAATGTTATGCCAGCTTAGTTGTGTCCAATAAATAAATACCTTCAATTAAAAATTTCACAACTTAGCAGTATTTTTTTTTATTTAAAAAATAATTATTAATAAAACCATTTATACAAGTTTCTGTATCTTCGTAAGGAAACTACAAGAAAAAAGTAATACGTATAGTGCTAATGAGAAAAAAAGAAAATATTGTTTTTTGAACTGTGTTGACAACAAAAGAAAAAAAAATGAGAACAATCATTTTTACGCTCTCTAAACTCAAGTTGCGGTATAAGCTTGATGATGTTAATATCAATTTTTTTTATTTTTTTTTTGTTTTGGCGAGTTCCTTACTAAAGTGAAATTTTACTTCAGGGAAGTTTTTTTTTTAAGTTTAAAATAAAATTGTTTGCCCTTAACAAGAATATCTATAGGAAAAAACACGGAAAAGATATGGGGACATTGAGCATTATTTATAAGGATTGAACTTTAAAAATTGAAATTCTAACTAAAATAAAGCAGTATTTTATAGTATGGACGGGAATTTGTCCAAAACTTATATTTGAAAAATAAATATGTACAATATATAATGGCAAAAGTTTAAAATATCCTTATATTGCAATGCGAATGCCGAAAATACTCGTACAAGGAGAAAGTGTTCTGCAAACATACAAAAGTTGAACTCTATTAAAGTAATAAAGTTTGAAAATGTACCGAAAGCGTAGTTGACAAAAATTTGTGAAAGGGAATAACGATTTGAAGTGTAGGAATTCGCATGAATTTTTAATTTTACAGTTCCAAATATACCAAATGCGATCTTAATAATTAATTTGCAAGAAAGAAGGTATTGGGTTTATATAAGGTATGAATAAACTTGCCTTGTCCTGAAATTAATGATGACCGTTGGCATATTTATTATTTCGACCTTTTCGAATTCGGGCAAGCTGCTCTCATTGAAAACTTGTGAACATACCTAAGTGATCATCATAGATAAAGTTTACACCAGTTTCGAAAACCAAAATAAAAATAAGAGGACATCGTATACTTTTCATGGATTAATTACACATTCTTCGTGAAACAAGAAGAAGTTAAGAGTATGCTAGGAATATGTGACCCACCAACATATTTTCTCTAATAAACCATTAAACTAGGAGACAAAACATGCTACGCCACCAAACATAAATAAAATTCGAGCAAAAACTAATATAGTGATATGTATATGTATCACAAGATATTTTGCAGGGACTGTGAATCGAACCAACTGCATGACAATCTTATGCATCACAACTCCAAGGGGTACTGCTAAATCGTATAAAATTTAGGTAAGATTGAAGATAATTTCCTTCATTGTAAACATATTTCACCTTAATTGTATTTTTGTCGTACGAGGTCCTTATCAACCGCGAATTCCACCAGATGAAATTATGTCATTCTTCCAGTAGTTGAAGTTACCTAAATTAGTGTTAACTGTGATGCTAATACCCCTTATAACTTGATTAATTAATTATTCTGGTAAAAACAACCATTCCGAACCATAGGTATATGGTAAATTTCGAACGCTAATAAAGCTATGGCCCATAAACCTATTCACCAAGCTATAGAAATCAATATTTACGAGTGATCATAAGACTTTTGAGTGGTCAGTATCTACAAACTAGTTATGTTAGTGATCTTCTGTAAAAATTGTTCGAAAACTTTCAAAATAAACTGCGTACCTGACCTGTAACACAAAAACACTTGCGCTCGATAATTACAGCTCTTTAAACTTGTATGATCATTGATATTTTCACCGATTAATGTTTGGTTTTGGCATCTACGTTTTCACTGATTTTGGTTTAGACGAGTGAAACATACTCGTAATAACGGTCCCTATAGATTTCGCTTCAAGATTAAAATGGTTTGCGATATGAGGTTTTCGCAGAGAGGTGACACTTGATTCAAAATATTGCAAGTGTATTTGATTAGGATTCGTATTAGTTGTGAGCTTTGTTATAGCATCTGGGAAAATGATACAGCTTAGAGATATTGATATATCTACTGATTATACGAGTAGATAAACTTTTTAAATTTTAAAACGATTTAGAAACCCAACGAAGTTTTCCATTTATTTTGCATTGTTTCAAGAGTTCAAATAAGTCAACTAATTGACTAACTATACCTATAGGTAACTAACTTACCAACCAGATTGAAACTATGAAACTGTGGGGTAGCACCTTTTTTTAAAGAATTTCATTTTTATTAAATAAAATATTGAATTAAATTAAATACCTACAAAAATTCTTTTCCTTCGAAGTTACAGTAAACTTGTTTTTATTTCCAATATATTTTAAAATACCAACAAAAATTGAAAGATATGATGATTTCTTACGTACCAAATAATACAATAAAATCCGTTAGTTTTAGAACTGATTGTGACACGGCCGATCGAACCTGTCGTTTGATTCTCTGGTGTGAAATGAAGATCCGCTACAAAAGCTTTATAGGTAACTTTATATCTCGTAGGTATAATCCAATCTCATTTGATGTTTTATAATAGATATTAAAAATAATACTTTTCCACTTTATTTTCATTCTCTAATTTCTTTTCATTATTTCAAACAAAAACTTTTTTTTTATATTATTTTTGTTTAACAAATTCATAATTTAACACTTTATTTTTTTTATTGATTTTTGGGTATAAGATCATTGAATTTAATGAATTTGCACAGTTCACTCACTGATCGTAGAGGTTTTTAAAACTTCGCAAAAAATAGAAATAAATAAACTTATAATTAAAAAAAAAAATATAAACGTAGGTAGGTATATCCGAAAACTTCTGGTTGCGTACAATTTTTTGTTGTTGCGTTTTACAACTTTTTGTTTTGTTTCTTGTTTTCCTGAAAGAACCTCTCTTTGTGCGACTACCTGTCCGAAGACGAAGAGATCTCGAGCAGAACTGCATATAGGAACGAACAAAGTATCTCAAGCAAAGCCGATACGCTTGGCCAACCCAGGTGAGCCATCGTCGGCGCTTCGGCGGCCGAATACTTATACTCCTACCTTACCTGGTTCGTTTTTTATTGTAGATATGTATATAGCATATACCTATTTCATAAAAGTGTGTAAGTGCCTTTATTTTTGTGGAAGTGTGGAGTGCATATAGCATTGTTGACCTGCCCCTACCTGTTGATGTTAGTTGTTGGAGAGAATTTGTAAATTTGAAGTTCTTACGCTGCTGCGCAACGGCAACCTGTTACCTGTCTGTCTGCTTTGCTGTCTCTCTAAAGAAATAGAGGCAATTGGTTTGAATGTATTGGCATATTTTTATATATTATAAACAAATTGAGCACATGGTGTACATCTGTGTATTATAGAAGGTGGGGTGAGTTTTTTTCCATTTGATATTTTTAACTGTCATCATATAATTCTCTATTGGAAATGGAGAATTCTGTTTTGATGCTTCATTCCAATACTGTTTTCTTATCCAAATTTTTGGTTGGTTGGCTTAGGTTTATCTGACGATGGTTTTGTAGCTTATTTTTTTCAAGTTTTGTTTTTATTTGATTTTTCTGTTTTAGCTTCATATTATTTTTTGTTATATACCTACATATATATTATGTAGTATAAAAGTGTATGTAGGTACAAATATAAATACATATACATATATATACATATTAGGTAGATTTGTTTAATGAAATCAATCCACGATTAGTTAAAAAAATCGGTATAGGTATATCGGGTCGATTTTTGTTCACAACCTTTACTTTTTGCCGTTTACTATTTAAAACCCAATCATTGTGATATAGCTGTAATCTTTAAAGGGTTTCCTAGCGCAAATTTTCAGGACAACAGGTGGCGCTGCTTTAATAACCCAATTAAAACTTTTGGATGAAATGCAAAATAGAGCTTTTAAAATGATGGGCGATAGAACTACGATACATAATGCAAAAATTTGCATCACTCGAGAACCACCGCAATGTTTTAAGTCTTTCATTATCTTATTGTTATAGGTACTTACATATGAACAGTGCTCTAGTGAAATTACCAGTTGCATTCCTCTCCCCTAAATAAAAAACAGTCAATTACGTAAATTGTACATACATACATATCTACTTAATACATAAGTACATATCTATTTAACGGAAATATTTCTGCTTGCCTCGTTTCGTCGTCATCCCTGTTTTCCATTACAATTTCGGTAGGGTTATTTCGTTTTGACCAAGCCGTCTCGTAACAGGTTGCCTTTTAAGTGATGAATAAATAAATATATGTACCTACTTACCTATCTTTTATTTTTTTTTTTCTGAAAGAAAAAGCTATTCAAACTCTGTTTACGTCTGAAAGCCATCAGAATCCTCTGAAGGTCCAGCTTTCTAAATATTGCAGTCTGAATTGAACTAATAATATCAACGAGTATCTAAGAAAACAACTGAAATTATATAATTTTGAAACTAAGACTTGACACTCTTGGCGTCATGGTTGGGTTGTAATGCCGAAGTTTTAGGTTCGTTTCTCCAGAAGAAAAAAAATCTAAAAAGGATACTGTCTCTTCCGAGTAAGTGACAATTCCTCCAAGAGTCTTGCAGAAAATTTAGGTCTCCTTAACAAATTAAAACCAAAGAAGTAACAACGTTTCAAAAAAACTATTGTGATAGGGGTATACCTACCTATGTATGTAGCATTAAATTTTGATAAGCCCGAAGATGGAGTAACTTCCGAAACGCATCGCTTTTTATTAGATATATAATTTAATTAATGTTGAACATTTGAAGAATAAACTATTTAAAGTTGTTTTATAAAACTAAACCTAATTCTTTTATTTAGATTTAACTATGTACAGTGTTGCTAAAAACTTTTCTGATTTTTTCTATCAAGATTGCTAGACTTCTTATTGATTCAGAATATCTATGTAAAATTTTAATTGTAGGTATATATAGATATATATAGTTTAAATTGCAATAAAAACAAAAAAGTAATAACTTTCTTCAGTTACTTTTTAATATCCCTATGCCAAACTAACCGGATTTTTGGGGGTTTTGATCTTGACAACATATGTAGGTAACGGTGTTTCATGTCAAATTTAGTTAAACAATTTGTAGGCTGGGTAAGTCAAAGTTAATTTAAAAAAGACTCGCCATACTTACGTACTTCGTTTTAAAATATTGTAAAAGTTTCAAGTTGGTTAAAAATAGATCGAATCGAAAAAACTTTTAAAATTTCAAAGTCAAATGATTATGATATTAGATATTAAAAAAAAATCGAAGTGGAAAACCTATGAAAGCAGACCATTTTGGTGGACACCCTCGCAAAACATCATCAAAATATGACAGGCACATCAAGAATTTTGTGTTTACAGATAAATTTGCGATTTCGTAAACAAAATCATGTCAACTGATCAATAACCAAATGGAGAAATGTGCTTGCCAGTGATGAAAGCAAATTCAACTTGTTTTACTCCGATGGCGGGAGAACAGTTATAGGCGCTCAAAGCGAACTCGTTTAAATCCTCCAAATGTGTTCTCTACAGTCAATCACGGAGGAGCCTCAGTTATCGTTTCGGTTTATTTTTTCTGGTGCAGGCACCGGTTCCACACATCAACAAGCTACCTTTTAGCAGCTTTGAAAAACTGAAAATGTCGTCGATAATCTAATGGCCTCGATGCTTTGTCGATGGAAAGCAGTATTAAATAAAATAAAACGCACGACTGGATCGCACGAACTTGCTCTTATGTAAAAGTACTTTGGAATTTAAGATACATTTTTTAAATATAAAACATGGATTTAATGAGATAAAAATGTTCAAATGCATAAAATTGCAGTCAGGTTTCCGGAAAAGTATGAATTTATGCAATTTGCAACTTTAAAAAATCGTTTGGACCTTGCTCGGAATTACCCCCCCCCCCCCCCCATCAAAATGCACTTTTTTTTAATGAATCGATAAAAAAGTGTGTTGTTGATAAAAAAAACATCAAATTATGGAGGGAATTCTGAATAAGGACCAATCGTTTTATTAACAAATAAATTTTTTATATAAGAAATTTCTCTAAAATTTTTCAAGAAAAAATGTGGGATGCGAATTTTAAGTATTAAATAATATAGATTTTAGGAAATAATTTCAAAAAATAATAGTTCATAGGTTTTGAAGATATAAATAAACAAATATTTTTTCGAATATTTTTATATTATATATTTTAAAATCATTAGAGCCTTTAATGAGAAAGTCGAAAATAAAAAAACGGGTCTATGGCAGGTACCCCTAATAACATTTTGCCCCAAAATTTTGTTTGACCAAAATGTAGCCTATGTTCATAATATCACACCTAATTTTTTTTATCAAAATCGTTAGAGCCGTTTTCAAGATAAATAAGATTTTGCATTACGGGTTTATGGGGGGTACCGTTAGTTTTGGAGCTAAAAAAAATTTTAATTTCTCCTCTAGGGAATCACCGAAGACCCTTAACTACCGAGATTGAAAGAAATAGGTCTAGTGGTTTAGGCTGTAGTGAGAGGTACAGACATACAGACACACTGAAACATGTTTTTTGTGTACTAAATTTTCCTTAAAATTTTTATAAAAAAAATTGATATATAAATTGTTATTATTTAATAAAATACATTTTAAAACGTAATTTAAAAATTTTATCGTGTATCGGTTTTCAAGATATTGAATTTTCAAAAAAAAAAAATTGTATCATTTTTTTTAAAATCCAAAAACTATTTTTTCGAAAAAATTTTTAGTTTATATTTTTTAAAATCAAAGCAGCTCCTGTATAAAAACTTTGGTTAAAATCGTTAGAGCCGTTGGTGAGAAATTCGAAAATCAAAAAAACCGTTCTATGACAGGTATACCCCTAAAAAAATTTCTACCCAAATTTTTTTTTTGACCAAAATATAGTCCATGTCCATAATATCACACTTAATTTTTTTTTATCAAAATCGTTAGAGCCGTTTTCGAGATAAATAAGATTTTGCATTACGGCTGTATGGGGGTACTGTAGTTTTGGAGCTAAAAAAAAATTTCAATTTCTCCTCTAGGGAATCACCGAAGACCTTTAACTACCGAGTTTGAAGAAAATACCTGTAGTTCGAGGTACAGGCATACAGACATACAGGCATACAGACATACAGACAGACAGACAGAATTGTCGGACCCACTTTTTTCGTCTTCGCTATCATCGTAATGTCAACTTTGATCAAAATCTCGAGTTCGATTTTTTTTCCAAATGCAGAACTTGCCCTATAGTACCTATATCGCAAGTAAAAACTGAACAAAATACTATACCTACTCTGTTCAATTTATATTTGCGGTATAGGGAAGACAGGATATTTGCCTTTCAGTCTGACCATTATGAATTTCAATAAGCTATCTTTATTTTAAAGCTCTTACAGGGCTGCCGTAGTGAGCATTTAAAATTGCCGTAAATCTCACAAAAATATCGATAGAGCTACCAACTAATTATTAATATATGCACATTTTATAATCAAAAACAATGATGGCCTTAATACATTGAATCTATCATTTTGCATATATTTACATATATATATATATATAGATATATATACATATGTACAATTTTATATTTATTTTATATTATAGTAGTCTGTAAGAGTTGAACTCTCTGTTTGATGAATAAACTAATATGAAAACTAAAAAATAAATCACAGAAAAAAACTTAATTAAGTAAGAACAATTCACTTCATTACTCCGATGCCGACGAGTAGTTGCTGTTACTGCTTTTTCCATTCAAGCTTATTATCAAATTTTCCATTGCACCTTCAGTAAAAATATTCTTTTCACACATTTTTGGCTCAATCGCTTTCTCAACGTGTTCGACACAACGATGTCATTGTTCAGCGTGAACCCTTTATAATTCATAATGAAAACTCTTTTTAAAAGACAACAGCTAACAATTGTATAACTGCATTTTAAGTCTTAACTGTTTTCCATACATAAAAGGAAATCTAAAACATGAAAACAGAAAAACACCAAGCGTCAACACCTTTTTCTCTAAAGTAGAAATATTTGCTATCAAAAGCTCTAAAAAGGCTTAAATCCTGAAAGTTACATACATAGCAAAAACCAAAGAAAATGCCATATGAATTATTTATTTATTATTTTTTTTTAATCAACACAATGTCGATAAGGTTTGGTTGCAAATTGGCGATCAGTCTCCTTTGTCCTTCTTTTCACACGGGGAGCAGATAGATCGTGGTAGGGTGTACGTGAGCTCAAACAAGATTATACTCGTACATTCTGTTTCTTATTTTAGTGGCAATTTCTTAAGTTAAGGTGCCGTGCAAGCAGTAGCAGGCACCAGTGTTTCTGAAAAAGCTCTCCCAAACTGTACTGTACTGCAAACATAAATTTAACAGAGTAGGTATAATAATTGAAAAAATTAAGCAAAAATGCGGTTAGTTAAATTGAGTTTAATTTTCATTTGTTTCCTTATTTGGTGTATTGAAAAGAAATGTTTATTCATTACATAAGTTTAAAATAAAAAAAAAAACTTTAATTTAATACAAAAAATCGAAGAAATCCGAAACGTTTTTAGCAGGACTGTATGTACGTATGCACAATCTTCATTGAACAAAAATTATTCATGCTCTTTGCATTCATGTACTGTAAGAGTTTTGCGGAGTCTGTATCTGTATGCCAAAATATCAGTGGCGTAGCGTGGGAGCACGTTATAACGGGCGGAAAATTGGACGACAATAAATAAGAAATATAATTTTGATTTAGAGTGAGTGTGATAACTATGGTTCACGTTAGTAATTTGGCCCACCATTATATGTCCTGAATAAAAAAAGTGTTGAAAACTAATCGAAAATTTTTTTTGCCCGGTCTATTGTTTTTGACTTGGGTGTCAATGTTACAGACCGAGTTCTTTTTTTTTTTTCGTTAACGAACCAATTTTTTGGTAGGTTTTGTTAATGTTTGCACATTGAATTTTGCGTAAATTTGATAATTTCTATCTTATGCATTTGTTTGGGACTGAAATCAATATTTTTTTATTTTATTTTGTGAATTTAATTAATACCGAATCATTTTTAATTGAATTATTAATTTCCGTAATAATTTCATATTTGCCAAACATTTGTACAGTACCTTATTTTTTGCTTGTAATGATTCTTATTATTTTTGGATTTAATTTCATCTCTTTGCTAATCCCTATTCAAGCGCACTTATTAGTGCTAATCCCTAATCTTTTAATGGGCTTGTCTTCTGCAACGCACCATAATACCGTTTACCTACATATGTAAAGTAAAGTAAAGCTTTTGTATACATGATTATGTACGAGTACATCATGGATTATGCCTATTGCATTGTTAATTTGAATTGTTCTTTCCTTTTTTATTCGGACCTTCAAGCTGTTCACATCTTTAATCTTGGTAACATTATTATTTAAAATAAATTGTATTAATATTCTGGTGGAATTATTAGTTTGCTTCAATCAAGTTTTCATCGTTGGAACTTAATAATTTAATTGAGGTTTCTTATTTCGTTGCTGCTTTTTTCGCGTTGGCTCTTTTAGTCAAAAACAGCATTCTTCCAATATATTTTGTAAAATCAAAATTAGAAACAAATTGAATACTTTGAAACTCAATGAAAAAACAGTGTTTATAATATTCCCTTATTTGTGGGCAGTATGGCCTATATCTACTCTGTCCAACAAAAATTGTCAGTACAGGGAAGATAGGACGTTTGTCTCTCATTCTGGTTGCATTGCCATGTATAACTGTGTCGCCTTTTAAAGCTCTCACATGGATTCCGTAGTTTAAATTATAAATCGCCGTAAATGAAAGTAAAAAACGCATAGGGCTACCGTCTGCCGATTCAAAACGACTGAAAAGAATATTCAATTTACCTTTTCCCACAACGCCAAGCGGTAAGATAATAGGCGCGTTTTTTTTAGTTGAAAAGCAATACGACAACACTCACCATACTCATCTTCTTAAAATATGTTCTCAAAAGCTTCAAATCCCAAAAGCTCCTTAATAAAAACCACTGAAAAAGCTCTTTGCTTGCAATTGCAATGGTAACTCTGTTTTGATGTAGATAAAGAGCGCACGATCCACGATCGTATTGAGTGACACTTGACACTCTTGTCTTGATCTTGACAGTATCTCATCAGCAGTGGGATACGACGGTCGTGTTGGGATGTACAACTTTTTGCAAAGAATTACAACAACAATTCCTTAAGAAAAGTCAGTGGCTTGCTCTTTTTTTAGTATCATTTTTCCTAACGCATTGTAGTGAGGGTGCATTAGGCGCCACTGCTTTAGAAAAAGCTCTCCCATAAGGCCTGTACTGACAATTTTTGTTGGACAGAGTATAGTAGGGCATATTTGAAACGTGATCTCCGTTGGGATTTAAAGTTTTTTTGTTTTTTTTTTGTTTGAATTTTGCCTGCTGGAAGAACAGTCTTTTTATTAATTATTAATTATTTTAAAGTGAGCCAAAGATCATACCGAAAGATGGTGCAGATGCAAGTGCTGATAGAAGCAACAAAGCAAATTTTAAATGTATGTGGCCCACTCTGTGCCATATTTAACACCATGTGGACCATATAAGAAGCACTGTTTTGTGAGCTGAACATTTTTCTTTAGTTTTTTTTTATCATTAAAGTTTCCAAAGACTGAAATAAAAAATGATTTGTAAGACTGTTAAAAAAAATTAAAGTTGAAGTTATTTAAAAAAAAATATTAAAGGTAAGCTATATTTTGCCGCACTTAGTCTTTCTACCTGTTCTTTTTTTCATATTTTTTTTATTTTTTGAACAAAAATACCACATCAAATGCTACTGTACAAATATGATCATACAAATACTAGCTCTCCTGGGTCATATGTTAAAATAAAAGCAATTCAAACTATATTTCCTAGAAAATAGAAATAATCAAGAATTATTTACGGTTCACAATGTGCAATGATTGAAACATAATTAAAGACGCTGCTTTGCCAAAAATAAGAAGAGGTAAAATTTAAATATTTAGCGTGGGACACACCCGTACAAGATCCAATCGACCCAAGAGCTCAGATTTCACGACCATAGACAACACCGTTTGTTCTGACTGAGCTTCGGAGTGTTTGGAAGAGGACCACTGAATAATCATCTTTAGCGACGAGGCGCAATTTTGGTTAAATGGCTGTGCTCACAAGAAAAACTGCCATAAATAGCACGACATCAAACCATACGAAGTTCACCAGGTGACAATGTATTTTCAAAAAGTTTGAGCGATGTCATATTCCACACAAAATGAAAAACATGGGCCTTTGAAATAAAATAATACCAATTCAATTAAAAGCTCAAGTGACCTCAACTCCAAGGTGCGTTTCGCCCAGGTACGACAGTGGGCTTATCAGTTAGATGCTGCCGTTGGGGTCACTTGAGCTTTTAACTGAATTTCATTCAATCACTCCACTTAAACAGAAATAATTTTCTATCTTCATTGATAAAATAATACCTCACACACAGCTTGTTTTATTCTATTCCTACATATCTACCTGCCTTAATTGAAAAACCCTACATTAAAAAAATTTATTACATTATGTTTCTAAAGAAAGATAACTTTTTGTTACTTACAAAATTATTGTATACGAAATTAATTTATCAAAGAATAAATTAGGAATATTAATTTTAAGACTGGACACGGACAGGTGCTATAAGCAACCATATCACACTAATACAAGAAAAATTTAAGTTAAACTAAAAACAGCGTGCTAAAACAAGCGTTATGAAATTGCAGTATTAATTATTTTTTTCATATTTTATAATTTTTTTTTCTTTTTATTGAACCAAATACACATTCAAATCATTTCGTTATCGTGGTACTTGGTTACATTTCTTCTACGTTGGCAAAAAAAATGAAGAGGCCAAAAAAAAAAGGTGGCAAAAATTTGGCAAAATCCGAAGTTACGCCACTGCAAAATATTTCCATCAAATAGTTTTGCCATACTAGTTTTCGAGCGAAAAATATTGAAACCCAGATAATTATCACATCTGGCTCATAAGTCCATAGAATTAATCAAACACTCCTCCAATTATAAGATAAAACAAGATAAGATAAGATAAGATAAGATAAGATAAGATAAGATAAGATAAGATAAGATAAGATAAGATAAGATATGATAAGATAAGATAAGATAAGATAAGATAAGATAAGATAAGATAAGATAAGATAAGATAAGATAAGATAAGATAAGATAAGATAAGATAAGATAAGATAAGATAAGATAAGATAAGATAAGATAAGATAAGATAAGATAAGATAAGATAAGATAAGATAAGATAAGATAAGATAAGATAAGATAAGATAAGATAAGATAAGATAAGATAAGATAAGATAAGATAAGATAAGATAAGATAAGATAAGATAAGATAAGATAAGATAAGATAAGATAAGATAAGATAAGATAAGATAAGATAAGATAAGATAAGATAAGATAAGATAAGATAAGATAAGATAAGATAAGATAAGATAAGATAAGATAAGATAAGATAAGATAAGATAAGATAAGATAAGATAAGATAAGATAAGATAAGATAAGATAAGATAAGATAAGATAAGATAAGATAAGATAAGATAAGATAAGATAAGATAAGATAAGATAAGATAAGATAAGATAAGATAAGATAAGATAAGATAAGATAAGATAAGATAAGATAAGATAAGATAAGATAAGATAAGATAAGATAAGATAAGATAAGATAAGATAAGATAAGATAAGATAAGATAAGATAAGATAAGATAAGATAAGATAAGATAAGATAAGATAAGATAAGATAAGATAAGATAAGATAAGATAAGATAAGATAAGATAAGATAAGATAAGATAAGATAAGATAAGATAAGATAAGATAAGATAAGATAAGATAAGATAAGATAAGATAAGATAAGATAAGATAAGATAAGATAAGATAAGATAAGATAAGATAAGATAAGATAAGATAAGATAAGATAAGATAAGATAAGATAAGATAAGATAAGATAAGATAAGATAAGATAAGATAAGATAAGATAAGATAAGATAAGATAAGATAAGATAAGATAAGATAAGATAAGATAAGATAAGATAAGATAAGATAAGATAAGATAAGATAAGATAAGATAAGATAAGATAAGATAAGATAAGATAAGATAAGATAAGATAAGATAAGATAAGATAAGATAAGATAAGATAAGATAAGATAAGATAAGATAAGATAAGATAAGATAAGATAAGATAAGATAAGATAAGATAAGATAAGATAAGATAAGATAAGATAAGATAAGATAAGATAAGATAAGATAAGATAAGATAAGATAAGATAAGATAAGATAAGATAAGATAAGATAAGATAAGATAAGATAAGATAAGATAAGATAAGATAAGATAAGATAAGATAAGATAAGATAAGATAAGATAAGATAAGATAAGATAAGATAAGATAAGATAAGATAAGATAAGATAAGATAAGATAAGATAAGATAAGATAAGATAAGATAAGATAAGATAAGATAAGATAAGATAAGATAAGATAAGATAAGATAAGATAAGATAAGATAAGATAAGATAAGATAAGATAAGATAAGATAAGATAAGATAAGATAAGATAAGATAAGATAAGATAAGATAAGATAAGATAAGATAAGATAAGATAAGATAAGATAAGATAAGATAAGATAAGATAAGATAAGATAAGATAAGATAAGATAAGATAAGATAAGATAAGATAAGATAAGATAAGATAAGATAAGATAAGATAAGATAAGATAAGATAAGATAAGATAAGATAAGATAAGATAAGATAAGATAAGATAAGATAAGATAAGATAAGATAAGATAAGATAAGATAAGATAAGATAAGATAAGATAAGATAAGATAAGATAAGATAAGATAAGATAAGATAAGATAAGATAAGATAAGATAAGATAAGATAAGATAAGATAAGATAAGATAAGATAAGATAAGATAAGATAAGATAAGATAAGATAAGATAAGATAAGATAAGATAAGATAAGATAAGATAAGATAAGATAAGATAAGATAAGATAAGATAAGATAAGATAAGATAAGATAAGATAAGATAAGAAATTCTATGGTATTTTCGTTGGTTTTTGCTATGTATTTTTTAGGATTTAAGCTTTTTAGAGCTTTTGAAAGCAAATATTTCTACCTTAGAGAGAAAGGTGTTGACGCTTGTTGTTTTTCTGTTTTCATGTCTTAGGTTTTCCTTTTTTGTATAGAAAACAGTTAAAACTTAAAATGCAGTTGTACAATTGTTGGCTATTACCTATGACTTATAAAAGTTGACGCTAAACAATGACATCGTTGTGTTGAACACGTTGAGAAAGTGATTGAGCCAAAGATGTGGGAAGATAATATTTTTACTGAAGGTGCAATGGAAAATTTGATAATAAGTTTGAATGGAGAAAGCAGTAGCATCGGAGTAATGATGTGATTTATTCTTACTTAAGTAAGTTTATTCTGTGATTTATTATTTACCTAGAAAGGGATTAGGCCTACTGGGGATATTCTTATAAGAAAACGCACTTGCTATCTTACGTCTTGGTGGTGTGGAAAAAGATGGACTCAATGTATTTAGTTCACCATTGTTTTTGATCATAAAATGTGCATATATATTAATAAATAGTTGATAATTCTATCGATATTTTTGTGAGATCTACGGCAATTTTAAATGCTCACTACGACAACCCTGCAGGGCCGTAGCTAGAGTTGAATTTAAGGTAGGACAGACGAGATACCATGTAGGGCGGAAGTAAAAATTTTACTTGATATGAAATATGATCTGATCTGGTAAAGGTGGTACTCAATTGTTAGGAGGGGGTGATAGATAAGTGCTAAACATTCATTTATATAATGGCTTAAATTCTTATTTCTCTTATAATATTTTATTTAGTATACCTACATAGGTAACAATAATTAAAATAACTGAATTCTTTGATTCGACATATTGTAAAAATACGAAGGACTTCATCCAGATCAACTGACTTGGTTCTCTTCTTTTCAAAGGCCAGAAATACAATACCTGCCTTTCTTTCTTGACTCATTGATAGCCTCTAAGGCCTATTGATTGCAGCCAAAGTTGAAAATGTAGATTCACACACAGCAGTGCTACATCCTATGGTCGCCACAGATGCAAAAAGTTCATATGTATCTTTGTATCGCTGGTACAAAACATGAATGGTGTTTTCCTTTTTATTCTTTAGGTGACTTAAAAAATCTTTTACCACAGCAACCTTTTTCGTTGATGGAATTGTAAGACCTAAAAAATCAGTTTTCACGCATTGCATTTTTCAAACAAAATTGTCTTAGACCCGTTTGCTTAATCGAAAACTAAAGTTATATATGTTCAATCTCCATTAAAAACTTAATGTTATTAAAGTTATATATGTTCCATCTCCATTAAAAACTTTTGTTTCTTTTCAGCAAATTTAGGAATTTTGTTATGACAAATTTAAAAGTATGTATTTATTTATTGTCATATAAAGAGGAGCAATCAAAAAGACTTAATTTTTTTGCAGTAACTTATGGCCAGTTGCACCAAATTGTAATTAAATGGGTTTTCGCTAAAAGTCTTAAAGTTTGTTGTCCTGATAAATTTATCTGTTTTGGTTCGTTTGTTTGCCTTTTAGAATTCAAAGTGGCTTGGTGAAACTGTACATTTTACAAACAATTCTGTTTTCTCACACTTACTCTTAAGCTTTTCAACGGTACCATTTTGTCTACATCCAACTCATCTATTCTCGCTACTGAATTTACATAGTATATCGTCGTTGTCCGAAAATCGCCTTTGTAATTTCGTAATTAGTATGTCCAACGTTTTGAAATACTCAGACTTAAATGGCTGAGCGTTCTATATTTTGTCTCGCAGAGGAACAGGAAGGGCTATATACCAAGTAGTCATCCATCCGATTTGATTTTTTGATTTGTCACTTTTGGGTATGAGTCGTATTTTCGGAATCGCCGCTTGTCATAGACTTTGCTTCTTCCAAAATTTGATGATACATTTCTGATCTAAGTTTCCTTATTTTATTTTGGGTGATTTTAATGATTGGTATGGCGTCTTTCAATCCTCTGCAGAGATTGTAATGCTGCTCCTGCAGGCTGGAGCATGGATAATACTTTTTTGGCCACAATCAAGGCCATTCGGAATTCCAAATTGGGCGTCACTTTTTTAATGTCCACACTCTTTACGACGTCATTACCCTTAAATCTGTCATGTCTAATTTCATCCAAAGTCGTCAAAATCAATGAATAATTTTCATGTACAACTTTATTTACGGCCAAGTGTCCTGACCAACTCTGTTCTAGGACCCGAGAAATCCTTTTTTTCACCACACAAGGCATCTATTTTTCCATTCTGAAAAAATTCATGTAACATGATGCATTGATCAAAAATAAACAAATGATAGTCATTTCCGAGAAAACCCTAATGACCACCAAATGCAAGCGATGGTCAAAGCAGTGGACGTAAGGGATTTTTCGGCCCAATTTATTTTCTATTCTGGTTATGTTATTTAACGTTAATTCCGTAAAATTGGCTGCATCAAGATATAATTATATGTTACACAAAATAGCGAACTTATTTTAGGCAATCGTTTACTTTGTTTCAAAAGACAAACTTTTTAGTTGCTTGAACCCAGCAGTTGCGAAACTAAAAATTGAATTTGCGCGCCTAGCCATAGAAAACAGACGAACTATTTGGTTTAATGTCTGCGCAGGTGCATATTTTTTTTTTTTTTAATCTACACGCACTCAAGGGATTATGATTACCCTTTAAATGTTTGAACACAGCGCGGGCGTGAAGTTAAGGAAGAGAAAGAAGGATAGGAAAGATGTGTGGCACGATGTTCTGAGACTGAAGGTTGTTGTCTCAGATATTTTATCTCCAGGGATGGCGGCTGAACTAAAGCGGAGAATGCCGTGTCTTATTTCTATGTCGCTTATAATTCACATTATTTTATTCGTGTTCATCCTTGTTGGGCATACTAGTTTAACTCAATTACATGTAGTTAGTGTTATGCCTGAACAACATGTAATGAGTAAACCAGCAACCCATTTGATGACAATTTAAGAAGGTTTTTAATGGAATTAAAACGACATAGACGACGGCAGGGATCGAACCTGTGATCATGTGGTTCACAGGCGAGCACACATCCATCGCGCGATAGGGAACTCATTTTAGGCAATCGTTTAGTTTGTGTCAAAACACAAACTTTTTCCTGGCAAAATTTAGTGGAGACATTTTGTACAGCAATGAACAAAAGTATGAATTTTGCGCGGAACTGCTCGGAAAAATACACAAGACAAAATTTCTCTCAGGAAAAAAAAATTTATGGGAGAAAAAATTTTTCCCGATCTGCTTACTAGGCTTAATGGCTTATGTTTCATTTTACTATATATTTACCATATGTTTCATTTTACCAACCAAACAGAATTTACGCTCCAGGCCTAAGGAATTGCGGAACGATTTTATAACAACGAAAAGGTGACAGTGAATCATGTCTCGCTCTGGTTTCGTGTTTTCTTCACATTACCAATCGGACATAATTAGGCCCCAGTTATAGCTTTTATTGAAATGCATCATTGGAACAAATCATTGGAACAAATCAGTGGAATGCTGACTTCATTTTTTTGACAAACCAGTTATAGCATTCAGTAAAAGATCTTGTCAGTGGCTGATTACAACCACAATTCTATGCATTTGAGGTTAGAGTTGATCACTGAAAGGAAAATTAAAGGAAATTAAAGCCATTGCAGTTTGTTTATTTGTCTTAAAAATGGGAATGAAATTTTTCAATGATGCATTTCAATGATAGCTATAACTGGAGCCTTATATAAACCTTTGTCTGTCGTTTTGAATTAGATTTCAATGTCAACATCTGACAAATTTAAGCGAAGATAAAAATGAACTAAGAAACGGCTAGTATTGTATTAGTGTCCTTTCACGATTTATGATGTGCGCCCAGCTTAGCAATCATGTGCGTTAAAAAAGCGCCATGTGTACGTCATAAAAAGCGCTATCTGTTCGTCAAAGAAGCGGCATATGTACGTCAAAAATAGCGCCATCTATTTTGCTCAATTTTGGTAACAAACAAGTTATACATGATTTTCTTGATTTTCTCAATAAATTCAAGAAATCGGTAAATAGATCAAACTAGTCATTCCAAAACTATTTTGCATCATTTTTATAATTGAAACAGTTTTGAGTTGCAATTTAAACTTCCTAACTTATTTTGCAATTTTGTAAATTCGAAGAATCATTTAAAAAAAATGTATTTGGAAGTGGTTTTGACATCTTGCAATTTAGAAGACTATTATACTAAAACTACTTTAAATTGATTTTTTTTATGTTTCCGAAAAGCACTGAAAGGAATCTTAGAGGATTTGCTTTTGGGAAAAGAAGTTTTACTTCTAGCGCGCGTACGTCAGTACACACACATTTTTTTTACTACTTGTTTTGTATGTTATCCTATACTCTCCACTGTAAAAGCGTGCGCTTATTTCTGCGCCACCACCAGGGTAGCGTTCGCAATACAAAATCACGCTCCATGATAATACTGTTATAGGTTATATATTAGGGTGTGTCAAAGTGCTCAACTATGGTATTTTCAAATGTAATAGCTTTTAAATGTTGCATTGCTTATCAAAATTAAATCCTGCGTTTACAATTTTCATTTTAATTAATATCTTTGGCTCGCTCAAAAATAGGATGAAATCCAAGAAATTTTGATTTTTCGAGATTTTTGAAATATGGTGTTGTTTTAAATTGCACCGTGTGGATACAAAAAAATTATATAAATTATTTTTAGGCTTCCAAGTCAAAGATAATTGCAAGGAAACACTTTTAAGCTTATATTTGCTTAAATTGAACACTTGATAAAGAAGTTATAAAATAATAAAAGAAGGAAGAAAAATCATTTTTTTATGTAAATTCGTTTTGTTTTTTTTACAAAAAAAATTCTTAAAAATCAACGGAACCACCTACAATATCGTGGTATATCTTTTTGTAAAGACGAAAATTCTTTCTGTATTTTGTTTAGTTTTTTTTTTAGTATACGTAAAAAAAAAAAAAAAAATTACTGTACCTAAATTAATTTTTTTTTTCAACTTCAACCGATTTGAGCGAGCCAAAGACGAACAAAATCTTATTTTTTTTTACATGTTCTTAAACCTCAGACCCTAATACAACTTTTGATCACTATTACATTTAAAAATAAGAGTACTTTTTTGCGGCCATACAAAAGTGACACACCCTATTATATATACAAAGGTAGTTACCTATGTATGTCTCTCTAAAGCTTTTTGATGTATCAACGTTTCAACACTGCTATACTCTGTTCAATTTATATTTGCAGTACAGGGAAGATAGGATATTTGCCTTTCAGTCTGACCATTATGGATTTCAATAAGCTATCTTTAATTTAAAGCTCTTACAGGTTTGCCGTAGGAGCATTAAAAATTGCCGCAAATCTCAGAAAAATATTTGCTACTAAAAGCTCGAAAAAGCTTAAATTCTGAAAGTTACACAGCACAAACTAAAGAATACGCAAAATGCCATATGAATTTCTATCAACTTGGCAATGGTAACTCTGATTCAGTGTTTTTTTTTAATAAACACAATAAGGGTTGGTTGCAAATTGGCGATCAGTCACCTTTCAGCTTTCACTCATGGAGCAGGTAGGTCATGGTGGGCTGTACGTGAGCTCAAAGAAGATTACACAAACAATTTTAATGTGACTCAGTGATTCTCTTTCTTATTTCAGTGGCAATTTCTTAAGTTAAGGTGCCGTGCAAACAGCAGCAGGCACCAGTGTTTCGGAAAAAGCTCTCCCATAAGACCTGTACTGCAAATATAAATTAAACAGAGTATAGTTGTAGAGACTCTATTTAATTTGTCCTAGCCACGTCACCCTAGCTTGGGTATGAGTAATGGGTTTTTCTTGTTTTGGAAAACCAATTTTTGAATCAGTGGCATTACGATACCTACGATAGAGTAAGTTACCTCTATTCCCGCTTATATGCACACATGAATTGTTGAGAGATTTAAGTCACTATACTCTGTCCAACAAAAATTGTCAGTACAGTCCTTATGGGAGAGCTTTTTCTAAAGCAGTGGCGCCTGATGCACCCTTACTACAATGCGTTAAGAAAAATGCTACTAAAAAAAGAGCAAGCCACTGACTTTTCTTAAGGAATTGTTGTTGTAATTCTTTGCAAAAAGTTGTACACCCCAACACGACCCAACACCCATTGCTGATGAGATACTGTCAAGATCAAGAGTGCGAAGTGTCACTCAATACGATCGTGGATCGTGCGCTCTTTATCTACATCAAAACAGAGTTACCATTATCATTCTCAATTATAAGCAAGGAGCTTTTTCAGTAGTTTTTATTGAGGAGCTTATGGGATTTGAAGCTTTTGAGAACACATTTTAAGAAGATGAGTATGTTGAGTGTTGTCGTATTGCTTTTCAACTTAAAAAAAAACGCGCCTATTATCTTACCGCCAACGTTACCACTTCCAGAAAAAAAGTCGAAGTAGATTTAAAGAAAAAAGTGAAGTAAATTGAGAAAAATAGAAGTAGATTTCAAAATAACTTTTTATTTGCATTTAGAAAAAAATTGAACTCGAGATTTCCATCAATTATTACAAAACGAAAAAGTGGTGATTCAGTATGTCTGTAGGTCTGTTACGCAACCTGCCGTCTAGAGGAGAAATTATTTATTTGTACTTGTGTTGACGCTCAGAGATTTTTAAAAGGAAGTAGATTTCAGTATTTTGCTGATGGTGCGAAGTAGGAAGTAGATTTTAAAATATTTTGAAAAAAAGAAGTAGAACTACTTCAATTGAAGTAAAGTGGTACCACTGCTTACCGCTTGGTGTTGTGGGAAAAGGTAAATTGAATATTGTTTTCAGTCGTTTTGAATCGGCAGACGGGAGCCCTACACGTTTTTTACTCTCATTTGCGGCAATTTATAATTTAAACTACGGAATCCCTGTGAGAGCTTTAAAAGGCGACACACTTATGCATGGCAATGCAACCAGAATGAGAGACAAACGTCCTATCTTCCCTGTACTGACAATTTTTGTTGGACAGAGTATAGGTTTATGCTCTCTAATTTATTACATACATTACATATTACCTACACTACTCCGTAGATAAATCTACTAAGTAGAGACACTGAATGCACTGGCAACTGTGGCCATCGGGTTAGACATTACAACAAAGAGAGACACAGAGAAATAAAGAACAACAGAAAAAACACATGTCAACAGCACACGGTTGGTATTGAACGGTCCCCCATCGAAGTACTAACCACGCACAAGCTTGATTTCGCTAATCAAAGGGAAGCGATGCTTTCATCAAAGCCTAGGCCGCTAACATACATATCTCTAATTTATATATTTTAAGAACAGCTTTGACTTGGTTTAATACCTAGCTCTTTGGTATGGTTTTCTTGATTTTTGAATTATGTTTTCCCCACGGGGCTAGGACCGACCAGAACGGAACAGGAGATCACACATTTTCAACCGCTAGAATAGTTGGGCATTATTACATCGAAAGCTAGGTACCTATACCAACTGTTGAATTTAGTTGACAATGACGTCGGTAGAGAAGATTTGGCCTATGAGGTTTTTACTCGTAGGTATACCTATGTTATTGAAATTTTGTGTGAGTTGTAAATTTGTTTTCCCTTGTCTTAAAAAATATGATATAAAATTCCCACATGTTATAGGTATCCCTAACTTCTTAACCTTTGACTTGAGGAGGAAGCGACCTTATTCATCAGCAGGTGTCCTTCAACTTGCATACCTTATACATTAAGGGAATACCTCTGTAAAATTATTGCTTATGTTATTTTTATATCTTTTTTTTCGGATAATCAAATTTTAATGTCAGTTTTTCTGTTCGTACCTATCAAACAAAAAAAAAACTACCACTTGTGTTCTGCTCATAGACATCATAGTCATTCCATCGGAAGACAGCACGCGCGCTCCCATTAATTTCCACCTGTTTTCCAATTTTCTTTTGTTAATCATTTTAGGTTACTTTTTCCTTCTAGAGGGAAATTAAAACTCTTATTATTGATGCAATCGAATCGAAGGCAGCAGGTTGAACATTTGGATGAATTGAATTTGAAAATATTATTCATTCATTTTTGGGGAACATCTGCTTCTGCTAATAGAATAAATATAATTACCTGCACCTAGTTGTGGTGGTCATACATAGATAATTTTTTAATTTGGTTTTCAATTTTTTTCCTACGGTCCTTGGTATATGTGTTTCATATGGACAGAACACTAAACAAATAAAAGATGAAAAGATTTCAAAAAATGTTTGTATAATATTTGCGAGTCCTAGCTACAATAAGACAATTTCCTTTCAAATTGATGTCTCAAATTATGTTAACCCAGTTTTCATTAAACAAGATAAATATAAAAAGAAACGTTAGATATTGTTTATAATGTAGGTAAGGTAAGCAAAGTCGGTATCTACTTACGCTTAACAGATGAGTGCCCCGCTGTTAGCTATAACGACTCTAACTCTGTATTTGAATTTAACGAAGACATTTAATTAAAATAGGTGAACAACCTTGGTAAGAATAACAAACCTTAAATTTAAAAAAAATCATTGCAATGAAACTTAAGACCCTATAATCATACGAAACCAGGACTCGGTTAATAGCGCGGCATTTGAGGCATCACAGGAAGAAGAAACTTTTTGATAAAAGATAAATTAAAATAAATAGGAAGATATACCTAGCTAGTTTTTGCAATTTTTGATTGACATACCTTAAGGAGTCTACCGGATAAAGCTAATCTGTGGGTTCGAGTTCAGGACATAAGAACTATCGGAAATGTATAGGTATTCTAGCTTCTAGGTATAAAGAGGACAATAGCCAACCAGAACAACAAGATAAGAAAGAATACCTAATCAATCAACAGTTCTCATTTATTTTCACCTATCATCAGATACCTACCTACTTAATTATCGGATCTTTGTAGAGGTAAGCAGATAGGTACTTGGGTATGGTTTTTGTATTAAGAATTTTCTTATATAACGATGATAGACTATGACTTTAAGAAACTTTGACTGGGTTATCTATATTTTTTTAGAATTTACCTACACACCCAGGGCCCATTAGCTACAACCCTACAAATATGAAACAGTAACGAACTACAGCCATAAACTAGGAAAGAACTAACATTAGCAGACAAATAGGTAGATATGTAGTAAAAAATTATCTATGTACCTACGTAAAAGTTAAAAAAGCAAAAAAAAGAAGAAAGAACTTCTCTGTGTATAGTTCTCTACCTACATAGAGGTACCTAGCTACAAAAATTAAGAAGAGTAAAAAACCATTGGCACATAAATCACTATACCATATCTAAGGCCGTAAAGGGAACCGATTAAAACAGACTTAAATACATAATAAGTACATTGTATAGGTATATTTTCGTACGATCGTCAGAAATCGTCATTATCTTATACTTACATATATGTATCTACTTTTACTCAGGTGCTTTACCGTTGTCTTCGTGTTCGTTGTCAGTCACCAGGTAGGTCACAGTAGAATATTTCCTACTTCTCTTGCTTCATACGTTGCTATACAAACAAACACAAGCAAACAATGAGAAGGGGATACGAAATAGTAAACTAAATAAATAACAACAAAAATCCAACAAATGATTGCGGTTGGTAGAGACTCAAAAAACGGAAAGAAATCCTGAGTTCTTCAGCAATACCCAGAGGCGTATTTAAGGATTTGGCGCCCCAGGCTGATAAATTTTGCCGCCCTTTAAAACAATAAAAATAAAGTAATAAAAAATAATAATTAAAAACACAAAATGCATAATATTTGATGTTTTCAAATTTTTTTTCTGTGATTACAAAATTCATTAACAATATAGATTCGTTATCTAAATTTTTGGTCAGTTCAGCTTCTATATTTAATAAACCTAAACTATTAAGGCGTTCTTCGCTAATGCGAGACCTTAAATAGGTTTTTATTCGTTTTAATACGGAAAACTATCTTTCTGCACTACAATTTGTCACTGCAGTGCACAAGTATATTCTTAAAGCAACCTCAACATAAGGAAATGCTTCCTTCAATTCTTTTTCTCTTATATGAAGGTAAAGCTGCCCTAAGCTCATATTTTCAGTGTTGTTTTGCTCTAGAAAATATTTAAGTAAGACACACTCTTCTTGAAAATCTTCATCTCGTTTTTTCCTCTTGACGATTTTTATTTCGTCTATTTTGTAATTTTCAGAGGTTTTGCTTTTTCCAATTTCTTCAAAAACATCAAAACATTCTGGATACAGTTTCAACGTCTGTATCAACACCTTGAATTTTTTTTCATACAATATTGAATTGCTTGAGTATAGAACCCCAAAGGTGAGACAATATTCAGGGACAATAAACCGCTAGCTTCAGTTTTCACTAAAGCTTTCTGGTGGGCATCATTTTTAAAGGCATTGAGAGCCGAAATTGTTTAGTCCCAATCTCTGTTTAAGCTCGTACAGAAATCGTCTCGGGCTGGCCAACGGGTAAGTGAAAATTTTTTTAATATGACATTTTCAGAAACATTAAAAAATTAATTAAGAAGCTTTGCTCGCTCTGTTGATGCCGTAATAAGCCGACAAATTGTGCAGCTTCTGGGCAAGAATCAGCTACAGATGATCCGATCAAATTCAAAGAATGTGCTTACATTTTTCTTTAATTTTTGCTTGTAAGCCGTTATATTGCCCTGACATCTTACTTGCATTATCATAGGATTGACCTCTGCAATTTTCTATGTCAATGTTTAATGACTTAAAAGTATCCATAATTGCTTGTAACATGTCTTCTGCTTTATGGCCTGTATTTGGCAGAAAGCAGAGAAATCGTTCAACGGGTTCGTTCTCTTGAACATACCTTAAAATTAATGAAAGCTGGTCTATATTTCTTATGTCAAGAGTCGAATCAACGCTCAACGAGAAGTATTTAGACCTTTGAAGCTGTTCATAATCGGTTTTGTGACTCTAGCTGATATAATTTTTATAATCTTTTCATAGGTGGCAAAAGACAAATAGGATGTGTTTCCTTTTCCTGGATTGCCAAAACTTTGTATAGGTTTTGAAAGAAATGATGAAAGATCATCATGACTTTCCCGTTATGTATTGATCCGAATTTATCTACCTTGCCACGAAAAGAAAGACCACGGGTTGTCAAGGAATTGACAGCTTCGACAACCTCGTAGCCAAAGTTCTTCTAGTCCATTTTTTTTAGAGCTACATAGCAACAAGTGTTTTTTTTTTGATAATGTTTTCGTTTCATTGAAATTTGTTCCAAAAAATAGGTAGATGTCTGTAAATATTTTTATTATAAAAATCGTTTATAAAAAATAAGAATAATAAATGGTGAAAAAAGTGAGTGACATGTTACAGTGATCTCTCTCACAGCCGGACACTCACGGCACTGAAAAAATTGTCATGCTTGAAAAACTCAAAAAATTGAATTTTTTTAAATCTCTGTATTTTTTGTTTATCCTTCAAAAATATTGTAATTTAGACAATTGTTAGGGGCGACTTGCCCTCTTTTGCTTTTATGTTTTGAAAGTTCACTCGCTTCAAAAAAATATCATAAATTGGCCGCCCCTAACAGCCTTGCCGCCCGGGCTGTAGCCCTTTTAGCCCTAGGGTAAATACGCCCCTGGCAATACCACAGATCACTTTGAAACATAACATAAACCCAAGATAAGTAGGAAATGCTTTCATTCAAATTTTATGTGTTAAATAAAAACCGTATTTTTTAAATTTTTCTTATAGAAGCAGAATAAAAATCAAAACTTACGCCTCCGTCACATTAAAACCGCCACAGGTACAAATTGTTTACGCCCATTTTCTTCGCTGGCGTAGCATAAGTAACGATCTCATTGGATATTGATACGATTTATTATTGTGTGCATGTTTGGTGACGTATTTCACATACATACGTAGCCTTCTTGAGAATAACAATTGCCAGTAATACCAATATACTTTTTCTTAGAATTTCATTTTAGTACTTCTGGTACTAGCGACTTATAGGTATTATTAAGCAAGTTATGAATTCGTAAAAAACTCGAACTCGAGATTTTGATCGAAGTGGATATTACGATGATAGCAAAGACAAAAAAAGTTGGTCTGTCTGGCTGTTCGACAACAGTCTAAGCGGCTCGGTCGATTTTGCTTAAACTTGGTAGATAATATTTTTAAAGTTTTCCCCACAGGTTTTTTTACTTTTTTAAGACCAAAAATAACGATTCCTGCCATACGAATTTTTTCGAAATTTTATAAATAATTTTTGTTGGTAATTTTATACTTTCGCGGTCCCCTCGTTTTTTGGCTCTGTAAAATCGAAAAATCATCCGATTTCGATGGATTTTTTTTTTAAATCTTCCTTTTTACGGCGGATTTCTGAAAAAAATTATGAGAAATATAGGTATGCAACCCCCCTGCTTGGGCACACTATAGGATTTGGGGTAGGTGCGAGGTTGGGTGTATGCAAGGTTTCGGTAATTTTATACTTTCGCGGTCCCCTCGTTCGATTTTATAGAGCCAAAAAACGAGGGGACCGCGAAAGTATAAAATTACCAGAGTTATGAACGATTGTATGTGAATAAGTGCGTTTATAATCACATTTAAAGTCATAAAACTATATGAAATCTTCAGGTAAATATTTCTCATAATTTTTTTCAGAAATCCGCCGTAAAAAGGAAGATTTAAAAAAAAATCCATCGAAATCGGATGATTTTTCGATTTTATAGAGCCAAAAAACGAGGGGACCGCGAAAGTATAAAATTACCTTTTTGTTTTGTCAAAAACGGTAAATCCAATTTTGACCATTTCTTAATGCTAAATCTTTCTAAGAGTTTAAATAGTATTGTGTATTTAAATAAAAAAAATGGATTTAAAAAAAATTTAAACTATTTTTTCAATACTCAATATTTCGAAAACCCCAGTCTGAATTTTTTTAACCTATACAATTAAAGGTTTTTTATTATACAATCTACAAGATTTGAGAAAAAAAATGTACCCACCATAACTATAATTCAATTAAAAAAAAAATGGAGATGAAGATATTACTGACTGTAACTACCATAGGACCATTTTTTTTTAATTTTTAATATATCATTATAGGAATAACGAATTTTAATAAATTTTTTTTATAGAGAAGTTTCTAAGAAACATTGCATCCAAAACTTAAAAAAAAACTATTTTTTTTTAATTTTTGAAAAAAAAAAAAATATAATTCTCAAGGAATTATAAGATATTATTGATCAAAATACAGTTTTAAAAGAGAAAATACCGGAACAAGCTTAGTTTTCGAATCTCTTTTTTCGAATGAAAAAATGTATTCTAAACCGAAAATTCTCAATGGGAAATTCTGAATTTAGAGATTAGAAATATTTAAAATACTAAAAATTTACCTGATCATGTCAATAATAATAAAAAAAAAATCAAATCCAAGTCGTGCATCGTTTATTCAGATTCAACCATGTTTTTGACTTCGATATATGTCAGAGAAGAAAAAAATAGATGAAGTTTTCGAATTTCAAAATACTTCCGATTGAAATTTAAAAATGAAATGAAAAATATCAAATCTTCCAAATACTATCACCATATTTTTCATGACTTTGAGTAAAGAATTATCTATAAACATAAACATTTTTAATACGAGTATTTTTAATTTCACTAGAAAATACCTACTAACTTTTAAAGTTGCATCACTGGTCACGAAGTATAGTATTAGCAATCGGGTGGTACGTAGCCTGCTTGCATGGATAGTAGGTATATATTAAAGGAAATCTTCTATTATCATCTGAGATAGTATGCTTTGCAACAAAATCGATTCTGATAGGGGCAACATAGAGCAAGAGGGTACACAAATGAATACACATACAAAAAGTTAATTCGGAGAGCGAGTGTTCCTATGTGATGTACCTACGATGATGAAATTTGAAGATGATGATCGACGTGACGCACGCGATAAAAGGTGTGTTTAAGTGAGAAAGTTGCTATAAATATGGTGCTGAGTAATGTCAAATTACATATATATTCATGTGTATACTATATATATATATATGCGCTGCCACCAACAATTTTGATTGTAAATAAAAACTTACTGCGCTCTATTTGTATAAACATTCAAGTAAGCTCAGTAAAATGTATAGGTATGTAGGTATAGCACTTAGCAGCGCAACGCACGATAAGTGTTAGTAGATAGTAGTAGCAAACGCTGCGCCGCGCCACACGATCGATGTATGTACCTATCCTATGTGGGACGCTGCCACGAGCCATGCCACGCGCCGTCTGTTCACTCAATTGAGAATGAGCGGTGATTTTGTTACTCTACCCGAACGAATGATGTTTTGACTTGCAGTTGTTGTAGAAGGTTGATATACTTAAGTACTCTTAGGCCTAGTTTCACGGTCCTTGAAATCTAAAATTGGAAAACTGCGCTCAGTATTTTTGGTAAATACCTACCTTGGTAGTTTTCTATGCGAATCGATTTATAGAGTGTTATGACGTTTTCGTTTATTCAGAAGAATTTTTCGATACACGTGCATGCTACTTACTGACTGTCTCAAGAACTCGATCTAGGTAGGTAGATTAGGTGCCTACCAAAGTAAGTTTCGAAGTAACTTCCCTTTCGAGGGAATCTCAATCGAATCTAATCAATCTCATCCCATTTGCAATACTTACTTTTTCGCTCAGACACGACATCGATATGCTGTGGAACAACTTTTGGAAAAGGGTTATTTATGGATCCTTAATTACAAGCTGTAGTGCCGTCAATATACGCCAGGAACATTAAATTTGTCCATAAAATGTAGTTTTGATCTACTTCGGTTCAACATCTGGCAAAGGAAACGTTGTTGTACAGTCTTGGCCAAAAGTGTTAGGCACCCTATATTTAACGATCTATTCTCTTGGAGAATGAATTGTTTGCGCTGTGCCATGCAAAATGCCTTAGATCGGTTGCGGAAAACTGGATTCCATCTAAATCGTAAAAAATCCGGCAGGAAAAAAGTAACCACGGTGAGAGAAGATCGGTTTTTAATACGAACCTCTATAAAAAAACGTAAAAAACATAAAATGAGCTATGTAGTTGTTGACATAACACAAAGCTGTTGGTTTCTGGTTTCTGGTTTCTGGGCCCTGAAAAAATCAATAGGTAGTTTCGATTTGAAAATCGATAGGTATAACAATTTGGTAGTTAAAGCATTTATAAATAAAATAAAACCAAATAATTGTATTCAATTTAATTTATTCAACTTTTTTTTTATACAAAAGTAAAATGAATCTTGGACATGGGCTTTTTTGCATTTACTCGTAAAAATATTTTTTTATGGACAATAGGAAAATGTTTTGTTTGTAATTTTTATTTTTAATTTTTTAATCTTGATCTGATCCAGAATCATCATTTATTTCGGGCTCTGGAGCCTTATTTCTGGTGGTTTTGCTTGTATTCAAGCTTTTGTAACAGTGATGAAACTGATCCGGGATGGCTCCTGGTTGCAAAGATTGAGTTAAACTTTTTTTTCGATACTTATAGGAAGGCTACTTTTATACACCACCTTTTTGAAGTTAACTTCTTTCAAATTTATGGGCCGAACTTTACCAAAAACCCGTATGTTTCCCTATAGGTTTCAATATGATAGTATTTGTACTTACTCCATAGCACCATAACACCATTTAATCTTTTGATACCTAAAAGATTTTACAAAATCATGTTTTTATACTTAGGTATGTGGGCTCAAGGTCAATTGTTATAATATTTCATTTTGTATGTTGTGACGTTTCAGATTTGACTACACCCTTCTGCAGACAACTTTAACAAATAAAAATATTTTTATTTGTTTGTGATTTTTGGTAGGTATCCGTCTTTAAAAAGGCGTTATTTTAAAATTTTTCTTGTACCTATATGTATCTTTATCTTTTTTGCTCTCTAATTTGTTTGAAATTAATTTTCAGTTTTTTTGAATTTATGAAAATTTAAGAATTTAAAGGCAAAAATCATTTATACCTATAAAGAAAAAGTTACGAAGAAAGGAAACCTTTAAAAGATTTTACCTTCAACTAGTTCATTTTTTCTCCGTTTTCATTCAAATTTTTATTTCCTTATAATCTCTGATACGAGTGTAGTATTCCACATTTTATTGTTCATTTCACAAAAAAATCAATCCCTATTTGGATCTTTTTTGCTTCGAATTCCTTTTTTCCATATATAATACTTTTTATTCATATTTTTAACAAATAACTTACATTCACACTAAGGTTATTTGACATTTATCTAAATTTATCTTTTGTGTCTTTGCTTTGGTTAAAAAAGCAATGTTTTTCTTTCCTCTTCTTCTTGAAAATATCGATTTTGAAAAATGTATTGGAATCCTAATTTGAATAAACACGGATTTAGTTTCTGCAATTTAATAAATTCCAATCAATGGGAAAGCACATATACATAGGTACAATTCAGATAAAAAAACCATGTTTTATTAATCAGCAACTACCTCCGATGACGTCATCTACTTCAATTGACATAAACAGTGACATGTTACTGTGACAATAATCTACGAACAAACCTCTTTTGTGTTTTCTTTCCAAATTGTTCCAGCAGCTGTTCGATAGTACCAAACGTGAAAAAACAGCATAAGGGGCCAGTTATAGCTGTCATTGAAACGCATCATTGGAACAAATCAGTGGAATGCTGACTTCATTTTTTTGACAAGCCAGTTATAGCAATCATTGAAAAATTGGTTTCAGTAAAAGATCTTGTCAGTGGCTGGATTACAACCAATTCTATGCATTTGAGGTTAGAGTTGATCACTGAAAGGAAAACTGACATTTGAGAATCGAATAGTGGAACGATTGTGTTCCATATTAAATAAACGAAAATCAGCTGTTCATTGAAATTGATTTCTATCAGTGAAATAATAAAAGTGGATTTAAAAAGAAAGTTTAAATCAGAATTTTTTATTTTCCAGAGTAAAAAATTCTACTACTCATTACCTTCATTTACCAATTAAAGCCATTGCAGTTTGTTTATTCGTCTTAAAAATGGGAATGAAAATTTTCAATGATGCATTTCAAAGATAGCTATAACTGGCCCCTAATGCGGGTGGGTCTTTTTGACAATGTCTAACTGTACCATACATACAATCCAAAATCAAAAGAACTTATCTATACATTAAAAAGGTATATCTGTAGTTTTCAATTTAAAAGAAAGTTATTTCGAAAAAACTTGGAACCAAATCAATCGATACTAAGAACACTGAAAATTAGTTCACTCGAATTACAATTTCGATTTCATTCCTCCCGAATTGTGAAACCTATAGCTGTACGTCAATTTTGTGCCGAAAATTGGCTTTTGAAATTCAGAACTTTTATACCTATTAAACGTTATAATGCCATGTACCTATGCCACATAAACATTTTTTCATAGGACTTTCTGTTATGTTGTCCTGTCAATTTTTTTTATTTAAACAAAAGTTGGTTGATAAGTTCACCTATGTCCTATACACCTCTACTTCAAATGTTCATCAAGCGAAAGCCTACAGTGCGGCACTACAGTCTTGAACCGCAAGTGCAAGTTCATGAGATGCAGTGGTGCATATTTTTTAGTTTAAAAATGTCAATAACGTGCGGAATACTCTTAAAGAAAATAAAAGGCCATAAGGTTAAAAATTTTATTAAAATTTACATAATTTTGTTGTTCAAATTTTTAAGATATGCATTGCATTTAGTTTCACTTTTTCTAGTATTCAATTCATTCTTTAGGTATGGCACTGAAACACTTGTTGGTAGTTCTTTTTTTTTAAATTAAATTTGCCTATCTATACCTATACCTTCATATTTACATAAAGATATTGTAGGCACCATATTTTTACCTACACAAACTTACATTTACGCATAATAAATATCCTTCCGGACCAGGAAACGGAGCAAGTGAACACAAAAAATAAATTCACAGATGGATAAATAAAAGCGACGGAAAAATATTTTCACCGTCGAAATGCACAGGATGAGAGGAATAAAAAAAACCACTAAAGCGTGAAATTTGCCATCATCGACACGACAACGCCAGAGGTAGATACTCAACCTCAAAAAGAAACGTATAGACAGGGAACCGGCAGTTATTAAAGGTTATATTTTTTAAAAATTCAGATCGGCATAATTTTTCGTCACAGAGCTCTTTTCTAAATGTTACACACCACAAAAAGTCCAATAGGTCGTCAACAAGTATTGGTCTTCTATTGTATTGGGATTTCCTGTGGGACATCGTTGGTTGCATTAAATTGCATGATTCGGTTTTAGGCTTTGGGGAAACAGGAAAGTAAAAAGATGTTGAATTTGTCGATAATCCAGGACGAAATAGGTGAAACAGTAAACATCTGTGATTTATGATTTAAGCGAAGTGTTTCTGTCGTGTTTCAAGTTACTTAAGACATTACATTGCCAATACAACGCCTAAGATACTTTTTGTTCAAAAAAAAAAAAATACCGTCCGATTTCCTGAAAAATATGCAATTAGGAAAAACAAAAATTTAGAAATTGCTATGGCTTTAAAAAAAAAATGGGTATGCCTATTTTAATTATTCTTTGAAGAACATTATGTGTAGTTTTAAAAAAAAATATGCAACCTTTTCTGAGCTCGGAAGAAAACTTTTAATACTTTCCCATAACTTTTAGACCATCAGTCTCCGCACTTTGTCTCATACATTTAAGAAGGTATCCATTTCTGAGTTGGCATCACTATGCAACCATTTCTTTCTGAAGATCACGATGTAGATCTTCCTAAAGACTAAGGGGCTTTTAATGTTTTAAGGACTTGGATGGGTTCAAAATGTGTGTTTTCCTTGTGCATCCCCATAGTTAAATACCATAAGTGCATATGAGTCTCAGCATATGCTTATATAACAATAGTCGTTTTTTATTGCTAAATGTAGGCAGCGCAGTAAAATTTTACACAGTAAACAACAACAAAGGAATAGTGCGTATAAACTATAGGCAGTAATAAGAGTGCACATAATAGTGCTGATAAAGTTTTGGAGCATCTGGATTACAGTGACACTCAAATTAGTTACAAAAGTTTTATTTTTCGTGAGGTTGGCAGGTTTTGATTATTCAAGAATGTGTTCGGTGATATTTGTTCATTTTATGGTAAATTTTCACAAGAGCCAAAATTATGTGGTTTGAAATATTAATTTACGATTAGACGGTAAACGTTAATAGCCAGTGGTCAAAATGTTGCCTCTTAATACGTGCGCAGCGCATGTTCCCTATCTGTCACGTGAGAGTATGAAATTAATCGAAGGATGGCTGCGATGCCAAACGATTAAAAAGGACATGAAAATGATTTTTTTTTTGACATCGAGCCTTTATTTGACTTTCTGTACATACATGCCATTGAGATTTGATTTTATTAATAATTTTGCCAATTGTTTGACAACAAATTTGTCAGTGATGTTAATTCAGCGCATAAACCACATCAAAACGTGTACTTTTCCAACGCATCCCTTAGCTTTTGAATAAGTAAGTGGATTGTTTATTCGTAGGTATGTATATACACTGTCGGACAAAATAAAGTGCAAAACTTAAATCAGAATAAAATGTATGGCACGAGTACGATAACTTGGCCGCCAAGATTTGATGACGGATTTTTGTAGAGGGGTCAAAAATAAGCACTTTTTACTATGGGAGGGGGGGGTCTATCTCCCCCCGTTAAGGAGGTAGGGGCACTTTTTGAAAAAATGGTTTAAATTGAAAAAAAAAATATTAAAAAATAGCGGCAACACCTACAATAAAGTGCTATACTGCATTTGAAAGCCAGAAGATTGTTCTATAATCCTGCATTTAAATTAAATTACTCATGTCAATGGTTTTTGAGAAATTCGTATTTAAAGTCCAAATTTTGATAAAATAACGTGAAAAAAAAAGTTTAGACCAATTGTTTTCAAAATTGTGAAATGAAATTGTAAATTAGCTTACATGTGTTTCATGTATCTATCAGTTCTTAATCGAACACAAAAAACCGCATGGTTCTATGTCTTCTGGTTTTTGAGAAAATCGAAAATAACTAAAACTACTTTTCTACAAAATGTTTGATATTTTTTGCTTCCTTATATAAATAAATCAGTGCTAGCTTCCAACATTACAATATATAAACAGTAAAGTATGTATGGGGGGGCATGCTGCCCCCCTGCAACCCCCCTGCTTGGGCACACTATAGGATTTGGGGTAGGTGCGAGGTTGGGTGCATGCAAAGTTTCTTTTGCATTCACAGAATCTGTATTTAAAAAAATTCTAATTTATTCTATTTATCCAATGTCCACTAAATACATATAAAATACAATAAACGATCTTGAAAACCAAAACACACTTCTGACCATGTTCACCAATACATTGCACTATTTTTCTATTGAAAATACTGCCTAGAAAGGAAATATAAGGACGACTGGGGTTCGCAAATAATAGAGTTTTTATCAGATGTAAAAAAAGTTTACCCTTGTTATACCGATGGTGATATATGTGAGGGTTTACAGTTAAAAGACATCAATCCTCCCACCCTTCAGAGCGAAAATTCAGAAAGTGTTTTACCGCCAAAACATCCTCGGCTTCCCACCATAAAAGAGTAACTCAACGAACTCGACAGTTATACTCGTAGTACGGACGATGGCTTTATTGACGAGACTTACACACCTTCTTAATACATTTTGACCATTTTTAACTAACTATGACTGACTAACTCCTGACTAACTGACAAAATAACTGACCCAGATGCAATTCTACCTCCTCATGGTGCATTCTGGGTAACGCCTAATGAATTGCGGTATTGAACTAACAAAGATTCATTATGTTTATTAACATTAATCCTTAAAATGGAATCACCGTCACCACCAAAAATCAAAAAAAGTAGTTTTTGTAATTTTCGATTTTCTCAAAAACTAGAACACATAGAACCATGCGGTTTTTTGTGTTCGATTAAGAACTGATAGATACATAGATCACATATAAGTTAATTTACAATTTCATTTCAAAATTTTGAAAACAATCGGTCTAAACTTTTTTTTCACGTTATTTTATCAAAATTTTGACTTTAAATGCGAATTTCTCAAAAACCATTGACATGAGTAATTTAATTTAAATGCAGGATTATAGAACAATTTTCTGGCTTTCAAACGCAGTATAGCACTTTATTGTAGGTGTTGCCGTTGTTTTTTAATATTTTTTTTTCAATTTAAACCATTTTTTCTAAAAGTGCCCCTACCTCCTAAACGGGGGGAAATAGACCCCCCCCTCCCATAGTAAAAAGTGCTTGTTTTTGACCCCCCTACAAAAACCCGTTATCAAATCTTGGCGGCCAAGTTATCGTACTCTCCCCAAATGTATTTATTATGAAATATTTTAAGTAATTTTGATTGCAAAAATTGATTAATTTATAATTTTAAGACTATTTTACGACTATATAAGTGGTCATGAAAGGTTATTTACATATTAGAAATTAAAAAAAGAAAAGATATTGCATTATATAAAAAAAAGAAAAGACAAAATAAAGTGCAAATTCGGAAGACTAACATAAAACATATTTAATATTCAAAAAACAACTTGATAAATTAAAAAACTTAATAAATAGTGACTCCTCCTTTATTTTGGATAACTGCTGCGAGACGTTTGGGCATGCTGGAATTCTCTTCCATTCATTTTGGATACTTTCCCAAAAAGATGTGAAGTTGCGACGCTCATCTAAGGGAATCCTGTCATCCAAAATGGACCAAAGGTGCTCAATGGGGTTGAGGTGGCCATTCTAGTACATCGACATTGTTTTGATGAAAAAACTCTTTAGCTACTTTGCTTGTATGTTTTGGGTCGTTATCTTGCTGAAAAATATAATTTTCCAAAGACATTTTTGAAGCAGAAGAAGCTAGGTTTTCTCTTAAAATGTTGACGTAACTAGGGCCCGTCATTTTGGTGTCGATTTTGACAATATTTCCCACGCCGCTAAAGGAAAAACATCCCCAGACCATGAGTGATCCTCCTCCATGTTTGACGGTTTTTTGAATGCACCTTTGACTCAGCCTTTCCGATGGTTTGCACCAAACCCGCTTTCTGGATTTTGAATTTTTCAATTCAAATTTGGACTCATCGGACCAAATAATACCTTCCCAAAAGGCTTGCGGCTTTGCTAAAAACTTTCTTGCGAAAGCTAGCCGTTTCCTTATATTAATTGGACGAAGCAAAGGCTTTTTCTTCGCCAAAAAGTTTCTTAAACCACATTCATTGAGCCGCCTTTGCACAGTTCTTGGTGTGATGTTTAAGTGCAGCTCTTCTTTAATGTTTCTGGCCGAAGATAAAGGGTTTTTTCGTGCCGCAATTTTTATTCTGCGGTCATCAACTGATGTGGTCTTACTTTTTCTTCCACACAAATCTTTAAGGCTGGCAACTGTTCCTCGCTCAAGAAAATTTGTATATATCTTTCTCACCCCAGAAATGGACAATCCATATTTTTCTGCAATGTTTTGGAATGTCAACCCATGTTGACGGTCCAAAACTAGCAATTCCTTCACATCGGGTGAGAGCGGTTTCATATCAGAGCCTAAATCAAATAAAATAAGACTCAGCACTTAATGATTTTAAATTTAAATTTAATTCATTAACCTTTTCGTATTTTCTCGATTATATGGGGTTTTAATGAAAATTTTTAATTATCTAGCAATAATTTTAAGGAAAAAAAGGAAATGCACTTTAATTTGTCGTGTGTCAACTAGAAATGCTGAATTATTACCGTAATTCTTAACAAATAGAGAAAGCCCTAACGGGTTATTTAAGGTAGATTGTTAACAACTAAAAATATATGACGTCATCAATATGAAATGGAACGATAAATGCTCTTTGCTTTTCAATTGGAACATTATGAAATCAAATGAAATGCTTTTGCACTTTATTTTGTCTGACAGTGTACCTATTTCATTTTTAGTTTTCGTTTCCTTTTACTTTGTTCACTTAATGAGTCTGAAATATATATACCTAAAAGAAACTCAGAAATTATGTATAGCCCTTTTCTGTTTTGGATCTGTATTCATTTCAATTTGTATTATTTTTGTAAGAAATTACATATTTATTTTACTTCTTTTCCAAATCAGCTGATTTTGACACGGGTATAAATGCAAAGCATACCAACATCACCAACTTTAAAATTTAAAGTAAAAGTGTATATGCAGTCAAAAAAGCATTTTATTCGGACTTCCATTGCTGCACTATGTATACATTACCAATAAAATACGCCTAATATTGTTATCTGGATAAAATGGCCAGATTACTATTCTAGTTAGTTAGTTAGCTGTAATACGGTGATAATACATTTATCTGTACCTCAAGTTTACTTCTTGTAATACATCCGTGTTGTACACCTGTTTAATTTTTTTAGGTTCCGAGTAGTTTTAGTCGTGCCATACTCTAAAGAGTTGGCCTGTAACGTTGGATTTTAGTTTTCTGTAGTACTCCATGGAAAGGTCCCTATGCAGTTTTTACTCAATTTTGATGGGTTCACTTGTCAAGTTCACTTGCAAGTTTTTAAAACCTTTCGAATTTGGGCATAGAAAAAAATTGACAGGTAAGCCCATCAAATTTTAGTCAGTAATCATTAAATAATAAAATTTCGCTATTACATTGTAGCTGTTTCAATATTATTCTACTTTAAATATTCGCTATTAAACCTTCATGAAGTAAGAACTTGGCGTACTTTTAGATCTCAGTACTTTTCACGGCTGACTTATTGCACAAAGGTTTTTGTATAGAAGAACTTGGCACTTTTTTTAACATTTATGTTTTTGGTCTGATCTCACTCCTTTTTGCAAAGATTTTAATATTTTGCCATGTCAAAATATCGAAAGATACGGAAAGATAGAAGGGTGGACTCTACCTACTAAAATCAACTTAGTTTATAGCTTCCTATTTCTTTTGGTATATTTGTCTTTTATTGGTTGTTTTGATTTGCGCTTTAATTGTTTCTTCTTGTCCTGGCAATAAGATACCTAACACTAACATACCTATACCTTAATTATAAATACTAGTACCTACCTCTGCTCAAAGTCATATATCTAAAAGCAATAATTGTTGAGGATGCGATGATGTTTTTATTGCAATTTTAAATCCTTTTTTAAATGAAGGCAGCACACCAATTAATAGCCTAATTAGTGGTTTTATTATATAGTTCACATTACAGTTAAGAGTTTTTTCAGGTATGCAAATGTTTTCTTTTTTCATTCATGTTAACATAACATAGAGTACCAAATCCAGCACTCTAATTCTAAGAAAAGTTATGAATTTTCAAGCTGCATGTATAGTTTCAAAATGGAAAAATGACAATAAAAAGACACTTCGAATGAAAAATCTTAGATTTTCTATTTTTCGCTTCGAATGTACATTAAGCTATACCGCTCTACTAAATTTCATCATTCTAGAGCAATCGGAAGTGCTTCATATAAAATAAACATTTTCTCAGAAAGTGGGCGGATACCACGCCTCCTGAATAGAAAACCTCAATTTTTATTTTTGATCCTTTCTATACAATTTAAGCCCTAGCGTTTTACCAAATTTCATCGTTTTACAGCAGTCGGAAGTTCGCCATTCAACCAACACCAATTCGGAGAAACCTTCAAATTTTATATTTTATTCTTTGTACGCAATTTTTGACCTACCGCTTTACCAAATTTCATCGTTTTACAGCAGTCGGAAGTGCGTCATTCAACCAACACCAATTCGGAGAAAGTGGGCGGATACCGCGCCCCCTGAATGAAAAACCTAAATTTTTATTTTTGTCCTTTATATGCAATTTGAGCCCTACCGTTCTATCAAATTTCATTGTTCTACTGCAATCGGAAGTGTGCCATATATAATTTACATCAGTGCTGAGGAAGTGGGCGGATACCACGCCCCAGAATAGAAAACCTCAAATTTTATATTTTGTTCTTTGTATGCAGTTTAAGCCCTACCACTTTATCAAATTTCATTGTTTTACAGCAGTCGGAGGTGCTCCATTCAACCAACACCAATTCGGACAAAGTGAGCGGATACCACGCCCTCTGAATTGAAAACCTCAATTTTTATTTTTGGTCCTTTATATGCAATTTGAGCCCTACCGTTCTACCACATTCCATTGTTCACTGCAATCGGAAGTGTCCCATATATAATTTACATCAGTTCTGAGAAAGTGGGCGGATACCACGCCCCTGGGGGAGAGTACGATAACTTGGCCTCCAAGATTTGATAACGGATTTTTGTAGGGGGTCAAAAACAAGCACTTTTTACTATGGGAGGGGGGGTTCTATCTCCCTCCGTTTAGGAGGTAGGGGCACTTTTAGAAAAAATGGTTTAAATTGAAAAAAAAAATATTAAAAAACAACGGCAACACCTACAATAAAGTGCTATACTGCGTTTGAAAGCCAGAAGATTGTTCTATAATCCTGCATTTAAATTTTATTACTCATATCAATAGTTTTTGAGAAATTCGCATTTAAAGTCCAAATTTTGATAAAAAAAAACGTGAAAAAAATGTTTAGACCGGTTGTTTTCAAAATTGTGAAATGAAATTGTAAATTAGCTGATATGTGTTTCATGTATCTATCAGTTCTTAATCGAACACAAAAAACCGCATGGTTCTATGTCCTCTAGTTTTTGAGAAAATCGAAAATTACCAAAACTACTTTTTTTTTATTTATTTTTATTTTATTTTTATTTTATTTTATTTTTAATTTGTGATTAGCTTACACTGTAAGATATAATATCTTATTTATAGTGAAGCATTTTAAATGTACAGAAGCTACAATAAAGTTCAATTTGGCAAATTCAATACATAATTATTTAAGAGATTATAACATTCAATAAAACAATATAAAGATACAAAATATTCAATTATTTCTTACATTCATATTTGCAAAATGAATTTTGAGTGCTTTCTTTAATCGAATAGTACTGTTAATACTTCTAATTTGTCGCGGTAATGAATTCCACAGGCGTGTTGCGTTGACAAAAAACTGGCGTTCAGATGTAAGACAATTAAAACGCGGGATAACTAAGAGTCCCAATCTATTTGAATCGAAAAAAGATATTTCTCTGAAGAGATCGACCGGTTGGTGGGTTAGAAGTATATCTGAAAACAAAATCAACGTTCTAAATTTGAGAAGATTTTCAAATGACATTCCAAGAAGCCGGGAAGCATGTAGTGAAATACTGTCGAAGCGTCGTAATCCATGAACATATCGTATTGCACTATTGAAAGCAACAGTTAGTTTTCTTTTACTTTCGTAATCAAGTTTGCAGAATATTTCACAGCCATAAGTAACCAAAGGCAAAATAAGTGTTTTGACAAGTAATGTTCGGATATTCAAGGGGGTATAATACTGTGTTGACCAGAGTGTACGAAGGACGCCATAGGTTTTACCAACAATATATGAAATATGATTTTTCCAGCTCAGACTGCAATTAAATACGACACCTAAATTTTTCGCTGATTCAACATATTCAATAGGGGAGCCATTTAACAATAATGAGGGAAAATAAGAAACATCTAACTTACTCTTTGAAATCACTAAGCATTTCGATTTCTTGGGGTTTAGCATTAAATTATTTTGGTGTGACCAACGTTCAATTTCCAACAAATCATCGTTTATGCAAGTGGCATAGTGTTCGATTAGCCCCAACGGACAACTAAGGTATAACTGAGCATCATCAGCGTATAGTCGTATAGAGCAATACTTTTTTTTCACGTTATTTTATCAAAATTTGGACTTTAAATGCGAATTTCTCAAAAACCATTGACATGAGTAATTTAATTTAAATGCAGGATTATAGAACAATTTTCTGGCTTTCAAACGCAGTATAGCACTTTATTGTAGGTTTTGCCGTTGTTTTTTAATATTTTTTTTTCAATTTAAACCATTTTGTCTAAAAGTGCCCCTACCTCCTAAACGGGGGGAGATAGACCCCCCCCCCTCCCATAGTAAAAAGTGCTTATTTTTTACCCCTCTAAAAAAACGGTCATCAAATCTTGGCGGCCAAGTTATCGTACTCGTGCCCGCCCCTGAATAGAAACCTTCAAATTTTATATTTTATTCTTTGTATGCAGTTTTAGCCCTACTGCTTTACCAAATTTCGTCGTTTTACAGCAGTCGGAAGTGCTCTATTCAACCTATACCTATTCGGAGAAAGTGGGCGGATACCACGCCCCCTGAATGGAAAACCTCAAATTTTCCTCAGCTTGACAATACCTACCGTTGTGCAAAATTACAAGGTTCTACGATGTCGGGAAGTGCTCCATAATTTTGATGATCTGTCAGTCAGTCAGTCATCAGTTACGGTTTTTTGATTTTTGAGGAAGTGAATACAAAAAAAATTCACAGATTGATAAAAATATTAATTTTTTTTTTTAAATAAATTTGGTGGTGCAGCAGATCGTCATGCGTACATTTCAATAGTTCTGTCGATTAAAACTTACCTGTAGATATGCCTGTATCGAAACTACAGTCTAATGTGCTATTGCATTTAATTCATTTTAACTTTACAACAATCGCATCACTAGAAAATTTCTTAGCATCAGGTCCCTTTATTTCGATTTAAAGTCTAGCGATGCGTTGGTTTCTTTTTCCTTGCAACTAAATATTTGACGGAAATTTGATTATGTGTCAAACTCTTCAAAAAATCGCTATCTAAAAATGTTTTATATTTTCAATAAAATAAAGATTGTTTTCAAAACTCCATCTTACCAGGCATACCTGTGAGATTCTGGTTGCTATGGTTGAACTTAACTTTTATCAGTTTAATATAATTTCATATCATGGCAGAAAGTTCATTATAAAAGGTTGTACTTTCCCTTTTTTGTATAACTGCATAACAGGCCTACATGATTTATAACACGGGCATAATTTTGTAATTACACTGTTTCAACCAATATGGATATCATGGCGCTATGGTTCGAGTTTTTATAGAAACAAAAGCTTGTCATACTATAAACGAAATTAATAACTATGTTTGTGTATTCTTTAGAAAATTTTTGTAAACGTCAAAATTTCGTGAAATGTCACTCTCATAATATTCAAAGATCAAAGAAAGAAAATCTTTTCCAGTTATTACATGTCAAGCATGCTTCGAAATTTAATCATATTCTTTTTATTCGTTCCCTATAAAAAAAAAAACTGTTATTCAAAAGTCATGTTTCTATTTTACGAAACTTTCTTTGATTTTTTCTTGTTATGTTTGAATATACCTTTTCCCATTTTGTTTAAGTATAATTTTGTATCGTATGGCACAGACTGATGAATCGTAAGAAGGTTGCACTTTCCCGTTCTTGTATAGCCCCATAACAGGCGTTCAGGATTTATAACATAACCACCATTTTTCATCTATACCTACCTACTCTTTCAACCACAGTATATTATGAATGTTATGTATGACGTTATGGTTTTGATTTCAATAGAAACAAAAGCTCATTACCCAATAAATGAAACAATATTCGTGTATTCCTTATAAAATGTCTATAAACATCAAAATTCAAATGTTACTTTCATGATTTTCAAAACTGAAATTATGTAGGTATATATCTAACATTTGTTTTGTGAATTGAAAAATAATTTTAAGCAATACATTTAGCCAAGGGAGAAGGGAAATAAGATGCATTTTTCAAGCTGTTTTAAAAATCCGTAAATATTTAAGAGGCAACATAAAGAATTCCTTATTCATATTAAAATTGAAAACTGCGCATGTCAAGAGCTTTCCGTACAAAAATAGTTCCTCTTCCGATACACCAGCGATGTTGTATCTTTTCTAAATAAAACAAATTTCAAATTTGTTGACAAAGCCGCAGGATCATTAAGTTAATCACCAGACAAAAAAAAAGTAATGAACAATTCTAAATTTTGACAAACCAATTTCCAAAAAAAATCATCGAGAAAATATTATTGGCAAAAACGATCAACTGACACACAACTTAAAACCGAAAGTTTTAATTGAGCTTTATGATAGCAAATAATATTTATTTAAACAAAGATCAACAGAATTGGTGTATTTTTTGAAGTACATATACCTATATGTATGCAATTTTAGAAGAAATAGTAGCGCAGTCTTTAAATTTAATTAATCGATCACTTTATTAGACATTATTCCTCATTCCAGAAGTGAGACTAACGAAAGATTCTCTATACTTGATGGTATGTCCGAAGTTAGACTCACGAGTAAGATGATACGTACCTACGAGTATTCAAAGCTAGGCAAGTATTACAGTGAATTTTTTGAGGGGAAGAATGCAACTAGTTATTTCATTTGAGAACTGTTGATATAATAAAATGATCATACAATGATCGGGCCCATAAATAGAGTAACTTGGGGTAATGTGGTATAGGCGGGTAATGTGGTATAGGCAGTTTTCTTAAAAACTAAGCATGTTTCTTCAACGGTTTTTACCTTAGCGGACGGTAATATAAATAAAACTAAGTACTCGTGTTCAATCAAGTCAAAAATCTTCGTATATCTCAAGCAAATATTTGAGAAGGGTTATTGCGTGAAGTTGAGTTTTTTTTTGGGTCAAACAAAAAGTGTTTGCGTGCTCTCAAAAGTTGTGTTTCAAGCTAGTTTATAAATTCTTTACAAAACTTAATTAATCATCTACGAAAAACAACTGTTAGTTTTGTTCAAAGGTGTTTATTTTATATTTTATTATTTATTTTTGTAAAAATATACAGTTTCGGGTAATGTGGTATACTAGCCGTGGCTACTGTGGTAGTATACCACTTTACCCATCATAAAAGTTTATTTCTTTTTTTGGCTATTTGTGTTTTTTCTAAAGATTCATTCGTTAAAATTTCTAAAAGGGTTGAAGTAAGAAAATGAGATTCAAAGGACATGAAATCATACTGTGAGGAATGAAAAAAATAGGAAATTTGAGATTTCACACACATTTAAAAAATCTACTGGGTAATGTTGTAAAGTATACCACAATAGACAGCATAGTGTACCACATTACCCTTTAACTTTCAAAAGTGACGATTTAGAGGTTATATCAATATTTTGTCAAAATCTTTGTTAGTTTTTGTTAGAATTCGACAAAAATAAAGCACTTGGTAGCTTATATGTTTTTGGTAAAATCTACCAAATTTAGGAGCATTTGTTTCATAACTTTTTCTGTTAAGTCAAAAAAACAAACATGTATACCACAATACCCTAACTTCCTCTACTACATATTTCGAGAACAAACCAGACGTCTTTTTTTTAGATATTTAACATGTTGTGGAGAACTCCTTGGCAACACCCTGTTTTTCGAAATGAATAATTTGTTTTTCGTAGAGTAATTGCGAATAAAATAGCTCGGTATGTTACGAAATGTTGCATTGCTCGATGACCCTTTAACTGACGTCAGTTTGTGCTAGAAGTGAGGATGAGAGAAAATTTTGTTCCTGAATTATAACTGCATACATGTTGTACATTGAAAAGCCCAAAAAACACATTTTTGTAGACTGTTCCCTAAATTCCAGTTAGCTTAACAAAATGTTCATATGTAGGCAACTACTCGTAAGTGCTGGAACGCAGTTATATAAACTTAAAAGTCGCTTAAGAATGCGGCCCCTTGATTAACCATCCATTGCTTGCAGTCCACAATACAACAACAAATTCAAAACCACTAAGAAACAATATACGCGTTATTTCTACCACACATGAATATGATCCACATGTATCATTCATCCAACAACCAAAAGGGGCATAGTAATCAACTGAAAACAACGCTTACAATATATTGTTGCTTCTATAATACTTAAAGGTACAAGACTTCCTGTGTTTAATTGTGTGGTGCAATGTGTAGCGCTGCGGTGGTGTGCGCAGTGGTAGGCACGATTTAGCTAGGCAGAGCGCAGTGTAGACGGATGGTAGTAGAAACTTTCATCCCCATATTGCAGTGTCCGATGATAATAGGTATAGGAATTGGCCAACAAGTGAAGTCTTCTACAGTGTGCTGTCGCGTTTTCATAAAGTCAAACTCTGCTTTTACTGCTGCAGTTATACTCAATTCATGTATTTTTTTCTTGGGTTGGTTTTGTTACCTTTTAGTATCTTTACTGTCAATGATGGTTATAAGCATTTGTTAAAACTGTTGCTTTTCGCTGCATGCCGCCTTTTCTCCTCGTATTCCCTTTCATTTTTTTAGGTTTTTAATTTTTCGTTTGTTCTTTGTTCTTTGTTCTTCCTCCTCGTCAGTCAGTCACATCCACATAATGTTCAGTAGACCAAATCCAAAAAAAGGGAACCAACTTGAATGCAACAAGGAATACACCTACCATTGAAGAGAAAAGTTTGGAATATATTTGGATATGCGAAATACCAAAAAGGAAAATAATACAAAATAATCATAAAAAAGGGGAGGTCAGCTGCAACTGCATCTATATTTGAAAGCTGGTAAATAGAATGAACATTACTCTTAGGTAGTAATAGGAAGACTCCTTTCTACCAATGTTCTAATTAAGCCAACAAAACAAAAAATCATGGACTAAAGTTTTAGTACTAAGATTTTACAAACTTTAGTCGAATTTAGTAGATACCTTACATTTTCTAAGATTTTATTGAACTCATTTTTTCTATATGGTACTGTACTAATTATGTATGACCCTTCGGCATTATCAAAAGGTGTGTTTGCCTTTGTTTTGTTGCGCAATACTTTATTACAAAAATTTAAACAAAACTAGCTTCAAAATTGACAAATTTTTAAGCATTATAATAAGAAAGTTTAAAATCCTACGGCTATGTCTCCAAACAGAAGTGATTTATCCGAAGCTTTGCCTGTCAAGTGGTATCTACCACACTGATGAACCGATTAATCGGATGTCACGAAGAACATATAGGTACCTATAATGCCACATCACATACAATCTTTTGTACTATTCACATTTAAACTAGAGATGCCGCGAATAGTGACTCGGCCGAATACCGAATACCGAATATTCGGCCACACTCGCCGGCCGAATACCGAATATTCGGCAGCCGAACATTCGGCCAACGAACCGATGTGTTGTGTATCTATCTCCTACGTGACTTTTGACCAGGCACAACAGTTTCTGGGAATGTTTTAACTTTTAAGGAAGTTGCTATAGACAAAATGATAAAAATGTTGAAAAAACAAAATAATTTTTTTTAAGAAGATCGGATGGCAGACCCTTACAATGGTGGTCAGCAAATACAAAATTGTTTCCTAATTTGACAACATTTGCTGAAATCTACCTCTCGTCTCCTGGTACTAGTGTATTAGTGAGAGGTTATTTGCAGAAGCTGTAATTGATTTCGAATATAGACGTTACATAAAACGTATGCTACCAACGAATGCTGAAAAAGCTGTTTTTATTCACCACAACTTACCATTAGTAGATTTTAAAAACTAAAATAAAAATTTTTAATAAAAATACAACATTTTTTGTAAAATAATAAATCTTTTTTTATTCTCCATTTAATATTCGGTATTCGGCCGAATGTTGTGAACTATTCGGCCGTATACCGAATATCAAAAAAATAGGCCGAATACCGAATAGTGGCCGAATATTCGCGGCATCTCTAATTTAAACTCATGGGGTCAATTTCTTGCGAATGAATTATTATCGTGCGACTCAAAATTTTTTTCATTGGTTTTAAGGCAAGTGTGTGAAAATAGAGTTTGTTGTTGTTTTATTAAGAGCTGCTTACCTACATATGTATATGTAAAATTGTGTCTGTCATTTAGTACTGCTAAAATATTACAAGGTTGCAACGTCTTCTTAGTCGTAGTCATATAAATCGCAAATGTGAGCTAAGGGTTAGAAACACACAACAGCTTTCGACTGAACGACTTTTTTTTTTTTTTTTTATAATCTACCCGCGCTCAAGGGATTATGATTACCCTTTAAATGTTTCAACACAGCGCGGGCGTGAAGTTACGGAAGAGAAAGAAGGATAGGAAAGATGTGTGGCACGATGTTCTGAGACTGAAGGTTGTTGTCTCAGATATTTTGTCTCCAGGGATGGCGGCTGAACTAAAGCGGAGAATGCCGTGTCTTATTTTTATGTCGCTTATAATTCACATTATTTTATTCGTGTTCATCCTTGTTGTGCATACTAGTTTAACTCAATTACATGTTGTTACACTCAAAAAATTTCGTGTGTAAATATTACTAATTCATGCGTACATTCTACGAATTTTATTCGTGGTTTTCAGCCACGAATAGTATTCGTAGAATGGAGGTTTATTAGTACATATATTACTAATATTTTATTAGTATTCGTATAGAAAATCAAACGTATATTGTACGAATACTATTGGTACAATGTACGAATATTATTCTAATATTAACCAATGCCATTCGTATATTGTACGAATACCATTGGTACAATGTACGAATTTTCACCAGTGCCATTCGTATATTGTACGAATATCATTGTAATATTTACTAATGCCCTTGTATTTCATTCGTAAATTATACAACTCTATTCGTATATTGTACGAATATTATTGTAGAACTTACTACCATTAAATATGTTCTCTGAAATTTCCTTAAATACCTATTGTAAGAAATAATAACAAAAGATATTTATGTTGTAAGTTAAAAAAAGTTTTTTAATTCATTTTATTGTCATATATATGAATAAAGTTAAAAATTAATTAATTCATTATAAATATAATTAAAAATCAATGAAATATTTAAAAACTCCTCATTTTATGTACTAAGGGCCACTAAAAATAAATTTAACATTTACAATATTGAAAACTTCGAAAAAAATTGTACTTACATTGAAATTCTTTTAGGAATAAAATTCCCACATATGTATGTATGCTCTGCTGCTTCTGGATGCTCTATATTAAATATAAAATAAGCTTTAAAGCATATGTATGTACATATGTCTAGGTACTTACCTCATCTTTTCGAAAAAAGCAGATGTTAGTCTGATCCACCACTGCAGCACTTTATAAATAATATCACGTTTGAACGTGTTGACTAATGGAATACATTTAATTTTTAGAATTGAACACATATCATTTTTCTTACTCATGATTAGTAAATAATACTAATGCACTTCATGAAAATACGATGTTATTAGTACATTCTACGCATAATGCGTACGGTCTACCTACGAATGAATTCTGTCTACTAATATTAGTTTTACTTAGTAAATAGTACGAATTTATTAGTAAATACTACGAATGTAAAAGATTAAAGTACGAAGTCATTCGTACGAGAAATTAACGAATGTTATTAGTTATAATGTACACAATAATTCGTACAATGTACTCAAACAAATTGTTTACTTCTTGTTTACGAATGAAATTAGTGTATTAAACGAATAGATTCGTGGATAGTACGACAGTTATTAGTAAAATTTTACGAATGCATTCGTAGATATACCACTGTATAAATACTTCGTACATCTTACGAATATTCGTACAATGCACGAATATTTTCTTTACGAATATCATTCGTAGCCATTTTACTAATAAATTTTTTGAGTGTAGTGTTATGCCTGAACAACATGTAATGAGTAAACCAGCAACCCATTGATGACAATTTTTAGAAGGTTTTTAATGGAATTAAAACGACATAGACGACGGCAGGGATCGAACCTGTGATCATGAGGTTCACAGGCAAGCACACATCCATCGCGCCACGGCCACCTCACCCTTTTCAGTAACAAAAAATAAAACACGGACATATTAATCTCAACTAGCTTATATGAAATCATGTTTAACGAATATGGTTTTTCTATTCGCAACGAAAAAAGTACGCGTCTATGCTAGCTATGATAGTTTATTTGAATCATCTTAGGTTGCGATGGTCGCTTCGCCAGGAAAATGAAAGAAACTAGTTCATGTGGTTTTACTTTTAGACTTTCAGGCCTTTTCAGAACGTGAAACATTCAAACCGACAGCAAAATGTTCGCTGTTGCCAACATTTTCGCCTTCATCCATTGGGTTAAATACTGACAAAATGCCATCGTATTCATGGCGTTAGTGTGAGCACTGTCATTTATTCCCATGTTTATTAATTTTGACGACCGAATGTTTTAGAATTTAGAGAATCCAAGCGAAAAAATAAAACATTTCAAAACCTCCGGATTTAATCTGACACATCGATATCGAAGCCTTGTAGACAGTTAGATAATGCTTCTTTCATTTGAGCTGATTATACGCTTTCCAATAAAGCGTATTAAAAGTAGCACAAAAACCAGAAATAGACTTCATCGGAAGTCCGGAGTCTGGAAAATAAAACTTTTTTCATGGAAAACTATGGGACAGAATTTATTATATTGATGGGAATAAGTACAATTAATGCATAAAACTTTGTCTAATCTTTCAATCAGAATATTGCATTGATTGATGGGTTACTTTAAAGGCCAAATAAAAAAAGTAAAACTATAAAACGGTTTGAGAAAACCACCTGTCGGGATAGAATATTTAATATATGTACGTAGACTATCTGGCTGCGATTGCTTGAATGCATTAAGTTGGACTTTCAATTAATTGATGGATTCTGCTAATGGAAGAATGGTGAATACCTATGGTGTATTTGGTTTTGTTGTTTTTTTTAAGGAAAATGATGTGAATCGACAAAATATCTAGCTAAGCGATTGAGATTTAAGAAAGATATAAATACAAAAATGAGTAACGGATCCAGATGCTGGTAATTTCAGTCGCAAACAGTGAAAATTTTTTTTTCGCGTGACGCCTTAGACGCAGCAAGATCTTGGGAAGTGAGTATTTGAGTCAAAATATCGGCATAATTTCTGATTTTCATCACGCCTTGGTACTTACATATACGAGTAGGTACTTACGATGAGGCGATTAGACGGAACAAAATAATATAATAATTATTTTAAATGGAACAATACAAGCATTTTGCGTAATAACCGAGGGCACATAAAAAAAGTATATTGAATTTTTTTCAAAACTGTGAGAGGTAAGAATATATAATTAACTTTAAGTATAAAAAAGTCAATTTTTAATCGAAGGCTAAAGATGGCAGATGTTTGTATGATGAGAAGTTTGAAAATTATCGTTGGGGTGATCTTACTTTGATGTTATTAAATGATAATGTATCGATCCCTATGAAAATAGATTTTCGAAAAAGATTACAGTACTTTGGATGGCCCACTTTGTTCGGGTTGTAAGGATTCTCACTCCTTATTTGAATCGTCGAGCATTACATGAATCCAGCTGCAACATAGTTCATTTGAAACTCAGGATTTATCCATCTGTTTTGGCAAAATGAATCGTGTGATCAATGCCAGATCAGGCACATAATAGTTAGAAAATGCTTCGGCAGTACTACTTGAGGTTCACAGATCTGTGCGCAAAAAATGTTTCAAGATATGTATATGTGATATATCAAACACCTTGTAATGAAACGATTCACGCAGGGTTGCGGAAATCAAGCACAAGCAGCTATCATGAGTGCAAAATGCAATATCACGGTGTCATAAATGGAAATTGCAAATGTTTGCAGCGAAAATGTAAAAACATATGTACTTGTCTCTTACGAAGAAGTGCCAAGAGTTCCAGAAGTGCTTTTCGATCTAGCCTTTTGGACTAAACAGAAAATTGTAGGTACGCTCTAATACATCCGAAAACACAATGATTAGGTGGCTATGAAATATTGTTTTTTTTTTTTGTAAATACATATAATCTTTTATCTATATTCTAAACTTTAATGACTAAGGCGAATCCAAAGTCTCTTGTTTGCATTTGCTTCAGGCCCAGGAATCTCTTCATCCACTGCCTGTGATTAACCGTTTTGTGTGCAATGGCCATTTTTACTCATTTGAAAAATTCAACTTGGAAAATTACTTTGCTTTTAAGAATCAACTTTTTCAACATTTTTCACATGCACCCATGTACCACACCAATCCGGAAACGCAATCATAACTATCTATCCGTAAATTGCCAGAAAATACCTCTTGTCACACCCTTCTTCTATGGGAACTTAATATACACTGCTCAGGTAAAAAAATGCTTACATTAATAAAAGAAAAACTAAGAACAATATAATATTCTTCCCCCAATTCAAAAAGTTAGAACGAAAAATTATTGAACCATTTCTGAATTTCTTTTGACACGGTGTTTATTAAGGGTTGCAATGTTGGTACGATATTTTGTTGATGCGTATGCTATGCTAAGGCACCTGTTGTTTCATATACAACACCCATGTACAAAATGTGCACTGGTTAAAAATAAAACATTTCTTGACTAAAAAACGATAGGGTAGGTGATTATTAGACTTTTTTAAATGCATTGAAACCTTAAACTCGTGATCAAGCCAATTCGATTTACTTATGGTAATTTTATAATTTTTTTCTAAGAAGCTGCAAAATAAAAACAAAGTTTTTAATAGAATAAAAATGCAAAAATGATGTAAATGAAAGATTTTTTTTCGAAGGGCAGTGATTCAAAGATTGACATTAAAAATAACCTTCGATCAAAAAATTGTATAAACCATAACATATGTACATAGATATACATTTTATATTTCATATATTTATATATGTATATAAATAAATATATATGTACATATCTATACTATATACATACATATATTAATATATTTCATCAAATAATATACATATGTAAGTCATTAGCCAACATAAGTAAGAACTAAAACAAAGTGAATATAAATTAATTTTGGACAAGGGCAGATAAATTACTCATTTATTAATCGAAGCCCACGAGCATTTTGTAGCAAAAGGAGATTTGGACCAGAATCCCGAAACCCAATAGTGCTTAAGATCCAGAATCCAGAGAATTAAAAATGCCGAACGAAGACAAAATTGAATTTAGAAAAGCTAATCCGAAAATTTCAAAATGCGTAAAAACACAAATTCAGAAAATCTTAAGTCCACAAATATTATAATCAGGGTTGCAAAAGCTTAAGTAACTTTTTAGCTTAAGCTTGTCTCTAATTCACAAGCTAGTGGGTAAATTATGAATTAAGAAAAATATAATTCAGCAGCTAGTTACTGACTTATGAATTAAAAAAATTTAATTCATAAGTTAGTTGGTGACTTATGAATTAAAAAAAATTTAACTCAAAGGTTACCTAGTGACTTATGAATTAAAAAAAAATTAATTCATAAGCTAATGGAGAAATTCTGATTAAAAAATTATTAATTGGAAAATTTATAAGCTAGCATGATAATTTTATGACACAAAAAGCTTGAAATCTACTTTCGTTAATAATTAAGTAATTATGTAGTCAAAACAAGCTTAATTTACCAACTAGCTTATGAATTAAGTTTTTTTTAACAAATAAGTCACTTAGTAGCTTGTGAATTAATTTTTTACTTGCGACTTATAGGTACTATAAGGCAAGTTATGCATTCGTAAAAAAAATCTAACTCGAGATTTTGATCAAAGTTGACATTACGATGACAGCGAAGACCAAAAAAGTGGGTCTCGCAATTCTGTCTGTCTGTCTGTCGGTTCGATTACAGCCTAAACGGCTCGGCCGATTTTCTTCAAACTTGGTAGATATGGGTTTTAATTTTTTCCCCCCGGACGATTTTTTCTGTTTTTTCTTAAGACCAAAAATAACGGTACCTGCCACACGATTTTTTTTTCGAAATCTTATAAATATTTTTTTTTCTCAAAAACTGTCCCACAGAATTTAAAAAAAAAATTTGAAAAATTTCATTTGGTTAAAACTAGCTAATGGTTGAAAAAAATTTTACAAAAAATTGTTATTTTTGGTAGCCCACCTGGGTTTATTTTTTTTGTTTTTGATTTTCTCGGAAACGGTACAGCCGATTTAAATAATTTTTTTTATGCTAAAGCTCCTCCAAAGTTTGAATATTATTACATATTCAAATTTTCAATTTTTAATTTTTTGGGTTTAAAAAAAAAATGATAATTTTGTTTTGGAAACTCAATATTTCGAAAACCCCATGCTGGATTTTTTTCAAACTTGACAAATAAAAGTTTCTTAACATAATATACAAGATTTGAAAAAAAAAAATTTGTTTTATCTAAAACTAACGGTACCTTCCATACAAATTTTAAAAAATGGTTTTCGAAAATCGTATTTTTCTCGAAAACGGTTCCGAGAATTTTGCTAAAATTTTTTTTCTTTTGATTAATCTTTACGATCTATAATTTAATAAAAAAAATTGAAATCTATATTACTGACTGTACCTACCATAGAACGATTTTTTTGAATTTTGAATTTCTCATTATCGGCATAACGGATTTTAACGAAATTTTTTATAAAGAAGCTCCTAAAAAGTTTAAAAAACATTGCATTTAAAAACTTAAGAACAAATATTTTTTCAGTTTTTAGAAAAAAAAGTATTTTTTTTTTTTTTGAAAAATTCGATATCTCAAGGACGGCTTAATATTTTTTTTGGAAATTAGACTTTTATTCGTACAATAATAAAAACTTAAGGTTGGCGTACCAAAATTTTTTCTTAAAAATGTTTTAAAAATTTTGTACATAAAAGCTTATTTTTTTAAGGAACCACTACAGCGACTTATAATTTTTGTTCCTGCATAAATTCATATTCTGCATTCTGTTTTTATCTCTTACTACTAAAAGAATTTAAAAAAATTATTTTATCCTTATGAACAGTTTTCTTTAATAACATCCGTTTTTTAAATTCCTAGTCTATTACATAGGAGCAAGTTCGTGCGACCCGGTCGTGCATTTTATTTTAATTCATAAGTCACTGACTTGCGCATGACTTCATATTTTTTTAATTCATAAGTCACTTATAGGTAGTGAATTAATTTTCGTTTAATTCATAAGTCACTTATAGGTAGTAAATTAATCGTTTTTTAATTCATAAGTCACTTATAGGTAGTGAATTAGTTTTTTTTATTCATAAGTCACAAAGTAGTTTATGAATTAAATTTTTTTAAAATCATAAGTCACTAACTAACTTATGAATTAATTTTTTTTTAAATCATAAGTCACTAACTAACTTATGAATTAGATTTGTTTTAAATCACAAATCATCTACAGACTTATGACTTATGGTTTTTTTAATTCAAAAATTCGCAACCCTGATTATAATCCACACGGAAATCCAGAATCCCGGGAATGTAAGATCTCAAAAAAAATCCATAAAGTTCGATTTTCCTGAAATTAAAAAATGTTACGATTTGACCTTTCACCTAGCTTCTGATCAGACCATGAATTTTGGGATTCAACGCGCGTTAGGTTTATATACTTTATTACGACTTTCGGAAATTCCATCGGCATGAAATTTATAATAACTCATTAATAACATGAAAGTAGAGAAAACTTTTGCGTTTTCCGTGTTCCATTGGTATATTATTTTTTGTTATTTTTATTTATTTTATTCCACCACCATGCGTCACTTTTAAAATTTTTTGTATATCATTTCTTTGTTAATTCGAAAATTTATTGTATCAAATAATTATCTGTTGAGTTCCGTATGTGTTGCAAACGAAAAAAAGTGAAAATGAAGCATAATATCACCGAATGGGGAAAACATATCAAAGAATTGGTATGTCGACCTTTTTAATTGAAGAGGATCACCGGACCGTGATTCCTTTTGTTGAGAACGGCAGCGACTCTATGGTGTAGTATGATAATTGTGTGTTGTACTCGGAGTTATATACTCTTACGTACCTACGAGTACATATATGATTTTCTTGAAAAAATGATCACAACAATACGGAAATTTTAATAGCCAAAACCTCATATCATTATCAAAGGTTTGTTTTGTTGCTATTAAAAGTGGTAGACAATATTTATTATATACCACATATGACACACCCAGTGAACCCTTTATTTGATTTTATTAAGAAATATTATTAATATTGTACCTCCCATATTTTCAAGCTTTCACCCTTACAAACACGACCGATCTCGATCAAATTATGCCTTCAAATTTAGACAAAAAAAAAAAACACTTGAGATGGAAATATTTTGAGAACAATATCACGCAGAAGCTTTTTGTTTTGAAGTGTCAATAGAGCCTGTCTTTAGATTTATATTCCGATGGGTTTCGGAAATATTATTGATGTGTAAATTGGGAAATATTTATTTTTTGCCAAAGGTAGAAAATACTAACAAAAATAATGTACATAATATTTTATACTTGTATGTAATACTGAAAATCAGAAATTCTACCAGGCTTAGTTGTGGGAATAACTTCATCCAAAAATTATTGTATCATTATTTAGTAGAAAAGGCTCGGACGCAAAGCCTGACAGTAACGTTATATTTCGGATGCTCAAAAATGTATGGTCATCAGTTTTTTCTTCTGATTAAAATACTGTTATTTTTAAATAAAATTAAAAACATTCGTTTTTTAGTATATTAAAAATTGGATGTACATGAATATATTTTGAGAACTAGGTCTTGCAATATGAGCTAAAGAAGATAATATGATCCATTATGGCAGTGGCGTAGCGTGTGTTTTTGCCGCCCGGGGCAGAGCCAATTTTGCCACCCCTAGCAATTTTTTTCTGGGCCTTTAATTTTGTTTGCTGTTTTAAAAAACATCAAAGTGAAACAGTTACTTAACTTACCTTGTTATAATTTAATTTTTTATTCACAGATTTATTATATTTATTTATATTATATTATGTATATTATTTTCTACAATTTTGGTGAACACACTTTTGCCGAGAAATCGAAAATAAAAAATGTAAGACTAATAATATTCAAACATTGTCAAAAAAAATAAAATGCACGACTGGGTCGCACGAACCTGCTCTTATATACACACTGTGGTTTTAAAGTTTTGAAATTTGAAAAATAATCATTTAATACAATAAATTAGTTATTGGAGTCTATATTTTATGCCACCTGCCAAAAAAAAAATAGTTTATTTTAAGGTAGTATTATGTGAGTACATAAATATGAATAATAAAACAGTTAAGTTGTTAACAAATCAATAAAATTAGAAATAAATTAATTAAAAAAATATCTGAAATTGATTTGACACGAACGCGATGTACACCGTCCGATTTATTATTTAAAAATCCTTTTTTATATTAGGTATATGTAGGTATGTATGTACATATGTACATATATAAAATTTTGAAAATATTAAAAAAAATTGGTACGCCATTTTTTCGTACTTATTAATGCGGAGTTAAAAATTAATTTTGAAAAAAAACTATCCACCCATTTTTGAAATATCGAATTTGCAAAAAATAATTTTGATTTTTTTTAATCCAAAATTTGATTTTTTGAAAATTTTGATACGCAATATTATTCAAACAGGAGCTCTTGTTTAAAAAAAAAATCATTAAAATCGGTTGAGCAGATAATGAGATAGTCGAAAAAAAAAATGGTTCCATGAGTGATACTTTTATTAGACGATAGAAATTTTTTTTACAATAATATAATCGTAGATCGTATTTATGTATGTTAACTCACACAACAATTTTGATCAAAATCGTAGGAGTCGTTTTTGAGAAAAATGAGATTTTCCATGCCGGTTTTTAAACTGTTGTATAGGAAGTACCTTAATTTTTGGTTATATAAAAAATTTTTATATGTATTTTTTTATGTATTTCCTTTCGTGACTGAGTGTTCTCTGAATAAGGCTTTATTTTCAATGGTGAAACGAAAAAAAGCTGTTGGTGGCTCGGAAATAGTCGAATGAAATGTTTGAAAATTTTGGTTGATGTGAATGAGGGAGCTTTAGTATTTGCACTATGTAGCTTTATTGTTATTGAATGTGAAGCAGTGTTACCGCTCGAAAACTTTTAAATAGTTTATCTGACTGATAAAATTTATCCACAGAAAAATGTATCGGAATGAAAAGAAAATATAAAAACATAACATACAAAAACCATTTACATTAACGTATTTAGAAAAATTGCAGCAAAGTGCCGCCCGGATATTTTGAAAAATTGCCGCCTCAAGCAAAGTGCCGCCCGGGGCCTGTGCGCCCTTTGCCCCCCCGTCGCTACACCACTGCATTATGGCAATTAAGAACACACAAGTTTTTGGATTAAAATAAAATGCATGCCGGGCGGTAGAAGGCCGGGGGCTGCAAAATGTCGCCGGTGAAGCGGGTAGAGCAGAGATCATATACTTCATGACAGAACGTTTGACAAGTCAACAAACAACAATGACGTAAATTTGAAAATTGCCACCCTGCCTGCGATTCGTCGTTGATGCTCTCGGCTGATTTCCGTAAACGGTGAGTAAGGCCGTAAGAGTGCATTCCGTTATTGTCGCGCGACTCGCGAAACTAAAACGGAACGCTGGCGGCGGCGTTGCAAACGGGTAGACTTTTGACCACGGATATGTAGGCATAGAGTATGTGCAGTAGGTAAAGTAGGTAACCGCCAGCGCCGCCAGTGGTCTCGCATATAATATGTTTCGCAACGCTCTCTTTCAGTTTCGGAACATTCCGTTTTAGTTTCGCGACTCGCGCGACAATAACGTAATGCACCCTAAGACTCGACGGAAACGTTATTCTAGTCTCAGCCAGCTGAATATTTTTGCTCTCTCCCGCATCACAGAAAGTCATTTCGATTGTGTTGTTTATTGTTTAAATACTGTTGAATCTTCTTAAACTAAACATTTAGTACTCCACTTAACCTTTGAATAACTAGTTCTTGAAAATGAAAAGAGTCAAAGAAAGCGGTGCGGAATACCGCAAGAAAAAGGCTAAGAAAGAAGCAGATGCGAAGAAGTCTCAAGGTGCATTACTGAAATATTTCAGTTCTAGTTCTGTTCAAGAAAATATGAGATTTTCATAAATATATTATTTTATTACCATACTAGCGGCCCGGTACGTGCTTCGCTACGTATAAAGTGAAATAATAAAACAAAAATTAATTGCAATATCAAATTCATTTATTCAAACAAAAAAATATTTTATTAATTGCTAGCTTTTTTAAAACTTAATCCAAAACATTTGGATAAACAATATTTTTTGTTTTTCCATTTTGAGCATGAATAAACAAACGGCTGGGGGTAGCGACTCTGGAACAGGCAACATAAAGTTGGCCATGTGAAAAACATGATTCCTCCAAATTCACACCACAAAAGTGTTTGCCCTTGATCCTTGTTGATGGACATCGAAAATGATAAACGCACAGGATATTGTAATCGTTTGAACTCAAATGACATATCAGTTGGAATCATAGGGATACGTGGTATCAAACAAACTTCTCCTTTTGATTTAGCAGTTAAGATCGTAGCTTTAATCAAATTTGGCAATAACTTTATCACTGTCAATCTGGTGCCATTACACAGTTTTGGTGGATTAATATTTCGCAATAATATAATCAAAGAACCAACCTACAGATTCAAACAATGCGGTGGCATACCAGCTAGTTCCAATGAATTTTAAAATTCAATTGGAAATTCATTGCCTCATCTTGATTCATAACACTGTTGATTACCACGTAAATCTTGCATTGTTCGATTAAATGCTTCTAGTGATTTTTTATTCGCCGTTGTACACTCATCCCATAAAATAATTGACGTTAATCGCTGAACTTTTGCCATAGCAGAATTTCTCGAAATATTGCAATGTGGAGTTTCAATCACCTGTACATTCAATGGCAATTTTAGTGCAGAGTGTGCAGTCCACCACCTTCTAATAATGTAGCAGCAATTCCCGAAGATGCAAGGGCCAATACAATTTTCTGTTCCGATCGAATAGTTAGAATAGCTAAAATCATAACGAACGTTTTGCCTGTACCACCAGGCGCATCCAAGAAATATAATCCACCTGCATTATTGGAAACGGTTTGCATGATTGTGTCATATACGATAAAGTTCCGAAACATGTTGCAATCAGTGGCGGCTGGTGGGTTGTTGAACAGGTGGTGCACTTTACTTGCTCACTAAGTAGGTATTAAGATTAGAAATCGCAAAAAAACAAAAATTTACATGTATATGTCGATTTTTTATTATTTTGTATAATTGCTCGAAGAATTTCGACCATGTATAAAACTGACACACTTATTACATTTAGCAAGGAATCATGTTTTTTATTTTTTCACTTAAATGCGTCAAATCGTGGATTCACGTAACTTTATTTAAAAAAAATTATTACTGTCTTTAATATACCTAATCACTGTTAATTTTATCCCACACCACACACTGTACACAGTACAGAATCGAACCAAAACCAAAATAAAAAACAATTACTAACCTAACACCTACAAACCTACACTATTTAACCAGTCACGGATAGAGCGAAACAACATTACATATTCGCAGGCGCAGCGCATTCTAGTCAAACATCGGTTGCTGTAGTTAATCTTCGGTTCTCGTGCGCTGCACGAGAGCAGGCTAATTCTCCATATATTTCAATGAAATATCTTTTGTCTCACGCGTCAGGGATACTTGCTTGTAACTCATACAAGTTATATTAGCAGTCCTCGTGCGCACGAGAATTTTTACTTACAGGGAAAGTAAGTCTTAATAGTAAAGCAAAGCGCTTACATTGTTTCGTCATAAATGGAAATTTTACTTGTTTGTGTTCTTGTACGTATGTTTAAAAAATAAATATTAATATGGGAATCTAAAAATAAAGATGCAGTAATATTTTGTACTTTTTAAATCTTTTGAATTGGTGGTTCAGCGCACGAGCGCACTTAAGGTACAGCCGCCACTGGTTGCAATTGCTCATTTCTGCGATGAAGTACAATATCACGGGATTTAAACTGATCACCAAGAATTACAATTGCAACCTCATCAATTGTCGATGTTCTATCAGCCCTTATTACGATTTTGTGATTATCAGATAGCATACGATCGAAAGCAATTTTGAACAATTGAACTAATGCGTTATGCTGATGGAAAAACCTTTGTAGCTCAGAAATAATTTCTCGTCTTGTATTCGAGACAATTACACAACGTTGATCCAATTTACGATTTTCATCACCAATAAAATAAATTTGCTAAAATTGATGATCAGCGTCGGGGTATGGCAATAACCAATAACGAACCAGCTTGATGATAAATCTGGCCCTAAATCTGTAACATGTATGCAATTTCAGGTAGATGTTGGATCAGAATTTTTAAAACTATCGAATACTTTATGATTCAGATTGATATAAAAATGGGACAATCATGTTGAAGTATTTACCTTAAACGTCGGCATAATTATCTCTAATAATTTTAGTAGCACTAAAAAAAGTCATTTGAAATGCCTAATTGTGTTGTTGAATACGGATCAAAAAGTGATTCGACGTTTGAGATGTCCCAAAAATAAATGAATACAATGGTTCGGGTGGAGTTTCTATTGCTGGAAATCTCACTTTGTCATTAGCACAACACATGCCCATTTCACCTGGAAAGTTAGCGGCATCACAATGTGGACATAATGTATTGCGTCCATCATTCCAATATATCCGTACATACTATAATCAATTTGACTGTTGTAATTAAAAGCAGCACGCATCATTTTAGCCAAAAGAGCAGCACGACGTATTCGTGATCGGCGTGCAAGGTTCATTACAGGTACAGTGTCAACAGATCTATTTCGTGCATTACGTTCACTGCGATGCATTAGCTTGTGCGCGTTCATCTGCAGTCTGTGATCGACTTAGTAATGCCACATCATTTGTATTACGCGTTCGCCGACCTATATTTGCTCGCCCGGATATGGCATTATTCCTTCATAGAAAAAAGAATAAATCAAATTAAAAATATAAGTTTCAATTTGACAGCAAAATCCCCACTAACAAAATGATCCGACATTTATTGAATTCATTTGTTACAAAAAATGTGATAAATGAAGAACCGCTCGACCAATTTTGTGCAAACTTCACATAAACCATCTACTAAATAGTCCAAACAAAGCCTTAACATTTGGTTTGGATAGGTGAGCCCGTTCTTGAGTTATAGAATTACAACGAAAAGTGGCATTGATTTTTATATATATAGATTGTAGGTACTTGTTAATTACATATTCTTTATTGTAATTAAAATAAATATGTTATATTATAACTAAACAATATTTGCTCTTAGGGATAGGATTTATCGGAACAATTTCATACAGCTAAATCCCTAAAACCCCCACCTGCGTTCGCCCTGTCTTTGAGTTTCAAGATCTCGACTATCAGCTAAGCCGCAGTAGAAGTGCGTGTCCGCTTATTCTTCTCGAGATTAGTTTGACATCGTGATGTGTTGACAAATTGGCATTCAAATTGAAAATAGTCTTTTATTAAAAATCCCTTGCCTCTATTGGTCTGTAGTTAGCACATATGTATGTATATTTTACTAGCCGACCCGTACTCGCGTTGCTTCGCAAATTGTAACTACGAATATTTTTTTAATATTGATATTAGCATATGAAAACATTTCTCAATGGGACTGAGCATATATTTTCTACAATAATAGTAATTTTAGTTTATATGAATAACTTACCGTATCGAATTAGATTCTCTTTCACACTTGAAAAAAAAAGAGTTTGTTCATGTTTGTGCATATTATAAATATAACAATATAGAAAAAAATAAAATTTATTTCAAATAAATGGGTTGACTACTTTCTGAGATCATTCAACCCAAACTTTAAAATGGTTTTGCTTTTATAGAATAGTTCATGTGCACGGCACTGTAGTCAATTGAATGTCCATTTTTGTCACCCAAAATGCTATTGAGTGTATTCAAGTAACTTAAAAAATAAAATGCACGACAGGATCGCACAAACTTGCTCATATGTAAAAGTACTTTGGAATTAAAAATACATTTTATAAATATAAAACATGCATTTAATGAGATAAAAATGTTCAAATGTATGGAATTGCCGTCTGATTAATCTTTTTAATATTTAAGTAATTTTTTATATGACAAATTTCCTAAAAATTTTGGAGATCAAAATTTGGGATGCCATGTTTTAAATTTTAGAAATAGTTTTTTTTATTCAATTATTTTTATATACAATATTATTTTAAACTTAAGGGGGCTCCTATTGAAAATTTTTGGTTAAAATCGTTAGAGCTGTTGATGAGAAAGTCAAAAAATCAAAAAACAGTTCTATGACAGGTACCGTTAAAAACATTTTGCCCAAATTTTTGTTTGACCAAAATGTAGTCCATGTCCAATGTCCATAATATCACACCTAATTTTTTTTTATCAAAATCGTTAGAAACGTTTCGAGATAAATAAGATTATGCATTACGGGTGTATGGGGAGTACCGTTAGTTTTGGAGCTAAAAAAAATTCAGTTTCTCCTCTAAGGATCACCGAAGACCCTTAACTACCGAGATTGAAGAACATAGGTCTAGTGGGTAAGGCTGTAGAGAGAGGTACAGACATACAGACGTACTGAAACATGTTTTTTGTGTACTAAATTGCCCTTAAAATTTTTATAAACAAAATTGATATGCAAGTTATTAGTATTCAATAAAATAAATTTTATAACGTAATTTAAAAATTTATTCAATATATTATTAGATATTGAATTTTCAAAAAAAAAAATTATATTAGTTTTTTTAAAAATCCAAAAGCTATTTTTTCGAAAAAGTTTTTAGATTATATTTTTTCGAGTTTATAGCAGCTCACGTATAAAAATTTTGGTTAAAATCGTTAGAGCAGTTGATGAGAAATTCGTAAATCAAAAAAACCGTTCTATGACAGGCACCGTTAATAACATTTCCCCCCAAACATTTTTTTTTACCAAAATGTAATCCGTGTCTATAATATCACACTTTTTTTTATCAAAATCGTTAAAGCCGTTTTCGAGATAAATAAGATTATGCATTACGGGTGTTTGAGGGGTACTGTTAGTTTTGGAGCTAAAAAAAAATTTCAATTTCTCCTCTAGGGTTTGAAAAAAAAAAGCTCCAGTGGCTTAGGCTCTTGATCGAGGTACAGCCATACAGACATACGGACATACGGCATACAGACAAACAGACGGAATCGTCGGACCCACTTTATTCGTCTTCGCTATCATCGTAATGTCAACTTTGATCAAAATCTCGAGTTCGATTTTTTTTTCCAAATGCAGAACTTGCCCTATAGTTAGTACCTACTACCTATGTATATGCAAGTAAAAAGAGCCCACCCCCACATTGCTTAGCGATGTGACGATAGAATTATAGAAACACAAAAAATGTGTGTGTGTCGGTTAGTTAGATAAACTATACAATACAGAAAAATTGAATTATGTAGGTAGGTAGGTAAGAGAAAAAACGTAACTATTGAATGGAACAGATATTATGAGAGAGAGTATGGGAACGGGAAGAAAAGAAAATTAAAAATGTTGGAATGATAATGACATGAAACAAAGCAGCGACCTCGCGACCAGCGTTGCCGCCAAAAAAAAATTTTTCGTGCCACACTCCTTGAAAAAACGTGCCATTTGTGACATTTTCGTGCCATATGAACAAAAACTCAAGTTATTCTTTAAAAATAAATTTTAATTAAATACTATTACAAGTAAATAACAAACAAAAAATCACTTCCACTATTCGTGTATAGGTATTTTCCAGAAACAGGAGTTTTTGGCAAGTTCATAATAAGTAATGAGTATGTATTATGTAACTACCTATATCACATCACATGATGAGCACCTATTATAATTATTTAAAAATATAAAGACGTAATAATGCTTTGTTATAATAAGCTAAATAAATAAATTAGCTGGAGTTTGAAATTTTGACAATTATTAGGCTTAACAATTTCATTATATGACATTATAGCATTAATTGTCTTGTATGACAGTCTGTTTTCGTTGTTTGTTTTAATATTATTTAGCCTTGAAAACAGCCGCCTTGCTGATGCAATTTCGTGAAGCAAACTAAAAAGAATCAACATAAATTTTGAGTTATTAATGAACCTAGAAAGTTTTAGAATCAAGAAAAATACTTTTGACTTTCCAATCTCAAAAAATTTTCTTATTTCGCCAAAAAGAACATCTTTTTCGCACTCTAATAGATGAGAAAATTCTGATATCAAAATATTGAAGTGTGGCAGAATACTTTGTATATTTGGATTATTTCTTAAAAAGGTTGGGACAATTATCTTAAACGCATTTAGGTAAAATAATGAAAAAAAAACGTTCCATATTGAATTTTTTCGTGCCACCGTGCCACGAGAAAATTTCCGTGTCAAAATGGCACGATCGTGCCACATCGGCAACGCTGCTCGCGACTGTGATGAAATCTAATTCCTGGATAAAATAAATTCAAAAGTTTATAATTTTATAAATTTGTTTTTATTTATTTCTCAGGTTGTATGTGTAACTAAAATTTTTTGGGATTAAAATTTGCGCAACAATGTTGACTTTATGAAGCAATACTAATCCTTGTCGATTATTGTAGAGGTTCTAAGATATGAGTGGTTGTATAAGTCAATTAATAAAAAAAATGGACAAAAAATGTAAAATTAATAATATTTAAGTTTGACAAATTATCAATGAAAAAAAATTATAGCCATAAACACTCTTATAACAATGTAGAAAATAATAAAATTTATTTCAAATAAATCGGTTGACTACTTTCTGAGATCGTGCGTTACAAACTTTAAAATGGTTTCGCTTTTATATAATAGTATAGAGTATAGATAGATATAGATATAGATAGATGTCAGTTAGAAAATTGCAGTTTTGTTTATCTTGATCCTAACAGGTAAATCGCCGCCACTGCCGTAATAAGAATTAAATGCACGACTGGATCGTACGAACTTGCTCTTAAAAGTCTTAATATGTAAAAAATTGATGTTAAAATAAAATAGAAGGCCATAACGACTCGTAGAGACCCTAAACCTTGTGACTTAAAATTCACAACTATTCCAGTGTAGATGTTATAACAAGAACTATAAGATCTAGGATAACGAAAGATATTCGTGAATTTAATGAAAACATTATAAAGGATACAATTAGACAAACAAAATCAATAAAAAAACATATTTGAATAATAAGCAAGAATGGATAACAAGTATATAGGACCAAAACACAGCCGTTATAACAAACCGAAAAGACATCAATGAAAACGCAACTATTTTTTTTGAAAAACTGTTCACCTCGACCAAAATTATCACAGAAGAAGATAAAATGGACAACATAGATTCAATACCGACACACACCCCTATGTTCAGCAAAGAAATTATCGAACGGACCATAGACGATCTGAAGAAAGACAAATGCACCGGAAATGACGGAATATCATCAGAAATGTTAATAAATATATGGAAAAAACTCACTTTCCAACATTTTAATGAACATATGTATTTAACGAAATAATTCAAACAAAACAAATTCCTGAACAATGGAAAGAAACAACGATAACATTAATACACACAAAAGGAAAGAAGGACGATATTAATAACTATAGACCCATAAGTAACATCTCGACAATTTACAAGCTCTTTTCCAAAACACTTTACAGGACCATCAAAGAAGACTTTAATAACAAGCAACCAAGGAACAAGCTGGATTTAGAGAAGGATTCTCAACAACAGACCACTTACAGACAATGAATCAGCTAATAGAAAAATGCAATGAACTTAGACTACCGGTTTATTTTCTATTTATTGACTTTAGTAAAGCTTTTGACTCCGTTGAACACGAAATGATATGGTCCTCCCTGAAAAATCAAAAGCAAAAGCAATAATAGAACAATGTACGTACAAAAATAACTCAGCACGAATAAAAACAGAGAATGTAGGAAGCAAATTTAATATAACAATAGGAGTTAAGGACTATTCATATGAGAGCGACCAACGACCGAAGAATAAAAAAACAAATGGGGTTTAAAATATATATAAGCCTAAATTGTTCACAAAAACTTTACAAAAGGGTAGCAATCTAGTTTAATTTAATGTTAATTTATTAAAATTTGCGTTGTAATTGTTAAAATGAGAGAAATTTGAGAAAATAAATTGGTCGTAGCAATCATATTGCAATTCGCGACGACCAATATATTTTAATAAATTAACATTAAATTAAACTAGATTGCTGCCTTTTTGTAAAGTTTTTGTGAAGAATTATGCTTATATATGTGATAGATAAAGATACTTTGTTGATATCTACTGTAGATATAAAAACTAAAAGCTTTATGAAACAAACGTTTTGATTGTTTAGAACTAGAACGAAATGGAAATAAAGATTTGTCTAGAGGAAAGTGAAACGATGAGAAAAGGAACATTCTCATCGTAGACTTCCCTAGAACTAGTTGTGTGATACAACCTAGACAAGTAATCGTGCATTCTATCATCAGAAGTGGGATAGTTAACCTAACAATACTACACACAAATATAAAATAAAAAACAACGAAGTATTGAGGAAATAAAATTAAAACGAACTTTTTTCAAAATCGAAGACAATGTACAAATTTATTGGATGTGCGAAAGTTTACAAGGAATATTGTGAAGAATCAGAAAAATTTAAGAAATTTCAAGAAAAGTCAAGACATTTTGAAAATTTAAAGGTTACTTCCGAACGTTTGAAATGGCTTAAAAAAACAGATATTTCAAGAGAGCAGCTAGAATTTTATAAAGATAAGTAATTTGATATATTTTTTAAATTATTGTTAAAAACGGACGGGGAAACCAATGTTCAATCGATGAACAAATTTTTATTAATTTAGGGAATATAATTCGATTAGTAATATAAAGCAAGCTAATGCCGGATTCCCTACTTTCCGATTTTACATATGTAAAGAAATGATGCAACGATGTTGACTGTTGGGTGAAATGAGAAAGCTTAGAATATTAAGATATTGTTTCCCGAATTAAGTCATGGTTATTTGAAAGAGCATAATTATGGGTTAAAAAATATGGTTTTCATCAATATCTCTCGAGCGATTTACGTGCATCACTAGTACCCATTTCCTAATGGTTTATACATAGTACCCCATTTAAGAAAAGTAGTTTGTATAAAGTTCATACAATGATTTCATTATGGAAATACCCAATTTTTCAAATTAATCGGTTGCCAGTTAAAATTCCTGAAGATATGAGAATCCTTATTGTAGTTGGTTGCGTGGTAGATTCAAGTTTATAAAACTCTCTAACTTTTGTAATGCCAAACAACTTTCAAAATCTTATTTGTCGTGTACACGCAATACCCCCAGATGCAAATTTCAATACTTCGGTTTTGAAAAGACCAAGTATGTACACTATTCTGAAATGATTGTCTGAACCAACATATAAATGCTGTAGAATTGATAAAAGTTGCTATTGGTGTATTAAATTATGACACATTCAGAATGACTGACCTTACTTTCCAGTTAATAAAGAACCGAAAGAAATTGAACTAAAAAAAAAAGTAATTTTTGTAAATAAGTCTGGTCACGTTGAAAGTACGTGTTGGGTCAATTAACGTTTACATAAAAAGAATGTAAATAGTAAAAGAAAATGTAGTTGTCCTTTAGATTCTAGTTTTGATTGTTCTCTCATCAGTTACAATATCGCTTCCAAATTTGAAAATATCAAAGAATCATGTAGCAAGGATTATATTTTGGTTAGTTATTAGAATTAAAGCAGTTACCAATTCAAGTGGATTTCAACGTTATTGAAAAATTAAAGATGTCGATTAAATAATTATATGAAATGAACTAAAAAATAAAACATTAGAAATAGTAGCGGATGCAACAGAATCCGTAGTTTGAAGGAAAGTTGTAGTAAAAGAAAGTATTGATTTAACATTACTCTTGGGTTAATATGCAAGTAATTTTATAGAAGCCTTCTCCTGGCAAAAGATACAGTGATAAATTATCGCCTCTGTAGAGTGGCAGTATTAGAAAGAAATGTACGAGTATTGTCTCACATGGTATTTGATTTATAATTTCATGTCATCAGAAGGGATAGTTATTAGCCTTGTGCTAGCCTTATAAAAATGCTATGGATGATTTAGTTATACATTCAACCAATTTCGTAGAAGGCATTATGCGACTTGATCTTGTGTTACAGACTTTGAAAGAAAGTTGATTTTCTTGGAATGTTAAAAAGGTAAATTCTTAAAACTACAGATTGAGTAGTTTGGAAGAGAAATGTCTGCTGATGGAATACGACCGAGTACTACAAGAATTGATGCCCTAGTTTTGTCTGCATCTCTAACCAATTATTTATTATATTATTTCGTAAATTTACTGAATGCACTGTAAAAAATAGTTGTATAATGCGACTTACTAAAAATAATATAACCTTTGATTGGAACCATGAATGTCAAGAAGCCAGATCATATATTGTTAAACAATTAACCCAAAAATCTCTCCTTACGATATCTAATTCAGACCTACCAACGGAACTACACACAGATGCAAGTAGTGCTCTTTAGTATGGAGCTGTTTTATTTCATTATAGAAAATAAATTACGAGTAGTAACATAATCCAGTAAAGCTACTAAACCATACGAAACAAAATATCATAGTTATGAACTAGAAACACTCGCGGTTGTAAATACAATTAAACATTTCCGAACTTATTTACTGAGTATTATAACTGGCTACACGTAAAACAACAAACAGATTCTTAAACACTATAACGATATCGATTAGATCTCATGAGAAAATATTATAAGAATAATTGCCATGTTGGTTAAAAAAAAAAAAAAAAAAAAAAAATTTGGAATTTGGTAAATGACCAGAAGTGTCAGAAAATTCATAGAATCTTGTGTGATTTGCTTATAGTTGCTTCCTAAAGACCGGCAGGAAAGAAGAAAATAACATTGCATTCTATTGTAAAACAACCGATTCATTTTCATACGATACATACTGACTGTATGGGTCCATATGTTGAAAAATGTGAAGGAACACATTGCTACGTACCTATAATTGTTGATGCGCTTACAAAATTTACAATTCTATGTCCACTGAAATTGTTACAAACTCTAGAAACAATAAAGTGTATGAATTAATCTAAAAATTCGATAGTAGAAAAAATTTTACAAGTGAACAATAAAAAAAAAAAATGTGTTTAACATATGATATTGAACATCAAACAATTGCTCCGGCAATGGGCAGGGCTAATGGACAAGTAAAACGACATGTCGAAACAGTATCGAACGTTTTGAGGACCGATTTTGACACAAACTTGGAATGAACAACTTACTTTAGTCAAAAAAAATTAGCATACCGGGATATGATAACATTTATGTAGTTTCCATAAGAGAATTAGCCGATCATAGAATAGAAGAAAACGCGGTTAAAATTAGATTAAGATTGGATTGGACATTTCAACAAAAGTTGTCTTTAAAAGCAAACAGAAATAAGTTGAATGGATGAATATCAAAGTGTGTTTGAGGTTGTTGGAAGTCAACCTTTTAAACGGTTTAAATTAAAGCGTTACACTTGTAACAGCATCACCGGGATCTTTAAAACTAATTATAAAAGATGATTGTAATAAAGGGTTTTCCAATAAGAGGTGTTATTTTGATATTCAAAGAAAAATGGCATTTTTGGAGATAAATGATCGGATGTTTATTTCATTATAAAGAGGAAGGTATGCCGTTAATAATGGAACATAACATCAGCCAAATGGCCGCCAAGACCACGCTTACAGGACCATATCCTTTTCATGAAATTTTCCATAACCAAATCGCAAAGTGGCTGCCCTATGTCCTCGATAGCCTCACGAATTTCATCTTTGAGGTCTTGAATCGACGCTGGGCTGTTGGCGTAGACCTTATCTTTCACGTGGCCCCAAAGGAAGAAGTCGCGAGGTGTTAAATCACAAGATCTCGGTGGCCAATTGTGATCACCTCTTCGAGAGATAAAACGGTCCGGAAACTTTTCCCGTAAAAGATCGATGGTTTCATTGCTTGTGTGGCACGTAGCGCCGTCTTGTTGAAAGTAAACGTTGTCCAGATCAATACCATCCAATTCAGGCCATAAAAAATCATTAATCATCTCTCGATAGCGCAATCCATTGACCGTAACTGTTGCTCCAGCCTCATTTTCGAAAAAGTAAGGTCCAATGACCCCGCGGGACCATAAACCGCACCAAACAGTCACGCGTTGAGGATGGAGAGGCTTTTCAACAATTACTCTTGGGTTTTCCGAGCCCCAGATGCGACAGTTTTGCTTGTTGACGTAGCCTCCGAGGTGGAAATGGGCCTCATCAGTCAAGATGATTTTTCGATGAAATTCCGGTTCATTTTCATGCATTTCAAGGACCCAATTTTAATAATTTCAATGCCTTGTTGAAGCGTGTATCGTTCCATTTTTATTAATAGCGTAGTCTCTACTTGTCAAATGTCAAAAAATGACAGCTTCAAAAGTGACAGCTACCGAAATAGCGGGCTATTCAAAATAACACCTCTTATTGGAAAACCCTTTATAAAGATGAAAAAGTAAATTAAAAAAAAATATAGACAAGCTTAAGATTGCCTCTGAGCTATTGTCGAGATTTTTGGTAGCATTTGATTTGTATATTTTTTGGTGTTTGTTTCATACAATAGACAAGCTTAAGATTGCCTCTGAGCTATTGTTGAGATTTTTGGTAGCATTTGATTTGTATTTTTTGGTGTTTGTTTCATACAATAGACAAGCTTAAGATTGCCTCTGAGCTATTATTGAGATTTTTGGTAGCATTTGATTTGTATTTTTTGGTGTTTGTTTCATACAATAGACAAGCTTAAGATTGCCTCTGAGCTATTGTTGAGATTTTTGGTAGCATTTTATTTGTATTTTTTGGTGTTTGTTTCATACAATAGACAAGCTTAAGATTGCCTCTGAGCTATTGTTAAGATTTTTGGCAGCATTTGATTTGTATTTTTCTTTGGTGTTGGTTCAAATAATAGACAAGCTTAAGATCTGTGAGCTATTGTGGAGATTGATTTAAGAATAAACTTAATTTGAATTCGTAAGATAGGCAAGTTGATATGGCCTCTTGTAATATGGGAATTGTAAGGATTGTTTACAACATTCGATTTATTTTTGAACTTAATTTGTGTTTCTATTTTCAAAATTATTGAGCCTGTTAGAATAGTACTAAAACTGGTTTTGTTTTAGATTCTGGCAAGAAAAAAAAAAAAGGAATAAACAGACTTTATAACCAAGTCGAAAATAAATGAAATGTATCGAAAATGTATTAAATATTGTTTAATGATATTATTTTATGTTTGTCTTTATTCTTGATGTTGGTTTACTTCATGAGTTTTGATTATTTAAAATTGTATTAAATATTATAATTTTGCATCGAGAGCGATGCATATTGCAGGATGGCCGTGATAGATAAAGATACTTTGTTGATATCTACTGTAGATATAAAAACTAAAAGCTTTATGAAACAAACGTTTTGATTGTTTAGAACTAGAACGAAATGGAAATAAAGATTTGTCTAGAGGAAAGTGAAACGATGAGAAAAGGAACATTCTCATCGTAGACTTCCCTAGAACTAGTTGTGTGATACAACCTAGACAAGTAATCGTGCATTCTATCATATGTATGTTTTAAATCATGTTTTGTTTTTTTATTCGTTGGTCGTTGGTCGGTGGTCGCTCTCATGCGTCCTTTAGACAAGGAGATCCGCTTTCACCACTTTTATTTAGTTCAGTTCTGGAAGACATTTTCCAAAAAACTAACTGGAAGACAAAATATGGACTAAGGATATGTGGACAAGTTCTTAACAATTTAAGATTTGTAGACGATATAGTTCTTATTTCTACAAAAGCTACACACATTCAAAAAATGCTGACGGAACTAACTACCTTGTGTAAAAATTATGGACTTCAAATAAACAAATCGAAAACTAAAGATGACAAATCACACAAAAGACGATATAACGTTGGACGAAGAAAAAATTGAGTACGTAGAAGATTGCATGATTTTTAAAGTACATATACTTACACTTTTTGGCTTTACTTTATAATGTTTAGCAAAATGTACTATTCCACATATATTTGGGACAACTAAAATCATTTAAGGACCAAGAAAATAAAAAAATTAACAGACGCATCACAAATAGCTGGAAACAATTCTGGAACCTTAAACATATTTTACAATTGGACCAAAGTGCAGACACAATGAAATATATCCTCGACTCTGCTATTCTACCGATTTTTACTTACGGAATTCAAACAATGGGTTTGACTGCAAAAACACTTGACCAGCTAAGGATTTGTCAGACCAAAATGGAAAGGAAAATACTGAACATACGACCAAGACAAATGGTACTTAATGAAGATATTCGTAATAGAACCGAAATTATTGACGTCATAAATAGAACAAAAAGGCTGAAATGGAGCTGGGCTGGGCAGGTCATGTATCTAGACTTCAGGACCAAAGATGGACAAAAATGACAACGAAATGGACACCAGACAACAAGAGACCAGCAGGACGACCCAATAAAAGATGGAGTGACGACCTATCCCAAATAAGTACAAATTGGTACAACGAAGCCAAAAATAGAGACATATGGGCAGCTTTGTGGGAGGCTTATGTCAGTAACCAATATTTTTAACTTTTATCTAATTATTTTCTTTTAAATTCAATAAAATTTTCGATTTATAATCTTAATATTACAAATTTTGAATTCTAACGAAAAAAAAATAATAATAATTATATCTGTCATTTTTAGTAATAAGTGTTAAATTCTCACGATCTTAGTATCTTAAATTTCTTTTAAAAATTCATAAAAATAAATTGTGAATATCAACTATTGTAATCCAAATACCTGAGGCAATAAATATGCTTATAATAATAATAGATGTTACAATGCACAGTGGTTTCGCCCATATGACAAAAATAAAAAAATGAAAGCAATTGTTTTTTGTTTTAAGTCTACTTTTCTAATAGATTACAGTTCAATATTTACCGTTGCAAGTATTTTGACATACATGTCACGTGTTATCTGTTTTATTTTCGCTTTCAAAGTGAGTCAAATATTTAATTTTTTGTGAAAATAAATTTAAAAAATTGTGAGTAGTTTGAAGTGAATTTTTTTAAATAATAGTTATATTATTGCAATTTTTTCGCAATGGAATTACAAAAGTAAGGTATTTAGAGTATTTTATTAATTCGTTGTAAATATTTGGATGTATGGTTTTTTTTTTTTTTAATTCAAATCTACGATAATCAATCCACAGATTTTGTTTCTTCTTCTTCTTCCTTTGCTTCGGCGCTGTTATGATCTCGATGTCGAGGGGATCATAACTCTCCCACGTATCTGCTTCACACTAGTGATCCGCCTGTGGGGTTCGCCGGGTTGACCTCAGAAATCGGCGGCAAGCCTCCCGGTTTTGTATTGTTCCATTTCTGAGGCCAACTGAATGCTGGTGTTTTTGCATTTGTTTAGGAGTGTTTAGGCCTACCTTTCTTTTTATTCCGAATTGGAACGTTGTATGTTATTGCCTTTTTGACGGGGTTCTCAGGATCTCTCCTTTGAACATGGCAATACCAACTGAGTCGGTCGTGTTCAATTTTTTGGGAAATGGTATTCTTAACATGAAGGCTTCCTCGGATCTTCTTACTTCTAATTCGATCAAGCTTTGTAACTCCTGCTGTCATACGAAGCATCTTCATCTCAGCTGCCGTTAGCTTACTCTCATACTTTTTGTACATTGCCCAACATTGTGAACCGTATGTGAGTGCTGGACGCACAACTGAAGTGTAGAGCTTTCCTTTCAGCTTAGGGGGCATTTTTCGGTCACAGAAGATAGCAGAATTTTCCCGCCACTTCATCCACCCTACGCTTACGCGATGATTGATATCGTCATCACAAGTAGCTTCGTTATTTATCATAGACCCCAGATATTTAAACTTTTAACACTTGGGAAGCACTACTCCATTCAAATAAATGTCTGGAATAGACATTCTTCCTGGAACATAGATATTTAAAAAATTAAAAAAAGAACCTGGGGGCGAATTACCGCTTCAGTGACGAGTGAGTGAGTTCCATCAGTGATCGAATGAAAATGTCAAATTGGAGTAATTTATTGCTCGATAACGTAAGCGGTAATGCCAAACTCACATAATTCAGTCACGTATTACTCGATAACTGATGCGGTAATTTGGCCCCTGTTTTTAAGGTATCTATTTGACAAACAAAAATTATTTAAAAAATCAAAAATTAAGTTAATTAATTTGCATTTTTTTTTTTAATTTTGGAAGCTGTATAATTTATAGAATAAATATAAATTTAATTTTAATCCGTTATGCCGATAATGAAAAAATCAAAAATCGAAAAAATGGTTCTTTGGTAGGTGCTGTTACTATATTTCCAAATTGTATGTTAGATAATAGATCGTTAAAATTAAGTGAAACAGACATTTTTTTGATCAAAATGCTAGGACCAATTTTTGAGTAAAATACGATTTTCGACAACCATTTACCAACCAATATTTTTTGGAAAACTTAAAAACAAAAACAATTAAAACTTCTAAGGATCTCTTGAATGAAATTAGATTAAAAGCCGTTGTACTATTTTTAATAAAATCGAAAAAAAACTAGTGGAAAAAAATTTAAAACGATCTCCACCATGTTTAAAGAAAATCGGCCGAGCCGTTTAGCCTTTAGTCGAGAAGACAAACGGAATTGCGAGACCCACTTTTTTCGTCTTCCCTATCATCGTTGCCTGATCAAAATCTCGAGTTAATTTTTTTTTACCAGTGCAAGACTTGCCATATTGTACCTGTGTATATATCGCAAGTAAAAACATTAAGTACGCGCAAAAACTAACTTCTGTTGCCATGGGCCACAGCTGCACCTGAATGTACTGTTTAATACATTCAAAAAAAAAAAAAAAAAAAACAGAAATCTTCCTATTTTATCGTGTGGCTCGTGGCTTCACGCTCCAAAGGCTTTTCAAACTAGCAAACCATCTCTTAGACACATTAAAAAAAAAACAATTCCAAATTGTTTACTGCTATTGTGGTTCTCCAAGACAAAGACTATAATTTTTGTATGTGTAGCATATGGATACTTCATTACCTACATATATTTTGTTAGAATTTATGTATGCCTTTATATAAATCTCTTGTTGCATGCAGACCATTTCGAATAAAAAAACTCTAGCTGATGGCAAATTTGAACTAAGGTAACGTTTTAATTTATCATGTTGATACCATTGAAGACCAATTAAAATGAGTGGTTTTGAATGCAGCAGAAATTATAATTTTATTTCCAAATCAACTAATTATGTAAGAAAGAGTTTCTTTTTACATTAACATCATGTCAAATTAACCAAACTTAAATGGCTTTAAATCCTAGATTTCCTATTATGTGCTGTGTTTAACATTATAAGGGTCCCTCAATAGAAACTTATTGAGCGCCTGCGAATTATAAAAAAATATTTAATTGCTCCAAACTTACAAAACGTCAAATCAACCCATATGTTCAAATATTTGCTAATTGGGCACTGAAGATCCGGATCTTGGCCAATCATATTTTCGGTCCAGGCCCAAGTGGCAAAGCAAAATCATCTTCATTTTTATGAAATAAATTTGGAACGTCAATTTCAAATCAAAGGGCACGGTAGTGCCCAGCCAAGTTCTGGCACTACACCCTTTTTACAGGAACAAACTCAGGCAACTTTTGACCCCTCCCTATCTTCAGTACCAATAAAGTCAGAAACTTAAAATTCCGAACATTTACTAAGCTAGTCAGGCACAGGCGCCTCACCAAATTTCAACTTCCTAGCTTAAGCGGTTCCTGTGATATAAGGCCTCAAAAATCACAAAAACCGTAACTGACTGACTGACTGACTGACAGATCATCAAAATTATTGAGCACTTCCCGACATCATAGAATCTTGTAATTTTGCACAACGATAGGTCTTGTCATGCGAGCAGAGGAAAAAATCGAAAATTTGAAATTTTCCATTCAGGGGGCGTGGTGTCCGCCCACTTTCTCCGAATTGGTGTTGATTGAATGGAGCACTTCCGACTGCTGTAAAACGATGAAATTTGGTGAACCGGTAGGGCTTATAATGCATATAAAGAACCAAAAATAAACACCAAGGTTTTCCTTTCAGGGGGCGTGGTATCCGCCCACTTTCTCCGAATTCGTGTTGGTTCAATGGAGCACTTCCGACTGCTGTAAAACGATGACATTCGGTAATGTTGCAGGGCTTTAATTGCACACAAAGAAAAAAATATAAAATTAGCGGTTTTCCATTCAGGGGCGTGGTATCCGCCCACTTCCTCAGAACTGATGTAAATTATATATGGCGCACTTCAGATTGCAGTAGAACAATGAAATTTAGTAGAACAGTAGGGCTCAAATTGCATATAAAGGACCAAAAATAAAAACTGAGGTTTTCCATTCAGGAGCCATTCGGCAAGAATATAATGTGATATAGAGAGATGTTGTAAGCGGGTTTTACTGTATGTTTCCAACTGTTGCAAAGAATCCATTCTTATCCCTCACAAGTAGGTAGTAATTTGTATTATTCAAACGACAACATACGTTACATAAAAGTCTTGTTTCTTAGACATATTTTGAGCCTCCTTTCTCAGCTTGGCCTCGCATCAAAGTTTCGTTTTACCTAATAGTAGTTCCTACAGTTTCTTAACGAGTAAACATTCAAAGTTCAAAGTCCTTAAACAGTTTTTTTTACAACCAAAAGTTTTTTTCCTTAACACAGAAGGGGGAACACCTTTAAAACTAAGAAAATATCTATAGTTAACATTGTTGAATAGCAGTAACATATGTACTCATACATACTCGTATAAGCAAGGCATTCGACCCTCGGTATTATTAAACGTATACTTGTTACATATTTGGTATGCCAATGAACTATCCCCCAATCGTATCAACATGTTCAAAGGAATAGGTAGACAAGTGTTTAGGAATGCATTAATGCATTCTGCAGTCCTTACATTAAGTGAACTTTTAAATTGCTATTTTTGTGTAATAAAATTCTCTGCAAGATCTTTTGATCTGAAAGTCTTGGATTTTGTTGTATGGGGAAGAACAAACAGAAATTGAAATATAACTTTTAAGGTTTTCGCGGTTGTTTAGACATACAAGAAATAGAAAAATAAAAAGTATTAGAAGAACTTATTCTCCAAACGTCATTAAATTGAGGCAGAAGCTAGCATCAATAAATATTCGCAAGGAAATCTAAAAACGGGCTCTAGCATGCATTTGAAAGCATACAGGACACTTCAAGCACCTATATTTTTATAAAATAAATTTTTTTATCAAAAACTGTTCGACCAAAAAAAAAAGTTTTAAAAAATTTATAAAGTGTAATCTAGCTAATGGTTGCCATTTTTCTCCAAAAGGGTACTACGGATTTTGATCAACTTTTCTATGAAAGAGCTTTTTGAAAGCTTAAATAATATTTCATATTTTTTTTTGAAACTACATATATTTCAAAAACCACATAGTTGATTTCCTTGAATCCTGACAGTTAACAGTTTCTTAATACTATTTACAAGATTTATGGATAAAAAATGTATTTTATATGAAAATAACGCTACCCACAATATAAATATTTAAAAATAGTCTTATAAAATCGTATTTTTTTCGATAAAACATTAAGAATTTTCTGTTTCACTTTTTTTACGATATTTATCCTGTTAAACAAATTTGAAATTAAGACATTACTCACAGTACCTACCATAGAACCTTTTTTCGAATTTTGACTTTCTCATTATATGCATAACGGATTTTAATGAAAATTTGTATGCAGAAGTTCCTAAAATGTTTTAAAGTAATTGCATATCAAACCTTAAAAAATATTTTTCTAATTTTTTTTTTGAAAATGGGCTAATATTTTTTGTTTTTAGATTTAAATTTCATTTGTACAATAATCAAAGCTTAAGGTTGGCGTACAAAATTTATTTTCTTAAAAAATGCTTCAAGGCATAGTATGCCCTGAAAATGTATTAAGGCCTCAATTTCTCTCAAATCACTTTTTTAAACTGATATTTTCAACTATTTTCCAAGTTACAATGACATGAGAAATGCATACTAGGGTGGGTCAAAAAAATCAAGTATTGTTTTTTTTTTGGGTCCGACACATGAAAACTAGTTCCTAGGTACCTCTAGAAAGTACTTACCAAATATTAGCTCTTAATATTAACAGGAAGATTATGCTCATCATAGTTTTCCATTTTCAATTTAGTATCATACAAAAATGGTCATATCTTATCAACAATAGATCGTTTAACCAATCGCATAGTCAATATTTGTAGGAAATTGAACGTTCTACAAAAATGGTCTTATATACTTTTTTCATTAATGCAACCATTTAAAAGATATTCAACGTCAAAGATTGAAGTATGTTAAGGAAAATAACTTTTTTGTTTTAAATTTTGTAACTTAATAAAAAATAATTATTGTCAAATGAGTTTCAATTATTTCTATAGGAAATTGAACGCTCTACAAAAAAGATCTCTGTAGTTAATCGATTACTCTAGCCATTCAAAAGATATTCGCAGTAGAATTCCAATGCCTACTGATTTTATTTTATTTATCCAGTTAATTTTTGAATTTTAAGATAGTTCATGTTCTATTTCAGGAAAAGAAGGTTTTTATTTAAGAAATATAATTTAACATGTCTGCAAAAAAAAAAATTCTATTTCACCATATGAAATTTTATAATTTAATACAGTATTGATACAAAATGATTCAAATTTGATTCAAATATAAGTCTTTAATTCGGTCATCGAACACTTTTAAAGACTTCTGATCAACAATATCGAACAACATTTTGAGTTCATTCTGAAATGTTGCTTCTTTCTTTTTTTGTGCTGGCGATTTTTTACTCGTGCAGGTTTTTTTTATCCTTAACCATTTGTTATGACATCGAAGAATTGTTTTCACTACATTATCATTACTAGAAGTCGGAATATCATTTTTTCTGCATAGCTCTATAACCTGATCTGCTACATTTTTAGCACTTTGTTTCACAGAATATTTAAGGATATTAAGTTGATGAAAAAATACACACATAACCACTTTCACTGTTGGTAATTTCAATTTAAGAATTTTCGACATCGGTATGCCAATTAAAGGGATTTCTTTAATTATATTAGATGATTAGCATCCGAATTGCAATAATCAATAATATATTAAAACTAAGCTGTTAGTTATTTGGTTTTAGTTATACACAAGAAAACAATTCAGAGCTCCAAAAACTATGTATGCAATGTAGAAATATATGGGGAAACATAAAAATGACCTGAAACCACAGATGGCGCTAGTATGACAAGTACTGAGTAACAGAACTACCAACACTCGAAAATAAATTTTCAAATTCTCCAAATTCTGTGGAAAAAAGGAATTTAAATGACATTTTAAATAAACCCGTTGAAAAATATTAAAAAACAATCGTAAACTGTAATGAAAGTTATAAAAAGAAAATATCGTTAAAAAATTAATTAAAAAAAAATATATATACAAAAGATAAGATATAGCTTGCAAACCGTCATTCTATAGAAATAAACTCAAATTCTCATGAATATTGTAAAAATTCCTAAATTAACTGGATAAATTGGGAATATTTTTTGAAAAACTACTAAAATCAGTAGGCATTGGAATTCTACTGCGAATATCTTTTGAATGGCTTGAGTAATCGATTAACTATGGAGATCTTTTTTGTAGAGCGTTCAATTCCCTATAGAAATAATTGAAACTCATTTGACAACAATTATTTTTTATTAAGTTATTTTCTTTAAAATACTTCAATTTTTGACGTTGAATATCTTTTAAATGGTTGGATTAATGAAAAAAGTATTTAAGACCATTTTTGTAGAACGTTCAATTTCCTACAAATCCTATGGGATTGGTTAAACGATCTATTGTTGATAAGATATGACCATTTTTATATGATACTAAATTGAAAATGGAAACCTATGATGAGCATAATCTTCCCGTTAATATTAAGAGCTAATATTTGGTAAGTACTTTCTAGAAGTACCTAGGAACTAGTTTTCATGTGTCGGATCCAAAAAAAACAATACTTGATTTTTTTGACCCACCCTAATGCATACATTATATTTAACCCTAAATGCGCATACATTTGTTAGTGTTGTCAGCATTAATGTTTGCATTTGTATAAAAAAAGAAGACCGGAAATGTAGTGTTGTTGTGTTTTTGGACAACGATGTTGTTGATTGGGATGGAGAACTTCCACCTCAAATGTGCTTGTTATGCCAATCACAAGAAAGCAATGCACAGATAAAGAAGTGTAACGGAATCGCTTGGACTAAATTACATGTAGCCATAATATCACCACCACTACAAACGCCACAACACCAATACCAACACAATGAACGTTCCAACCATTTGGCAAATTTGCTTTTCAATGAAAAATATAGGTGAAATCCTCGTGGAAGTCATGTGTCACTTTCATTAATTTCATTGATGAAAAGTCAAGTTAAAAGTTTGCAATTCCAGTTACATCTTGTGCTTTGTTCTCTAAAGAAGACAACTAGACAACTTTCAGTAGAGCAAAACAATGGTCATATCGCTAGGGAAAAGGAATGTATCTTTTCACGAACTTCGCTTGCTGGGCAAAATATTCTGCGTGATCTGAGAAGATAAATAGAGCGAGAGAGATATTTCTTCCATCGATCGGTCGGTGGAGCTAATTAGGCCTTTTTTGTCACGAGTCATTTCTTTTGCTCTAGGATAATTTTCTCCTACTCGTCCTTGACTTTAAAATTATATTTACCTTTTATCTGAATTTTGGGACAATGCTTCTTCCTCCGACTTTGAAAACTATGTTAGACATATAAATTACTTACCTCTTAAAAATATAGATATTATAATAGTTTAGTAAAATACAAACGTCCATGTGTTATGTACGTACATAACACAAATTTAATTTGTTATATCTTTCCAGCTATACATTTCAGACGCTTATGTATAGTAGATGAAATCAGAATAGAAATGGATAATGATTTCATTTATATTCCCTCTTTTAATTAAACATCCCCTAAATGCATTCCTTTTTTCAATACTTTCCTTGAGGAATTTAATTATTTAATTAAAATTTGGCTCATTTTTCATGTATCTACTCATTCCTATCACTAGATCTAGTTTTTTTTCAGACACGAAAAATAACCTATGAATCCGAAGATTCCAGAAGCACAGGGATTTCACTTCAAAATCTTCATTGAGAAAGTGTGAGGTGCTTCCTTCCAAATACCAAGCATGTGTTAAATGCATTATAGGATTCCATAGGAAATTCATGCATGCAGCTCATTTTTCCGTAAGAAAAGACCTACTTCTTCAGTAGTGAAGTTTTGGAAATTTTTTATTGGGACCGGGCGCACCAATACAGTTTAATCCACCACGGATACCATTCAGTACATTCTGGATGGGTCTCTAGATATTTATTTCAAGTTGTGTGGAATGATTTTCGTTTTTAAACTTTTGTAATTTCACAAACTCCAATACCTACTCGATTATTTTGCTTATACCACTAATCGAAATATGTATACATTTTTTGAAAAGTAAGTCGGGTATGGAGGGTTCTTTCACTATCCAAGCAATAATTTTATGGAACACTATCTTACATAATAGAAAACTTGCCAATTCGATCAGCTCATTTAAGAAACTTTTATTTACGTTTTTGAGTATTTATGATCTGCATAGAACTCCTCAAACAAAAGAATGTTTAAAAGACCGAATTATTCGACCCACCGAAAAATTGTTAGCTTATTTTCAAAAATATAATAATAAATTATAAAAATAATGGCGCAAAATTTTAACCGGGTCTACTTAACACAGTCGTTTAGCTTTGAAACTTTGTCTAACTTTTTCATAATTTTAAACACGTCAGACAACTCTTCTAACTAATTTGGGTTTCACAAGAGAACCTAAGAGAATTTACGTTGAACAACCCTTAATTTGACAGATAAAGAAAACACACAACTATACAAATAAAAGTAAAAAAACAAACAACTTCAAACCAAATAATTTTCGCCAATAAAAGTGCACTCTATACAGGGTGTCCCTTTAATTGGTAAGGACCTATCTCCAATTATTATATCATATATCGGGGATTTAAGAAAAGGCTTACTTTGGTCTACCCTGACCAATACTAACGCTAATTGCGCTGTTATTACGAGTACTAATGATAGAACCTTCATTTAGGCTTTCATTTTTAGTAAAAATACCAGCCTTTGTAATTGCATCCAAGCAAGTTTGATATCCTATCTCGGTCTTGAGATATCCAGTTTCTAGCTAGCTCCGTTTTTCCTGCCCATGAATTGGGCTCAATTTTCTCCAGAAAATGCGTAATAAACATACCGTTTTACTATTTTTTTTTTATTTGCAGAAAAACCAATAGATTTTATCAAACTTGAGAAAACCTGAGACACATAAAATTAAAAAAAAAAGTATTTTTTTTGCTTTAAGTTCCAAAGGCTTTATGAACAAAAAACTGATTTTTTTTATTTTATGAGTGTAACATGTGTTTAAAGTGTCCTTCTTGGTTTTGTATGCATACTAAAGCCCGTTTTTGGATTTCACTGCGAATATTTATTGATGATAATTGCTGCTTCAATTTTGATGACGCTTCGAGAATACGGTCTTCTCTAATTCACCTAAATTTGCTATTTTGGGTGAATAAACAAGTTATTTCATTCTTTCCCATACAAAGAAATCCAATACTGTAAGGGGTCAGGAGATCTTTCAGGCCAGTGAAATGGTCCATTTCTTGCTATCCAACGATTACCGCACTCTTCATCTAACCAATTCTTAATCTCTCGACCATTGTCGCGCTCTAGTTGAAGTTCCATTGCACAGCCCATAAGCGTAAATATTGTCATCGCATTCTTGGTTTGTAAATGTAGACATTTCAAACAGCGTTTCTAATCAACTTTTGCCTTGGCGTTAAAAATTAAACTGATGAATTAATTTAGTTTTCCCATCATTTATGTATATAATTTTTGTTAAATTTTCCAAATAGGCTTCTATATACCAAGCCTAACTCATTTTGAGAATTTTTAAGGAAGGGGGAAAGGAAATGAGAGTTTTGACAGGTACTCAGGGGCGAACGCAGGTAGGGGTTTTAGGGGTTAAAACCCCCCCCCCCCCCCCCCCCGAAACAACCAAAATATAAGAGTTCATTTTGTTAAAGAAAAAAGAGACAAAGTTCTATTTTCGTGCCATATTAATATTAATGTAATATTAATGTAAGTTCAATTCATTATTAGAAGTTTTGTGTTTCCCTTTATCGGTTCTCTGCGTTTTTCTTACGCCTTATAGGTACTAACGGGTGATTTTTTTGAGGTTAGGATTTTCATGCATTAGTATTTGACAGATCACGCGGGATTTCAGACATGGTGTCAAAGAGAAAGATGCTCAGTATGCTTTGACATTTCATCATGAATAGACTTACTAACGAGCAACGCTTGCAAATCATTGAATTTTATTACCAAAATCAGTGTTCGGTTCGAAATGTGTTTCGCGCTTTACGTCCGATTTATGGTCTACATAATCGACCAAGTGAGCAAACAATTAATGCGATTGTGACCAAGTTTCGCACTCAGTTTACTTTATTGGACATTAAACCAACCACACGAATGCGTACAGTGCGTACAGAAGAGAATATTGCGTCTGTTTCTGAGAGTGTTGCTGAAGACCGTGAAATGTCAATTCGTCGCCGTTCGCAGCAATTGGGTTTGTGTTATTCGACCACATGGAAGATTTTACGCAAAGATCTTGGTGTAAAACCGTATAAAATACAGCTCGTGCAAGAACTGAAGCCGAACGATCTGCCACAACGTCGAATTTTCAGTGAATGGGCCCTAGAAAAGTTGGCAGAAAATCCGCTTTTTTATCGACAAATTTTGTTCAGCGATGAGGCTCATTTCTGGTTGAATGGCTACGTAAATAAGCAAAATTGCCGCATTTGGAGTGAAGAGCAACCAGAAGCCGTTCAAGAACTGCCCATGCATCCCGAAAAATGCACTGTTTGGTGTGGTTTGTACGCTGGTGGAATCATTGGACCGTATTTTTTCAAAGATGCTGTTGGACGCAACGTTACGGTGAATGGCGATCGCTATCGTTCAATGCTAACAAACTTTTTGTTGCCAAAAATGGAAGAACTTGTAAACCATCTGTAGTACTAATCTAGGATTCTACTGTAGCGAGTGATAAAAACCCGATCACCCAGCTATGTAGAATTAGGAAAGAAAGAGAAATGTCTGCACATGCAGCTCGACTGAGTGAAGTTGGTGGTTGAGTTGAAATTTAACCCATTCCATATCAACGGTTACGGGCGCTCGGTCGAGTTGAATTCTTGTGAAGATAAATATTAGATTTTCTTAAAACTTAAATATCAATTAAGTGTTATTATAATCAGAAGTGGGATTCGAACGTCCATTATATATATATATGAATAAACAATAGTAGATAGAATAATAAAAAAACAACTGTGTAGTGTATAAAAAAAGGGACGCGCCACAGCCGCCGCAGACCGTTTATAATTTGAATTTTTGCTCTATTTTGAGTGTCATATTTATGTAACGTTGTTATTGTGTGGAGTTTTGCACATTGTTAACTACGGTCTCACATACATATATGTGTCTTGTTTTTTTATTCTTGTGTTCTTGTTTGCAAATTACGGTATCGCTCTTGTCTTGTGTGTAATCGTTTTTGTCTCTTTTCTCCCTCTATCTCCCACTCATTTGTGCGTTGGTGTGTAATTCGGCTGTCTGTGCTCTTTTTGAGAAGGAAAAGCGCATGTGTATCTACCCATATAACAATTACTCATTTCACCATATCCCTTTCCCCTGAATTGTTGTGTTGTACTGAGAACGGCGTGTTGTCTCGTGTTGCTGTACATATCGAGCTCTTGAAAACAATTTAAAAAAATGAGTCGAATTCGCAAAGAACTAGAAGAATTGAAAAAAAGAAATGCAGAGCTCGAAAAGGAAATGGCTTCTATTCGTCGAGGTCAGAGTGAGGGTTCGTCGGTTGAATCTACGCGAAGTCAACCATCCTCATCGTTGCGACTCGGTAGTGAAGAATTAAAACTTATTATACCTGCTTTCAATCCTTCACGCGGAAATGGGATGACAGCAGAAGAGTGGGTAAACATGGTGGATAATTTAAGCCACATGTATGATTGGGATGATCGATCCACGCTCTTTTACGCATCTTTGCGAGTAGAAGAGGCAGCGGCACAATGGTTGGCAGCTCAGAGAGGACACATAACTAGCTGGACTCAATTTAAAACCAGTTTGGTGATGGATTTCCCCTCTTCGACCGACGAGTCTGATGCGCTCGTTAGCCTCATGCAACGACGAAAACAATTAGATGAAAGCTATGAGAGCTATGTGTATACGATGCTTGCGTTGGGCAGGCGAGGTAAGTTTGCTACCAAATCCATATTGAGTTTTATTATATCTGGGTTGGGCGACCGAGCGTTAATGGAAAATGTGACCATGGCAAAATGTGAGTCCATTGGTGAATTGCTCGAGCTCTTGAAATCACTTTCAAAAGTAAGAGCACAAGCAAGTAGTCGGGAGAAATTTGATGGTGGTAGGAACAAGAGTCATCAAAAAACGGGGGCAATTGACAACACACCATTAAATACAAGGCCATTCAGAGATGCTAGGAAATATGGAAGAGAACTTCCAATTACGTGCTACAAGTGCAAGAATATAGGTCACTATGCTCGAGATTGCAAGGTTAATTATCAGTCTCTTAATCAACCAAAATTAAATGAAAACGATCATATTCAAAAGACTTGTTTTAGCTGCAACCAACCAGGTCATTTTGCGCGTAACTGCCGTGCAACAAAAAGAAACCCTTTTACACCATTGAATGGACCCCCAAACAAAATACGGCGTCTATTGCATAATCAAGACGATGGTGGTTTGATGAAAAATATAAAGGTTGGCAATTTTACTGTCAGGGCATTTTTGGATCTTGGTGCCGATTGTTCGACCTTACGGTTCGACGATGCTATAAAGAATAACTGCAGTCAAGAATTTTGTAATGTGACACTCAATGGATTTGGAGGGGGAACTACAAGTTCCATGGCAAAAACACACCAAACTGTTACGGTAGGGGATGTGACGATGTCAATTGATATCTATATCGTGGACAATAATTCGCAGGACGTTCCCATGATTTTGGGAAGAAATTTCCTTGATTCCCCTCGCGTTCGCGTAATTAAGGAATTCGGTTCGCTAGAAGTAAAAAACGTTGAGCCCCCATTGTGACTTAATTCAATTTCAGTCGCCACCACTCAAAGAAAACTACCCATTAGTTGTAAAGATTTAGAACTTGACAACATTGGAAGTGAGGCGACAAAAAAATTAATAAATCTTCTCAACAAATACCGTGACTGTTTCTCTACTTCCTTACGTGAACTTGGTAGAACGAAAGAAATTGAGTTAAAAATTAATCTGAAAGACAATACTATTGTAAGGTATAAACCATACCGAATATCATACAATGAGTCGCTCGAACTCAAATCAATTATTAACGAGTTACTTGAAAATAATATAATTGAAGATTCAACGTCTGAATACGCGAGTCCAGCTCTGCTTGTAAAGAAAAAGAACAATTCCTATAGAATGTGCGTCGATTACAGGCGTTTGAATGATATGACAGTGCGCGAAAATTTCCCCACTCCAAATATCGAAGAACAAATAAACCAAATGGTTGAGGGTAAAATATTTGTTGTGCTTGACATGATGAGTGGTTATTATCAAATATCCGTCGGTGAAGAATATAGACATTTAACAGCTTTCGTAACCCCACACGGTCACTTTCAATTTAAGCGAGTTCCTTTTGGCCTCACCAATGCTCCAGCTACATTTATGCGCCTTTTGTATCTGGTTATGCGCCGCGTGCAGTCAGATAATATTCTAGTCTATATGGATGATATTGTTTTATTTGGCAAGGACGTTGATCAGATTTTTGTGAACCTTGAAAAATTGTTAGCAGTGTTGAAAGAATTTAATTTGACCCTTAATTTATCAAAATGCAAATTTTTATTAAAACAAATGACTTATCTTGGTCATGAAATAAGTGGTGAGGGTATTAGGCCTGGTAACTTCAAAGTGCAAGCCGTAAAATCATTTCCTGTTCCTACTGAGATTAGACACGTTAGACAGTTTTTAGGGTTATCTGGGTATTTTAGACGGTTTGTACCTAATTATGCAGAGATCGCAACTCCCTTGCACCAATTGCTAAAAAAGGACTCGAAGTTTAGCTGGTCAGAAACTCAACAAAAAGCGTTTGACACTTTAAAATCTAAGCTATGTGAATCACCCATTCTCGTGATGTACAACCCAAATCTGCAACACGAACTCCATACCGATGCATCCTCTCTGGGACTTGCTGGAGTTTTATTGCAAGTAAGCCCGTCAAGTGAAAAGCAAGCAGTTTCCTATTATAGCCGAGCGACTACAGATTCAGAAAAGATGTTTCATAGCTACGAATTGGAAGCCTTAGCCGTAGTTGAAAGTCTTGAACGTTTTCGATACTATCTATTGGGGAAGCGGTTCACCATCTTTACGGATTGCAACTCACTGAAGATGACACAAAACAAAAAAGACCTTAATGCTCGAATAGCTCGTTGGTGGCTCAAAATTCAAGAATTTGACTTCAAACTGGAGTATAGAACGGCCAACCAGATGCAACACGCAGATGCTCTTAGCCGTAATCCCACCGGGAAAGCGGTTGAAATGGACGAAGCGGGAATAAACATCAATATTGTAGGAATGAAAGATAATGATTGGGTAGCCACACTGCAGTATCAGGATCAACAGTTAAATGAAATAAAACGAGTATTACAAAGCATTGATAAAAAAGATATCAAGAAGAAATCCCTGCAGAAAGAGTACTGCTTAAAGTCCGGTCGTCTCTTTAAAATAACACCCGATGGAACACGCTTTGTCATACCTCACGGTGTTCGATGGAGAATTATCAAAAATTCGCATGATGATATAGGGCATTGTGGTATAGACCGTACGATAGAACACATTCGAAAACAATACTGGTTTCCAAAAATGCGAACCATTGTAGGAAAATACCTTTCCAGTTGTGTTCCTTGTTTATACAATAAACGATCAAAAGACGAGTCAAGACATCAAATTTACCCAATCGAAAAACATCCAATTCCTTTTTTTACCGTACACATTGATCATCTTGGGCCGTATGTGAAGAGCTTAAAAGGAAACCTTTACGTGTTAGGCATAGTCGATTCTTTCAGCAAGTTTGTCATCTTAAGAGCGGTGAAAGACACTACTTCCAAGGCGGTCATTCGAGTTTTGGTAGAGTTGACACAATTCTTTGGAGTACCATCTCGCATCATTTCGGACAAAGGAACGGCATATACCTCAAAATTATTCAATTCTTACTGTAATGAAAATGGAATCAAGCACATAACTACAGCAGTTTGCACCCCCCGTGCTAATGGGCAAATTGAACGATATTTCCGCACGGTTGGCACAGCGATATCAACAATGACAACGAGACAGGATGGAAGAGATTGGGATGCTCACTTACCCGCAATACAATGGGGATTAAACAGCCTAAAACATCGCATAACTAACCAAACACCACAAGAGATTTTATTCGCTTTCCAACCAAAGAACTCTCTGAGTAACAGATTGAGCATAGTCCTACAAGGTGAAGATTCCGACGACGAAGATGACAATGTCCCATTAGATGTACTGCGAGACCAAGTCAAGCGCCGAGTCGAAACGCTGCAAGCGCAACAAGCACAAAAGTATAATGTAACACACCGTGAACCGCAAAAATATCAAGTTGGAGATATGGTATTAGTTCGAACCGCTTATACGGCTACTGGTCAGTCAAGAAAACTTTTACCGCGATTTAAGGGGCCGTATGAAGTAAAATGTGTTTTGTCGAATGATAGATATATAATAAAAGATTCAGATATGACGCAGGTGTCCCAGAAACCATATGAGTCGGTCCATTCAGCGGATCGTATGAAGCCATGGTGCTCGTTGGAAGATTGCGATCTAGACGGCCTAGATGAAGAAGGGGATCTTAATGATGACTCCGATATTAATGCATATTAATTGAATTACTTACTTTATATGTTATTTCTTATTTGAGTTCCTTTTAACTTTTTTTTTATTATTTTGTTTGTTTTTATCTTTTGTTCTTTGTTTTGCTTTTTTTTTTAAGTTTTGCATTGCAACCAAAGAGACAAAAAAGAAAATATAATGAATTTTGTACTAATACCTTTACTAGATTTAAGCATACGTTCCAAATAATTATTATAAAGTTACCATCAAAATCATTTTGTTTCACTGAGAAAGTTAAGAAAAACGATGTGGAAAAGTAAAACAAAAAAAACATTAGTCTGACAGTAAATGGCAAGTATGGTTGTAATTCCTTTTGAGAGTTTAAGTATTCGATTGGCCGATGCCATACAATTGATGAGCTGTGATCATGCTGAGCTAAAGAATTGATAAGCTGTGATCATGCTGAGGTAAAGAATTGATGAGCTGTGATCATGCTGAGATAAAGAGTTGATGAGCTGTGATCATGCTGAGGTAAGAATTGATGAGCTGTGATCATGCTGAGGTAAAGAATTGATAAGCTGTGATCATGCTTAGGTAAAGAATTGATAAGCTGTGATCATGCTTAGGTAAAGAATTGATAAGCTGTGATCATGCTGAGGTAAAGAATTGATGAGCTGTGATCATGCTGAGGTAAAGAATTGATAAGCTGTGATCATGCTGAGGTAAAGAATTGATGAGCTGTGATCATGCTGAAATAAAGAATTGATGAGCTGTGATCATGCTGAGGTAAAGAATTGATAAGCTGTGATCATGCTGAGGTAAAGAATTGATGAGCTGTGATCATGCTGAGGTAAAGAATTGATAAGCTGTGATCATGCTTAGGTAAAGAATTGATAAGCTGTGATCATGCTGAGGTGGACAACTGATGAGCTATGATCATGTTGAGTCAATAACTTGACGTGCTGTGATCATTTCAAATAAACCGTATGGGCTTTGTGATCATATCAACCCCTTAACAAAATTACTATATAACAAAAAAAAAATGTTAGATTTGTTAGATTGTAATTGACTGAAACAAAAATGGGTTGAACAATAGAGATTATTAAAATAGAACTCACTGAGGGCAGTGATGCGTCGGATGGCCGAATTGTAAACCATCTGTAGTACTAATCTAGGATTCTACTGTAGCGAGTGATAAAAACCCGATCACCCAGCTATGTAGAATTAGGAAAGAAAGAGAAATGTCTGCACATGCAGCTCGACTGAGTGAAGTTGGTGGTTGAGTTGAAATTTAACCCATTCCATATCAACGGTTACGGGCGCTCGGTCGAGTTGAATTCTTGTGAAGATAAATATTAGATTTTCTTAAAACTTAAATATCAATTAAGTGTTATTAAACTGAACTTGGTTGACATGTGGTTTCAACAAGATGGCGCTACATGCCACACAGCTCGCGATTCTATGGCCATTTTGAGGGAAAACTTCGGAGAACAATTCATCTCAAGGAATGGACCGGTAAGTTGGCCACCAAGATCATGCGATTTGACGCCTTTAGACTATTTTTTGTGGGGCTACGTCAAGTCTAAAGTCTACACAAATAAGCCAGCAACTATTCCAGCTTTGGAAGACAACATTTCCGAAGAAATTCGGGCTATTCCGGCCGAAATGCTCGAAAAAGTTACCCAAAATTGGACTTTCCGAATGGACCACCTAAGACGCAGCCGTGGTCAACATTTAAATGAAATTATCTTCAAAAAGTAAATGTCATGGACCAATCTAACGTTTCAAATAAAGAATCGATGAGATTTTGTAAATTTTATGCGTTTTTTTTTTAAAAAAAGTTCTCAAGCTCTTAAAAAATCACCCTTTATAAGGTAAGTAATAAATAAATAAATTTGGTGGTGCAACAGCTCGGAGTGAACCAGGACCTAGTGACTTACAACTCTCAACCATTCCTGTGTGCGTGCTACCAGGAACGGAGGGGACCTACAATTTTCTGCCGATTCCGAACGGCTAATGAGCAGCACTTTCCATGACAAGAGATACTCTTGGAGAATTTGTCAATTCCTCGCAAGAGGCAGTACACCCCTGAAAAAAACTTTCTTGCAGCGGCTGAGAATCGAACTCGAGACCTTCCGCATGACAGTCCAACGCACTAACCATTATGCCAAGGGGTACTACAAGTAATGCATTCGTAAAATAAATCGAAATCAAGATTTGTATCAAAGCTGACATTAAGATGATAGCGAAGAAAAAGTGGGTCTCGAAATTCTGTCTGTCTGTCTCTTCGATTGCGGCCAAAGAGCATGGGCCGATTTTCGTTAAATTTTCCTTTTTTTAAGTGCAAAAATAACGGTACGAATCATCTTTTGGAAGCCCTCTTGGAACCATTTTATTTTGTTTGTTTTTGATTTTCTCGAAAACAAAAAAAATTTTAAATTAAAATTAAATTAAAACAAAAAAATTTTAAATATTGGGCGTTTTTCTTTTTTAGTTCAGAGTAGTACCTGAACTGTCAAACAAAATATTGTGTTTCTTTGTATAACAGTTCAAAGATTGTGTTTCTTTTTTCGTTGAGAGCGTGTTCAGAGATTGTTCAGAGCGCACTCTATGAGCTCGGTATAAAATACCTGAGTAGACAGAGTTAAATGCTGAAATCATTCTGACATACAGAAAAAAACTCGCGTTTATAAAATAATTCAGAGCTCTTAGAACACACTCGATTCGGAGAAAGTTCAGAGCATGTTTGACATGCTCATGCTCTGTTCAGTGCTCTACTCTGAATGAAAAAAAGAAAAACGCCAATTATTTTTTTTTGGAAACTCAATATTCCGAAAACCCCTGCTCGATTTTTTAAACTTGAATAAATAAAAGTTTCTTAATATAATCTACAAGATCTGAGGGAAAAAAATTGTTTTAACTAAAAATTAAGGTACCCACCATGCAAGTGTTAAAAAATCTTTTTCGAAAATCGTATTTTTCTCAAAAATGGCTCCGAGAATTTTGATAAATTTTAATTTTAATTTAATAAAAAAACATTAAATTAAGACATTACTGAGTGTACCTATTACCATAAAACCAGTTTTTTCGAATTTTGAATTTGTCATTATAGGCAGAACGGATTTCAATGAAATTTTGCATAGAGAAGCTTCTAGTTAAAATTGGCTTACCAAAATTTTTTCTTAAATACCTATGTTTTAAAAATCTTTTACAAAACATATTATGTGTTTAGCTCTAACTACTAAACTACTATTTATAAAATAATAACTTAAGGAGTTGTTTTAGTCGTTTAAAAAATGAATTTTATGCTTATGAACATTTTTTCTCTAGAAATATTAATTTTGAACTTCTTAATCTTTTACATAAAAGCAAGTTCATGCGACCCAGTCGTACATTTTATTTTATGTGTCTTCGTATTTTAACGAAACTGTCCTATTTTGAATTGATCATTATCATCCTTATTCCGATAGTCGTTTTACTAAAACGCCAGTAAGACGACAAGGCTCTAGAAACGATAATTGGAATTTTATTGAAACGACTATCGTTATAATGCTTAGAAAAGTGAATAACATAGAGAAAGCTGCCCTTTTCGTATTATTTAAACACCAAATGTGGTCTCTGGAGCCTGTTTTAAAGGCGTTTTATTAAAACGACTATCGGAATAAGGGTGTATGTGTTTAAGTATATGGGCAGTAACGGAGCAAGTTTGAGTTTTTGATGGCGGAGTCGGAGTGTGTTGTATTGCAGCAAAAAAAAAAAATCGAAAACGGCGTCCAGAATATTGATAAATGTTTTTTCTCTGTATTAATTCTTACGATCTATAATTTAATGAAAAAAAATTTGAAATTTAGATATTACTGACGGAACCTACCATAGAACCATATTTTCAAATTTTGAATTTCTTATAGAGATGCTTCTAAAATTTTTAAAAACATTGGATTTCAAAACTTAGAAATTTAATTTTTATTCGTACAGTAATAAAATATTTAAGTTGGCCTACCAAATTTTTTCTTAAAATGTTTAAAAAATTTTGTATATAAAAGCTTATTTTTTTAAGAAAAACCACTACAAAGACTTATAATTTTTGTTCTTGCATAAATTCATAGTTGTATAGCATTCTGTTCCTATCTCTTACTACTAAAAGAATTTAAAAAAATAATTTTATCCGTATGCACAGTTTTCTGTAATAACATTAGTTTTTAAAGTTCCTAGTCTAGCAAGTTTTGATGCCAATATAATTATAATGCGTTTAATAATCTTGACTTTAATTATTTGCGGGGCTATTAGGGTAATAGCAGAAGAGTATCAGACAGGTGGGATTGTGCGACTCAGTTTTCGGTTTGTTTCTCCATCGAAATATCATGATTTTTCAAAGTCTTGAGTACCATTTTAATTTAAGAATGCAAAACTTAAAAATAGTCGTAAATCTAGAATAATCATTTCATGTTAATTCTGACGTACAGCAAACTCTAAACACAAGATGTGTGGACAACGGCAGGCAAACTGGCAAGATCAAAAGGGCAAGAAGAGTTATGTGCTCACGCGTGCGCACTAGTAATGATGGAAGAAATATATAAATAAATAAATGCAAACAACTTAGATGATGAACCCTGGTTTCTTTTAAAGTTGTAATCGTGTGGCTCGTGGCTTCACGCTTAAAGGAACTCTTTAAGTCAGCGAACCGTTTCTTAGATTGTTTTTATATTCTACATTAACTTTTTGCTTGATGGTGATGTTGTTTAACTAATAAGTTTAGTTTAACAATATAGAGAGTTTCAATTTTTCTCTTGCATGTGCCAAAAAAATAATAGAGGAAAGGAAAGATTGCATCAGTTGCTCGTAAGTCGAAAACGTCAATTAAAAAAAAAATTAAATTGTTATAAATGTATATGTCTACACATATAAGGAAGTTATTGCCGTTCTGATTTACTTGATGTGTTATAATAACAGTTTATATACATGTAGGTAATTTTAGATTACGCGAGTTATAAAGCAAACTTTCACAGTAAATATTAAACTGAGCAAGATTAAAAGACCATATTTTAACAGGTAGTGGAGAAATTTTGTCACCCCATGAACAGGGTTCATTTTTTATCTTTTTTATGATGTAAAGATTGATTAAACTTTTAGGCGAGTCACATCAAGCATAACCATTCACTGAGTATAATTGCGGACCCGCACTCAATATCAGACCCGCCTACTATCTCCGTACTGCCACCGCAACATGACTTTATTATCTCATATCATGGTGAAACAAAAACAAACCGAAAACCACATCCACATCCTTTGATGAATTTTGTCGTGGAAAAGTAATACTCGTATATTACAAGCCCGTACTCAGTGGAGGATTTGGGAGTTTTATATTATATCCAAGAGAGTTCAAACTTTTCGTACAAATTACGTAGACAATAAATATTTAATAAAAATTTATTCCGCGCTTTAAATGACTTCGCCTGATGATTCAAACGCGGAGTTCGATCAATAGTCCAGTCATTTTAGGTTTTATCTGCGGAAAAATTCCTAGTGAGCTGAATTTTTGTATACACCTTTATTACGGCATTGTAATGAAGATGTGAAAAATCGACATTGATATCGTGCCGGCTAAAAAAGTTATAGGGGTCAAAAGGTCACAAAAATCAGTTTTTCGCAAATATCTCGCGATCTATTGCTCAGAGGTCAATAAAGGTCATTATAAAAATTGTTTGTCGTGAAATTGTCTACAAAAAATGTCTCATGCATTTTTCTGTAAAATTAACCGTTTTCGGAGTAGAGCGCTGAGAATGCGATTATATTATGACGATGCACTCGTTTCCTCACCACCTTCGAGGTAGAACGCAGTGCGCGTTTTTTTTACATGTTTTCCCCCGTAGGCATAATCCATGATATGTAATCAGAGGTTTTTTTTATTTACGAGTGAATAATTTTTTATTTGAATACAGAAAAATACAGAAAAATTAACTTTAGTATATAATTTTTTTTTATCATTCATTGTCGATATCTTCCTACAATGCAAGAAGACGCTTTATGTATCTATTGCCACACGCCATAATATTACGAACGAATGCTTCATGTTTTAAAGTGTAAGAAAATGTGTTAAGATTTCTTTTCGTCTTCCGACATGATCATAACTTCACTATCGAGCATGTTTTCTTCGCTATGAGAGTCAATTACAATTAGTTGACCAAACTAACTCAATTATTAAAAAACCCCGTGTAATTGATCAACTCATTCATTTGTTGATTATCCATTTACCTTTGTATATAAAACTTATAGAACTCTCATGAAGACGAATGATTTGGGCGACATCTTAAGCATAGCGATAGTACTCGTTAGATTTGTCTCTGCTAAATTTAATAATAAAATATTCTGTTTTTTACTTGCGATATAGGTACTATAGGGCAAGTTCTGCATTTGGAAAAAAAATCGAACTCGAGATTTTGATCAAAGTTGACATTACGATGATAGCGAAGACGAAAAAAGTGGGTCTGACAATTCCGTCTGTCTGTCTGTATGTCTGTATGTCTGTATGTATGTATGTCTGTATGTCTGTACCTCGAACTACAGCCTAAACTACCGGACGTATTTTCTTCAAACTCGAAAGTTAAGGGTCTTCGGTGATTCCCTAGAGGAAAAATTGAAATTTTTTTTTTAGCTCCAAAACTAAGGGTACCCCCCATACACCCGTAATGCAAAATCTTATTTATCTCGAAAACGGCTCTACCGATTTTGATAAAAAAAATTAAGTGTGATATTATGGACATGGACTATATTTTGGTGAAAAAAAAATTTGGGGGGAAATGTTATTAGGGGTACCTGTCATAGAACGGTTTTTTTGATTTTCGAATTTATCACCAACGGCTCTAACGATTTTAACCACAATTTTTATGCAGGAGCTGCTTTGCATTTGAAAAAATATAAACTAAAAATTTTTTTCGAAAAAATAGTTTTTGGATTTTTAAAAAAATAATACAATTTTTTTTTTTGAAAATTCAATATCTTGAAAACCGATACACGATTAAATTTTTAAATTACGTTTTAAAATGTATTTTATTAAATACTAACAATTTGCATATCAATTTTTTTTATAAAAATTTTAAGGAAAATTTAGTACACAAAAAACATGTTTCAGTGTGTCTGTATGTCTGTACCTCTCACTACAGCCTAAACCCTTGGACCTATTTCTTTCAATCTCGGTAGTTAAGGGTCTTCGGTGATTCCCTAGAGGAGAAATTGAATTTTTTTTTAGCTCCAAAACTAAGGGTACCCCCCATACACCCGTAATGCAAAATCTTATTTATCTCGAAAACGGCTCTACCGATTTTGATAAAAAAAATTAAGTGTGATATTATGGACATGGACTAAATTTTGGTCAAAACAAATTTTGGGGCAAAATGTTATTAGGGGTACCTGCCATAGACCCGTTTTTTTGATTTTCGACTTTCTCATTAACGGCTCTAATTTTTTTAGCAGGAGTCCCCTTAAGTTTAAAATAATATTGAATATGAAAATATTCGAAAAAATATTTATTGGGTTTTAAAAAAAAAAAAAAAAAATTTAAATCAATATCTTCAAAACCTATGAACGATTATTTTTTGAAATTATTTCCTAAAACCAATATTATTAAATACTTAAAATTCGCATCCCACATTTTTTTCTTGAAAAATTTTAGAGAAATTTCTTATATAAAAAATTTATTTAATAATAAAACGATTTTTTAAGGTTTATTTGCATAAATTCATACTTTTCCGGAAACCAGACGGCAATTTTATGCATTTGAACATTATTATCTCATTAAATCCATGTTTTATATTTATAAAATGTATCTTAAATTCCAAAGTACTTTTACATAAGAGCAAGTTCGTGCGATGGGCGGTCAGCCATCAGACGAATAGGGGGAATAACATGTAGCATACGAAAACATGCACGTGCCGTAACTATTCGGGACTGGTGGAAGTCTGATCATAGCCTCTCCGTGGCGGCCGCTAGAAACAAGCCTTTAAAAAGGTTTGGCTAATATGATCAGGCTAGTTCCTCAGGTTGGCGACAGGTTAATTCCCTGTCCCGTAAAACTTTTGAATTACGAGACCGACAACAAGCCTCGGAAACGGACTGATCACACGACGACAACCAACGCAACGAAAACTGAAAAACGATTTACGAATTTTCTTATGGAACGTACGATCGCTCTGGCTCTATAGAGCTCGAGCTGCTCAGCAGCTAGCCGATGCCCTGTCAAAATATAAAGCTGACATAACAGCTCTTCAAGAAATCAGATGGACAGGGAATGGTGTTCTACAGAAGAAAGAATATGACATATACTATAGCTGTCATACAAAACACCATGTGTTCGGGGTAGGCTTCCTAGTCAGCGAAAAAATGAAGTCTACCATCATCGGCTTTAACGCTATAAGCGAAAGGCTATGCACCCTTCGCGTGCGAGGCAAATTTACGAATATCAGCCTCATTAACGTTCACGGACCTACGGAGGAGTCCTCAGACGAAGAAAAAGAGACTTACTACGAACAAGTCGAGAGGGCCCTCAATGCCTGTCCAAGGTATGATGTTAAAATCATCCTTGGGGATTTGAACGCAAAAATAGGTCGGGAGCCGGTATTCAGGCATTACGCAGGCAACCATAGTTTGCATGAGAACACTAATGACAATGGACTTCGAGTCTTAGAATTGGCAGCATCGAAAAACATGGTCGTTGCGAGTACCAGGTTCCCGCGTAAAGATATCTACAAAGCCACCTGGGTATCACCTAATGGAGTCACTCGTAACCAAATAGACCACGTGTTGATAGACTGTCGCCACTACTCGAACTTGATGACGGTACGAACGTACCGAGGTGCCAATATCGACTCGGATCACTATCTTGTTGGTATGGTTTTCCGAGGGCGGATTGCCTTGCGAAGACGCATTGCATCCGCCGATCAGGTTCGAATCAACACGGCTGCCCTGCGCAATGAAAACACCAGTAACACCTTTGGTAATGCGTTAGGACTCGCCCTAGAATCATTTGATTTAGGGAGAGTAAGTCCTGGAGCCAGTATGCTGGGCGTAAATGAGAAGTGGACACGCCTTAAGAATATTGTCATTAGTACTGCCAACTCCATCTAAGCAGCAGTCGTAAAAATCGGAACGACTGGTTTGATGATGAATGCAAGCTAGCGACTGAACGTAAGAATGTTGCGTACCGAGCAATGCAACAATCTCATAGAATGCGGGCACGCGAAGAGGAATATAAAGAGCTCAGAAGAATAGAAAAACCGCTACACAGACAAAAAAAATCAGCCTGGGAGAAGAACCTAATCTGTGAAATAGAAAATAGCCGAGAGCGAGGTCCGCACCAGGCGCGGAAGTTCTACCAATCCGTCCGAAACATGACGCAGTACACACCACGCTGCACATACTGCAAGGACGGAGAGGGAAATCTGATCACCGATCCTGAAAGCATACTGGAGCGATGGGAAGTGTACTTTAATGAATTGCTAAATGGTCAGCTCACTGCAGAAGTGAAGGCTCCACTACTTCAAGAAGAATACTCTATGTTGCCGCCACCAAGCATAGAAGAGGTTGAGAAGGCTATAGGCCGGCTTAAACAGAACAAAGCCCCGGGAGCCGATGGCATACCAGCCGAATTATTCCATCACGGCGGGCCAGCCTTACGTCAAGCAATTCATGATATTATAGTACACGTATGGGAGCAGGAAGAAATGCCAGAAGACTGGCGAAAAGGTTTAATATGCCCCATTCATTCCAGGCAAATCAACAACTGATCAGATATTTACCCTTAGGCAGGCGATGGAAAAATGTCTAGAATTTAACATCCCAACATACCATCTGTTTATAGACTTTAAGGCCGCCTATGATAGCATAGCCAGGGTAGAACTTTACAAAGCCATGAGAGAATTCGGCATCCCAAATAAATTGACACGACTATGTAGGTTGACCATGACCAACGTAACAAGCCAAGTAAAAATAGCCGGATTGCTATCCAGACCAATCAACGTCTTTAATGGACTCCGACAAGGGGACGGTTTGGCCTGCCTCCTCTTCAACCTGGCGTTGGAGAAAGCAATCCGTGACTCTGGCACGGCAACAAGAGGGACCATCGTCAACAGGTCCAGCCAGTTACTGGCTTACGCAGACGATATTGACATCATCGGAAGAACCGAACAAGCTGTACACGATTCCTTCATCCAGATCGAGCAGGCGGCACCAAATCTGGGGCTGCACATTAGTGAAGGTAAAACAAAGTACATGGTGGCGTCGAATGCGAGAGGAACAGTTGGTCAAACAATCAAGGTTGCGGAGCACGAATTTGAAGTGGTGCAATCCTTTAAATACCTTAAGTCAATAGTAGCAGCCGATAACAATATAGAAGAAGAAATACGCGGGTGGCTTCTCAAATCCAACAGAGCCTACTATAGTCTGTCAAAGCTCTTCAAATCCAGAAATCTCACCATAACTTCAAAACTGCTGCTGTACAGGACCATGGTCCTGCCAGTACTCACATATGGATCCGAGACTTGGGTGCTTAGCAAAAGGCACTCCGACCTTTTAGCTGCGTCCGAGAGAAAAGTCTTAAGGAGAATTGTTGGCCCCGTATGTGAGGAAGGACGATTCCGGAGACGGTACAATCATGAACTGTACGCAATCTACCTTGAAGCAGATATCGTGACAAAAATTAAGCTCGGTAGACTCCGGTGGGCAGGGCACCTAGCTCGCATGAGCGAAGAGGAACCTGCTCGGAAAGTTCTTTGTGGTACATTATATGGTAGACGACAGCGTGGTAGACCATGCTTGCGCTGGAGAGATGGCGTAGACCAGGACGCCCGAAGCCTTGGGGTGCGCAACTGGATGGCGTCGGCTAGAGACCGGGATAGGTGGAGAGACTTGTTGAAAGAGGCCAGGTCCGGAACCCGGTTGTCGAGCCGATGATGATGATGATGAAGTTCGTGCGATCCAGTCGTGCATTTTATTACTACTTGTTTTGTATCTTATCCTACACTCCACCGTAAAATCGTGCGCTAATTTCAACGCCACTACCAGGATAGCGTTGGCATCACAAAATAACGCTTCAGGATAATACTATAGGTTCTATATACAAATATACTATAGGTATAATATAGGATATTATAAGTTATATATACAAATATAAAACCTATAGTATTATCATGGAGCGTGATTTTGTGGTACCAACGCTATCCTAGTGGTGGCGCTGAAATTAGCGCACGTTCTTACAGTGGAGGGTATAGAATAAGATACAAGTCAAGTAATAAAAAAGAAAATAATTTATTATTAAATTTAGCAGAGACAAATCTAACAAGTACTATCGCTATGGTTAAGATGTCGCCCTAATCGTCCGTCTTTATGAGAGTACTATAAGTTTTATATAGAAAGCCCGTACCGCATTCAGCGACAACTATATTAATAAAAGAAAAACATTATCACCACCTCACTTGCAATGCCCACCAACCACTGTATATTTAAATTCTAAATTTTCTTTTTAAACAATAAAAGAATCAAATCTACAAAATCGTGGTTTAATAAATCTACCCTCCATCAAAAACATTAACAAGACTACGGGTCTGGTTAACAGCAGCAACCACCGCAGCGGTATCACTTTATTTTGCTTTTAAATAAATTGAGAATTCAGTTATGCAAGTTTTCGGCTGCTTTGAATATCAAACGGATTTTTTGACTTATCGTTCTTCAAGAGAAGGAGTAGGACTGTTGAAATTCAACACATTTTCGTTATGATTACTTTATTCATCGTTGATATTGTATTAGATTAAGCAACTTTTAATTGAAAACAAAACTTAATTTATATTTTAATGGAAAACGAATTTCAAAAAAATAAAACAAAAAAAGACAAAGAGACAGAGACAGAACACAACGACAGAAGTTAAGTTTTTGTTTTAATTGGAAAACTTTATTATCTTCGGATGTACCAAGGTTAAGTTTGTGATGAAAAAACGTGAATTTATAGCATTTATATTTTATAAAGGTAAACAAGATCAGAAAGTTCTAATTTGACTGAAACTATTTTCAAAACTTAAATTCCAAAAATTAAAACCAAAATTCCAAGAATTAAAGTTAAATTAAATAAAATTTGGTGGTGCAACAGCTCGGAGTGAACCAGGGCCTAGTGACTTACAACTCTCAACCATTCCTGTGTGCGTGTTACCAGGAACGGAGGGGACCTTCAATTTTCTGCCGATTCCGAATGGCTAATGAGCAGCACTTTCCATGACAAGAGATACTCTTGGAGAATTTGTCAATTCCTCGCAAGAGGCAGTACACCCCTGAAAAAAACTTTCTTGCAGCGGCTGAGAATCGAACTCGAGACCTTCCGCATGACAGTCCAACGCACTAACTAACTATGCCAAGGGGTAGGTACTACAAGAAGAATTAAAGTACTCTCACATTTATTAGGCTGTTTTTAAGTAAACAGACAAAATTCGTTCGAGAACACGCGGGACCCACAGTCGACAACATTTTATTTTTTTTTTTGTATAAATGATCCAAGGAACGTGGTCTAGACCAGGGTGCACAAACGATTTGCTCTCGTAATGCCGAAAGTGATAGACTGGTCACTTTTAGTGTGCTGTCTACAACTAAAAGGAATTCACGGCTTCTGCATTATTATTATCAACGGAGCAGCTCGCTTCGGTAGCTGGTAGCATATTATCTGCGGCAGAAACTCTCTTTCAACAGAAGAAGAATTCTGGGCAAATAAAAAAAACTAAACCTTGCCAAACAATAGAAATATATTTTATATAATATTATACAGCAGCATGAAGTTGTAAGTCGAATAGTAGAAGCAGCTATTCTAGATGCACGTAGCCATGTCGTCGTCGTCGTCAGCCTCATTCTCGTCGTCGTCGTTTTTACGGATGATATAGGCTATCCCTGAATCCACTCCACGCTAGTTCGGTTCCTAAAAAAAGAATAATTACCTATATATATAAAAAAATATTATCAATGAATGAAACGGCGAAATTGTTTTGTTGCAAGGTTGCATCTTTTCACGAAAATATAGAACTCTGGAGTGTGATTGGGATAACTGAGGACCTGAGCAAGGCAGTAGTCAATGCAGGCTTGTAGTCTGAGACGTAACGTTATACTCCAGTTGTAAAATATAGTTAAAATGTCAAATCTCTGAGCAAGCTGCATACTATAAAATATTTGTAAAAGAGATGTTTCTAGTAAAACTATGGACAGGAACGATTTCTATTTTTTAAGTTTTTAAGGGAGTGTTTTTATGATAACTTAGACTGTGCTTAATAACAACGGATTCTTGTAAAGGGTGAAATGCAAGCGTTGTTTACCATTGAATCGGGGTATATCTGCAACCACTTAGGCCTACATTTCGTGTTCTTGTGAATATGTGGCTTTCAAAACAGATAGAGGTGTTTTATTAAAAGTTGTGTCGTTATTTTAAATAGCTTAGATTCGCCTAAACGGGGCCAAAGAAAATGCTTGCATTTTACCCCTCTTAAAACAATCCGCAGTTATGTTGCTCGCATCTATTAGTTTTTCATTTATTTAAATTAACAATCACAACTGTACACAAATATAAATTTAAGCCACACTCCTTTCCAGACTATCATCAATGTTTTGGTTTTCCTTTAAGGAATCATCATCTTCATTGTGCCTGTACAAGAAAATAAATACAATTAACAAGGAAGCAATATAGAGAGATATTATACTGGTGCATCGCAATATCAATAGATATGAAAGAAATTCGAAATGCAGCTGGTTAAAGCTATATATAGTGACACGAAGTATAGTTTCTTTACTATGGTTTAAAGCGCGTGGTTCTGCTGATGCTGAACAAAAAAATGCCATTTTATTTTGCATTTTAATACGAGTACGTAACGAAAATGCACTGAATCGCCTTCAATAATCTTAGGTTTGGAAATGAATAAATATTCTTTTGGCTTCTCTTTCTTAAATAAAGGGTGGGTGTTTGTACAAGAACAAAATACAAATATATGTAAAATCGAGTTGAAACGAGTGGCCTTAATACCTGGTTGCTAATTAGTATTTTGTATTGGTAAAAAACTCGTTAGGTATTTCGAACAATGTAGATATATTACTTTTGGCTATTACACGCAAATTTTTCGTTCATATCACCCAACAGTGGAAGTCATTGCCCAAGCAACTAAGAAGAATCACAAACGCAAACATCAAACGATATCAACTTCAAAATGCGTATCGTCCAGATATATGACAGTGGGCTCATCAGTTAGATGCTGATGCTGTCGTAATTATTGGTCGATGTTTACCGACTCTTATAAAATTTATAGCATTAATAGACTGGGAGTTTTATTTTTCTATTTTTCTAATTTTCTTATTTCATATATCTTTATCGATTAAAAAGTCTACTAACACGGACGTCATTATTCTAGTTGTCTGAATTTAATCAAATTCATCTAGAAAAATAAAATTCACAGTCTATTACTGCTGTAAATCTTATAAGAGTCGGTAAATATCGCCCAATAATTAATTAATAAGAAGGGTACGACAGCATGTAACTAATGAGCCCACTGTCGTTCGAGGGCGAAACGTACTTCGGAATTGAGGTCATTTAAGCTTTCAATAACTTTACCACTAATGGCAAAAACTTTTCCTATTTTGGGAAAAAAATTCCAATTTAGAGTGACGATTAATTACACCTTTTAATGAGAAAGAACTTTACTTAGACAAAAGACAGCCTAACGACTGAACATACCCTAAGCAGAGCCATAGTGTCATTGGTTGAGGGCTTCGGAGGACCCAAGGAGAGAGTTCAAATTCCTGGAACCCGCGAAACGGTCCACCCAACGTACTGTTGTGCAAGAAAACTGTTTTCACAACTACAATTCTGTTAAATTCGATAAGCAGTAAATGTTTAGGGACATACCATGAGTCTCTACTATTTAGATCCTAAATATATACTCGTAGTTAGAAGTGGGTAACAATTTTACAAAATTTTCAAATGATCTTCTCTCCCATCATGAATTATCTGGAAGTTATTCTCGGCCACAAAAATATGCCAGTGCCTTTCATTCTGATTATATCTGGAAACAAGGAAAGTATGCTAAATACTTAAACTGGAACTAAATCAAAACCGGAGTACGGGCATTTTCACAGACAGTCTGTGTAATTGATGTAAATGAACAGGTTTGTGAGCTGCTCAGATAAGAATTCATTGCTCACTTGCGGGAAAACATTACTCTTGTATTGTGAAGAGCAAAATTTTCTCAATTTTTCTCACATAATCTAGCTTAACCATTATATCTAGAATTCTGCTCTGCCCAAAATGACAGCTCATCATTCAGAAAGTTATTCCATGACACGCTTTGAATATAAAAGACTTGATTACTTTTTTCAACGCACCGAAGTTTCTCTAGGACGAATCTCGACGACTTCTGTAACAGGTACTTCTCGATCTGAAGAGTGTTTGTAACCGTAGTTCCTTCACATTTCCTTGGTTATTCCTTTCATCATCATCATCGGCTCGACAACCGGGTTCCAGTCCTGGCCTCTTTCAACAAGTTTCTCCACCTATCCCGGTCTCTAGCCGACGCCATCCAGTTGCTTCGGGCTTCGGGTGTCCTGGTCTACGCCATCTCTCCAGCGCAAGCATGGTCTACCACGCTGTCGTCTACCATAGAATGTACCACAAAGAACTTTCCGAGCAGGTTCCTCTTCGCTCATGCGAGCTAGGTGCCCTGCCCACCGGAGTCTACCGAGCTTAATTTTTGTCACGATATCTACTTCAAGGTAGATTGCGTACAGTTCATGATTGTACCGTCTCCGGAATCGTCCTTCCTCACATACGGGGCCAACAATTCTCCTTAAGACTTTTCTCTCGGACGCAGCTAAAAGGTCGGAGTGCCTTTTGCTAAGCACCCAAGTCTCGGATCCATATGTGAGTACTGGCAGGACCATGGTCCTGTACAGCAGCAGTTTTGAAGTTATGGTGAGATTTCTGGATTTGAAGAGCTTTGACAGACTATAGTAGGCTCTGTTGGATTTGAGAAGCCGCCCGCGTATTTCTTCTTCTATATTGTTATCGGCTGCTACTATTGACCCAAGGTATTTAAAGGATTGCACCACTTCAAATTCGTGCTCCGCAACCTTGATTGTTTGACCAACTGTTCCTCTCGCATTCGACGCCACCATGTACTTTGTTTTACCTTCACTAATGTGCAGCCCCAGATTTTGTGCCGCCTGCTCGATCTGGATGAAGGAATCGTGTACAGCTTGTTCGGTTCTTCCGATGATGTCGATGTCGTCTGCGTAAGCCAGTAACTGGCTGGACCTGTTGACGATGGTCCCTCTTGTTGCCGTGCCAGAGTCACGGATTGCTTTCTCCAACGCCAGGTTGAAGAGGAGGCAGGCCAAACCGTCCCCTTGTCGGAGTCCATTAAAGATGTTGATTGGTCTGGATAGCAATCCGGCTATTTTTACTTGGCTTGTTACGTTGGTCATGGTCAACCTACATAGTCGTGTCAATTTATTTGGGATGCCGAATTCTCTCATGGCTTTGTAAAGTTCTACCCTGGCTATGCTATCATAGGCGGCATAATAGAAAACTGAAATTTGGTGACTCGCCTGTGCTTGACTAGCTTAGCAAATATTCGGAATTTCAAGTTTCTGACTTCATTGGTACTGAAGATAGGGAGGGGTCAAAAGTCGCCTGAGTTGGTTCCTGTAAAAAGGGTGTAGTGCCAGAACTTGGCTGAGCACTACCGTGCCCTTTGATATTAATTACAACCAAAGGTGTTTTATCCAAAAATGACTTTCCGTTTGTAGATATTTGGTAAACACCCGTGTAGGGTGGTAGATTATATTTTCTACAGACCCACCGCTAATAGCAACATAACCTATAAGTAGGTATATCAACAAATTATTTCTGTACTAGTTAAGTAACTTCTTGGACAACAATCGGACTTTGTTTTAATTAAAAGAAATGTTTGTACTGTGGAAAACAATAAGAACAGGCATATTAGGTTTCTAGTAAAGTGACATTTACCTAGCTTAAGAGTCAAAAAGAACCTGATTTCCGCTTAAAAGCTTTTAAAAATAATTGTTTATATTTGTCAGTAGAGAAAACTAATTATAAGACAACCTGTATGTTGCTATGAATTGGCAGGTTGAAAATACTCGTATTAGTCGTGTTACGGTGCGTCTGATTTTGTACGCTAATATTGCAATTAGGATGTCCATAGTAAAAATTTCAGTTTAAAAGCTTACATCTAGTATCTATTATTTTAGTCAATATTAGGGATGATTTGAATTATCTTTAAGAACTTGATTTACCCACGTTCGAAAGTTATTTACAGGCGACACGATGACAATACTTTAAGAACCAGGAAAGGCCCATCATCGCCTGGCAGAAATGTTGGTAAGCCCAGAAAGTATTGCATCTGAGTCACAGCACTACTGCTCTCGTATATGTTAAGAAATGCAGTGATTATTGTTCAATATTAAAAAAAAAATACATATATGATTTTAAATGGCTTGTCATTTTAATATGGCCTTACCTTTATGTATTTCCATTACCCATTATTTTATCCACAACAATCGGAAACAAAACCAAAACAATATAAAATTCTTGCCACTACCGCTATTAGGTATAAGGAGTTTTGCCTAGAAATGGTTTTCTACTATTCCCCCATATATTTTTTTTATATTTTTTTTTCACAACCATCCGATTTATAGCTGTGCTATCATGCCGCACAGTGGATCCGAAAAGGAAAACCCTACTTTTCTTAGTTCTTAGTTTTATGTTACGTTTTTTTTTTACAGAATTGTCACGAGGAATCCGGCTGTGTCTATGGTTTTTGGGTAAACATTTGCTTTGAGCTGAATTAATAGCTTAAAGTGGAACTTAAAAAAAATTGAGCCTTTAAAGTTATTTATTGAATAATTTTTAAACCTCAAAAAAGCTCTATCTTCCAATTTTATCCTAGTAGTTCTTTTAGTAATGAAAGTGTTGTGTAAGATTCATCGCCAGGTTCTACCACTTTTGATTAATTGAAAGTAGAATATAAAAATATTTTTAATAAATAATAAAATTCAAACTAGGTTTTGTTTTGGCGTGGCAAGAATGTGTAATAGGTAATGGATTTCACTCAAAATATTATTACCCTCATTTCCCCCCTCCCCCCGAGCTTTGTCCAATTGTTTCCCTAATTTGTTTAAACTTATCTATTTCAATACCTATTGCTTGAATATATGTAGACCTGCGCTCTGTAATTAAAAAAAGGTTCAGCTTGATATTTTGAAATTTTTTTGTTATTGGTCTAACTTTTCTTTGTCTTTAATGTCATGAATAATTCGAAGCCCAAGCTGTATTAAAAATAAATTCGAAGTAAAACAGTTTTGGATTGCGAAGAACGTTTAATTCACCATAAGAACAAAGAATATCTAAAGGGGTTTCCGTATTGCGTTTCCTTTCTTTAAATTTGATATAAACAAACCGTTAGTCACATATTATTTATATTTACAATTATTTAACAAGGCCAATGTATGGCATAATAAACAGAATACAATATCATTCAAACGTCAGCCGCAGCTTTGCTTCATGACACGCATTTGAAACGTGCAATTTTCCAACACTCTGGCGCATAGATCGGGCTGAATTTGAACCATGGAATCGATTATGTTGGCTTTCAGGCTTTCATATTGGCATAGACCTGTAACATAAGGAGACTCAATATGAAGAGGGCTAACGGAGCAAAATCGGACGATCTCGGTGGCCATTTCACTTCGCCTACGCGTGAGAAAATCGCTCATGCAAAATGTCTGTCCTGTTAAAACCACATTTCGTTGGTGTAGATATCGGCTCGTTCACGAACCCATTTATATAGAAATAGGTCTTGTCGCTGAATATTATTTCAAAATTTTTAAGGTACTTTTCCAAACTGAATTTTGCAAAGGAAATTATAAATATTTTGTTTTGTTTTACTGAAAATGAATTTGTTATTGCATTAAAATGAATATAAATTTCGTAAGAGTATTCTCAACATCTTGTTTTCGATCTTACTAGACCCAGCATTGAAAAATACGCTAAGATCATGTGTCAGATATCATCTCCCCCCATCACCCCCCGTCAAAAAAATGTATAAAATGGACTCATTTCATTCATTAGTCTTATATCTATTTAAATGTTCCCGCCAAATTCAACAAGAAAATAATTTCTGTAAATGCATAGAATATATTATAATGTACATCACATGTTACTTATATCTAACTTATTTCCAATGACTCTGATAAAAATACGGGCAACACCATTCAGGAAAAAAAATATAGAACGATTTCATTCAGAGGTTTCTTTCTCATGTTTGGCCCCACTGTGCACCACCAAACAGTGAGGCAAAAGTGGTGAGCATTTAAGATAGCATAACTTTCTCAACTCAAAACTGACAGCAGTATATTTATAAAACAAAATTAAAGTACTTTTAGTTTTAAAGTTGTGTTTCAATTGCATTTGAATTTTGGTAAAATTTAATCCCAAGCTAATTTTTGATGTATGTATGTACTATATACCTGATAAGATTTAACTATAAAACGAGGTTTAAAATACAATTCAACTAAAACGCATCTGTAAGCAGATAAACTTAATACTCTAAATGGGATGTTTAGTCATTCAAAAAACATTTCAGAGTAATTTTGAAATATTGATGTGACCGTGCCTGTTTTTAAAAATACTAGTACTTTTCTAATAAAAGTTGGTGATATATGTATGTATATGTATCTCATAGGGGCTACTGCTCCCAATAAGGCCTTGGCCTTGATGACAATTCAGTTGCATTTTGCAACGCTTAAAAGAAAGAGCTGTTATATGAAGTCATTAGCACTGAAGTTGGAAATTTGTCAGTCGTGTAAATATCTGTGTAGGTATAATCTAACATAATAACTTTTTAATACTGGTCCATATCGGCCTCACTGTGTGCCACTGAGCTGAGGCTTGTTTTGCAGTGCAATGTACGTAAACTATCTGCGGTAGTACTACTCATACAAACCGTGTGTCCAGCTACTGATATTGCTTATGGCATTGGAATTAGATTCTTTTGTTTTTCATCTTTGTCCATGAAATCGATTCAATTTTCAATGATTATTCCCTTTGTTGTTATTTTTTGTTAAATTTTGTTTGAATATCTCAAAGGAAAAGTTTTAGAAGATATGAAAAATATTTCGTGACCAACTAATTCGTGGTCTAGCCTCACGTGAAGATAGTGAACTTGGAGGAGAGGATTTATTTATTTGTATGTAAACGAAAAAGAGATATTATTTTGTTTAGTGTTCTTATATTTTGCTTGACTCTCATTTACGAGTATTTATCAAAATTAAAAAAAGAAAAAGACGTAAGAATATATCTGAAAAGCCTGAGTCTAATAATACACAAAGTAATGCTTGTGTCGGGGTTGTTTTCACAAGATTCATCGAATTTGGGTCTTAATTTTAATGAGAGGTTTTTGTATTAAGATCACATACCATACAAACCTTTTTTAAAGAGTTTCTTAATTGATGATTTTTTTCTTAGCTTATACCATAGCGAATATTCCATGGATCTATACCATATAACTCCAAGAAATTTAAAAACCTGTGCTTTCATAAGGCAAATTCTGAATGTTACAGGTTCCTCGTATTTTCATTGCAAAAATTGAGAAGTTATAAAAATAGCCTTCAATTTTTTTGAATCATGTGCTCTATACACTCGCAAAAGTTTTTTCTTCTGTAATATATGCCGTCTGTCTCTTTGTTCGAGTCCGGTCTTAAAGAAGCCGAATCTTCTTCTTTACTAACATTAAAAATCTTACATTTTAAAAAATCATCGCAACCCTGGTCAATAGTAATGTAGCTCATATAAGTACAAGGTTTTTCTTGGCAGTAATATATGTAGCTTCGAAAACAGCAATATTTCCGTTGAAATGTCATCCATAACGTGGTCCACGTGACCACGAGTAATTTAACTTGTTCGAAACGTGGCCGTCGGGTGAAAGAAAATATACGAGTAGATAGTCATTTCTAAAGAAAGTAAACGCGGTAAGTTCCAAAAAACTTTACCTATTTCGCATTTCTAATGTAAACTATTTTTCTAAATGGAATTTTGTTTGTGTAGTTAGCATGGCCGGCCTCAGCCAAACTTGCGCTCTGTGCAAGATTTGTAGAAAGCACCCATTTTTATATTTGCACACATACGTACATACATAAGCTGATACACATACTTAACACATACATAACGAAAAAACAACAAACATAAAATAATATTGGGCAAATAGTATGTCAAAAAAAATTGAGCAATCAAGTTTATGCTACGATACTTAACAGTGTGAAGATGAAGTTGCACAAGTCCACCCATAGGTTCTTCCAAAATACACATTAAATATCAAATATCATACAATATATTGCGACACCTTTTAATATCAAAAGCATAAACGCCTTCATTGAAAAATTTTGTTGCACGTCTATAGAAAAAACCTCCACACTAACCAATATGATTCCGTATGAAAAAGATTTTTTTGTCATATTTTCTCATGTTAATTTTTGGACTCAGCGTGTTTGAAATAAAACTTGCAAAGATAAGGTGGCGTGAAACTTTTTGTATTGAGATTTTTTCAATTTTGTTTTCTTTTGTACCAAGAAGGTGGAATATTTTTAGATCAGATAGGTAAGATTGAACTTGCATAGATATAGTGGGATCTTTAATTTTATGATATTTTGAATTAAATTAGTTGTTCTTGTTCAGTTTGTTATTGTGAAATTATTTGAACAAGTTTTGTAGTTAAAATGCAAATAGCAGTATTTGTTTGCGCAAGATCAAATAAGATTTTCTTGTTCCTAATAATACGCCCCCAAGATTTTGCGCCTTGAGCATTTGCACATCTTGCACATATGGTTGGTCCAGCCCTGGTAGTTACATATGTATATACGAGCAGTGTGTGCAATATAAATAGTAAGCCTTTAACAGAATCCATATATGTACTACATATATATAACTATTGAACACTTATTATCGACAATTGTCAATAGCTGAGTACAAACTATCGATATATTTCTACAATGGAGTTACACACATTGTGTATCATTTCCTATCAATCTTTTATTGCCTTTTAGCTAAGAGCTCATCATGTAAACATTTTATCATTGCCTATTAATTTGTATTTTCTTTTAGGCAAAAACCCTAATTGATTTTTGCCCATCAAATAGTGTATTTTATGTAATATTTTTTGATTACACTAAAGAACTTAACTTCGGTTCAATACTGGACATAAACATCTATGATGAGATCATATCCGCTGATCTGATTCGGACATGGGAATGTTTGTATTATTGATTCAAAATACTTTGACCACTTGATAATTTTAAAATGATATTGTAAGTCAGTCTTAAGTTGATTCCGGTGGAAAAAAGTCCTAGTAAAATTTTGTTAATCTTTTTTAAAAAATAAAATAAAATCAATTTTATTTAACTATGGCTATTGTAATTTTCAAAGGAGTACGGGCCGTATCGCAGCGAACGAAGTACGGAAAATAACGCAGCTATGTGCCAAATCAATCGATTTCACGGTGTTCACAAAAATTTTGAATCCTCAGTTATGATGTAATTTCTGAAAAAATCTAAACCCTTAAAGATCAAATAAACTCAGAGTCGAAACATCTCTGTTTCAAGTTTATTTCTTTTTAAACACATATAGACCCGACAGACGTTGTCCCGTTCAAATTTTAATTAATTTCTTTGTGACCGTTTTGTGCATTTGGGAAAAGCTGTTGAAAATTAGTGAACAATATATTTCTGAGGAATCATTTTTAGTATTTAGATTTGTGACCTCTAGGAGTAAAATGGAACGCTAATGGAATATTTTACATGTCAGATGAATTCTGTCGGCTCTTCACCGTTGAAATGCTCAAAATGTGTACTGTGCCTGATACGTAATCGGCTTTGATCCTCATGGTTCCGAAATTGTATTTACAATTGAATTAACCCAGTAGGAAATTTGCTTCTCAAGGAAAAATAAAGGTGAATTCCAAGTGGAAATCGCGTGGCACTTTCATTGAGTAGAAGGTCTGCATTTATTTCATTCATCGAAAATTATGCAATCAGTTAGTAGTTTCCTGTTCCAGTTGCATCTTCTGCTTTGTTCTCGAAAGAAGGTGAAGAAGTCACGAAACATAGCAATATCCTTTTTTGACATCAGGTGTGTATTATTTACTGCTGCATTAGCTAGCGTAGCAAAATTTCCCTCGGCAAACAACAATTTGGTTGCTGGCGAAAAAGAAGCCAGTAAAAATAAAATGCACGATTGGGTCGCACGAACTTGCTCCTATGTAATAGACTAGGAATTTTAAAAATGAAAGTTATTAAAGAAAACTGTTCATAAGGATAAAATGAATTTCTTGAATTCCTGTAGTAGAAAGTGGTAAAAGCAGAATGCTATTCAAATATGAATTTATGCAAGAACAAAAATTATAAGTCGTTGCAGTGGTTCCTTAGAAAAATAAGCTTTTATTTACAAAATTTTTAAAACATTTTTAAGAAAAAATTTTGATTTTTTTTTTAAATCCAAAAAATAAAAAAATAAAAATTTAATATGTAACAATATGTAAACTTTGGAGGAGCTTTAGCATAAAAAAATGATTTAAATCGGTTGTACCGTTTTCGAGAAAATCAAAAACAAAAAAAAAAATGGACCCAGGGGGGCTACCAAAAATAACAATTTCTTGGAAATTTTTTTTCAACCATTAGGTACCTAGTTTTAACTAAATGAAATTTTTCAAATTTCTTTAAAAAAATTCTGTGGGACAGTTTTTGAGAAAAAAAAAACTTATAAAATTTCGAAAAAAACCGTATGGTAGGTACCGTTATTTTTGGTCTTAAAAAAAAAAAGAAAAAAACGTGTGGTGGGGGGGGAATCAAAACCCATATCTACCAAGTTTGAAGAAAATCGGCCGAGCCGCTTAGGCTGTAGTCGAACGGACAGACAGACAGACAGGCAGAATTGCGAGACCCACTTTTTTGATCTTCGCTATCATCGTGATGTCAACTTTGATCAAAATCTCGAGTTCGATTTTTTTTTCTGAATGTATAACTTGCCTTATAGTACCCATAAGTCGCAAATAAAAATGGCACACGATCTGGTCGGCCACGGTCTTGGCTTCTTGGTTCGGGATAGCGTATGCCTCAGGCCATTTGCTGAAGTAATCCATATCACCAGAATGTATTTGTCTCCAGCATTTGTTTCCGGAAATGGGCCAGCTACATCAACAGCAATCCTTTCAAACGGTGAGCCAACATTATATTGCATCATTTTTCCTTGCAGTTTTCTACCAGGTCCTTTGGTTGCAGCACAAGCGTCATAATTTCGGCACCACTTTTTAACGTCATTTCTTGCATGCAACCAGTAGAATCGTTGTCTAACTTTTTCTAACATCTTGTTGATTCCCAAATGGCCTCCTGAAGGTCCATCATGCATCTCTCGAAGAACCTCTTTGATTTTCGATTGAGGTAACACAAGCTGCATCACATAGGATTTACCATCAGCGGACTCCCATTTTCGCCGAAGAACACCTTCTCGCACATGAAGTGAGTCCCATTGTGCCCAATAGGCCTTTAAAACTGGACTCCTATCGGAGATGTCATTCCATGCGGGTTTTTATTCATGTTCCTTCCATGCGAGAAGAGGTTCAATGTCGGGATTGTCTTTTTGTTGAGCAGATCTTGTATCTTCGTTGATCCATCCACACATGGGGTCAGCCTTATTCGTAGAGTATTGATGGCAACCATACGTTTGTTGCCATTTAACGTTGCTTCGACAGCCAGTTTTTACTTGCGATATATGTAGGTACTATAGGGCAAGTTCTGCATTTGGAAAAAAAATTGAACTCGAGATTTTGATCAAAGTTGACATTACGATGATAGCGAAGACGAATAAAGTGGGTCCGGCAATTCCGTCTGTCTGTCTGTCTGTCTGCCTGTCTGTCTGTCTGTATGTCTGTACCTCGATCTAGAGCCTAAGCCACTGGACCTATTTTCTTCAAACTCGGTAGTTATGGGTCTTCGGTGATTCCCTAGAGGAAAAATTGAAATTTTTTTTTTAGCTCTAAAACTAACGGTACCCCCCATACACCCGTAATGCAAAATCTTATTTATCTCGAAAACGGCTCTAACGATTTTGATAAAAAAAATTAGGTGTGATATTATGGACATGGACTACGTTTTGGTAAAAAAAAAATTTGGGGCAAAATGTTATTAACGGTACCTGTCATAGAACCGTTTTTTTGATTTTCAACTTTCTCATTAACGGCTCTAACGATTTTAACCAAAAATTTTCAGCAGGAGTCCCCCTAAGTTTAAAATAATATTGTATATAAAAACATTCGAAAAATTATTTGTTGGGTTTTTTTGAAAAAAATTTTTTTTTGAAAAATCAATATCTTCAAAACCTATGAACGACTATTTTTTGAAATTATATCCAAAAATCAATATTATTAAATACTTAAAATTCGCATCCCACATTTTTTTCTTGAAAAATTTTAAAGAAATTTCTTATATGTATAAAAAATTTATTTATTTAATAATAAAACGATTTTTTAAAGTTTGTTTGCATAAATTCATACTTTTCTAAAAATCAGACGGCAATTTCATTTTAAATTCATGTTTTATATTTATAAAATGTATTTTAAATTCCAAAGTACTTTTACATAAGAGCAAGTTCGTGCGATCTAGTCGTGCATTTTATTTATTATTTCATTTGGTCTGAAAAACCTGGATGGTGTTTCTGGGGCCATCGATACCAGAAACCAGCTTCCGCCCCTCGAAGTTGATTCTTACTCGTTTCTCTGTTGGGAAACTTGTTCGGGAAGTAACATTGGTGTTATTGTTACCTTGTTCTGAGTTTGAAACCCCGTGTCCACAATGTTGACAAGCTCTTCTTGGTGGTAATCGACATTGACGCTGTAAAAGTCCGGTCATGTTACATCTCCAGCACTTTGCAAGTCCATTTCGTTGGTTCCTTTGGACATCAGTTCTTCGGCATGAGCATTCTTCGACGATGGCTTCTCTAAGTCGATGTGCTCCGTGAGAAGCTTGTTCTGCTGCTTCCATTGTCAAGGCAAACGCTAATGTTTCAGAAAGCGTTCGTTTTTCAGCAGTTCGCACGTTCCTTTAAAGATGTATGTCGGAAATGGCGCGAACAAATGCCTCAACTGCAAACTGGTTACAGATTTCTTCTCCAACATCTGGATATGCAAGATGAACAAGCCTTTCAATGTCCGCTTGCAGCTGTTATAGAGTTTCGCCCCTCTTCTGAACTCTGGAATAGAGTCGTACTTTGAAGACTTCTTTCATATGGCTATTGCCAAAGCGTTTGTCTATAGCCTCAACCAAGAAATTAAAGTCGCCGCTCTTATCTGTTGGTATGGTTAGCAATAACTCAGCAGCTGCTCCTCTAAGAGCAAGGGTTAAAGCTATACACTTGTCAGCCTCATCCCAGCCATTTGTTGTAGAAGCTGCCTCGAATTGCTTCTTGTATATTGACTAAGAAGTTTGTCCATCAAAGGTATTAGGTTGCATCTCTTTTTTTCTCAAAGTTTCCCCAGAAGTTTTCCGAATCATTTTGATTCGAATACGGTCTAGCTCTTTTGAAAACGTTTCCATTTTGTTGTCGACTTGATTCTCCAGCAATGAAACACGTTCATTTAACTCTTTTGAAAACTTCTCCATTTTGTTGTCGACTTGATTCTCCAGCAATGAAACACATTCATCAAGTGCAGATACACTATTTTCGATGTTAACAAGCTTGCCTTCTAGCATGTTTTTCTGCTCTTCGAGAAGGTCTTTTTGTTTCTCCATGTTGCACAGATTACCGAACAGCAGAAAAGACAAAATAAAGAACCAACCACTTCGAGTGCTTTACAATGGCTAAAAAGCCCTGTTTAATATTTAATGAGATTAAGATAAGTGTATAACAGATAAATATAGAATGTAAAGATGAGTGAAGAATAAAAAAATAATAAAAGTACTTTAAATCACTCAACGCTCCCAGCATTTAAGTACTTCAATTATGTGTAAGCAATTCAAAAAACCAAAAAACAAATATAAAATTTTGAATAAATTACGTTAATTCATTTTCTTTAAAATTTATAATGTTCATTTAATATCTCAGTCGAGAAAATCTATCCTTTTGCAAAGGTTTCGTGAAGATATCGCTGATTTGATTGCTGGTATGTATGTACATATTCCAAATCAAACACACCATCAGCATATTTTTCTCGAATGAAGTGGAAACGTACATCTATATGTTTCGTCCTTTTATGAAATTCAGGATTTCTAACTAGACGAATAGCTCATGTTTAGATTTTCAACCAGAAACCGAACAGTTGTCTTGTCAAACCTTGAGTAACGTTCTCCATCGTCCAGGTCTTCAAAAGGATTTGCTCGGAACTTAAGACATTGCAATTTTCTGCAAAATCTGAGTTTTCTTTGATCCCGAAATCGAAACAAAATCATTCCAGAACAAAAGAAATACCTCATGACATAAAAGGTACTTTTGAGCGTCGCCAAACTTCGACCCATCACTGGAAAAACCCAAAAAAAAAAAAGGATTTTTATTGCAGGTCAAAATCTCTCTCTCTTTTTGTTCTCAGCTCACGTAGAATATTTTGCCCATTAAACGAAGTTCATGAAAAGATACATTCCTTTTCCCTAGCGATATCACTATAGTTTTGCTCTATTGAAAGGTTGTTTACTGATTTTTAATGCGAAAGAAAATGAAGGGTTATTTTCTCTTTCACATCTTATGGCATTTTACAATAACCACTGAAAAGATCCAAGAATAACAATAACGTGTTCAGCATATGAAAGTGCCACATGATTTCCACGAGGAACTCACATTTATTTTTCCTTGAGGAGCAAATTTCCTACTGGTATTATATTAAATAAATAGCGACTACCCCTGCAAAACAGCTCCTTTTTTGAACACATCAACGCAACGTAACATCGACAAGAAATCAACAAAAAAAAATTGTGATTACCACGAAACGGGTTCGATTCCGCACTTTCTTTACATATAGACCAAAGCATTCAGGGAATTTTTAAATCGAATATAACAAATGGTGTGGATATGTGATAAGCAGTAATTGTTGGTGAACATTGGCACCTGGTAAGTTGCTTTCCACACCACCTGGAAGTCAGTGTGTGTACTGACAAATGGAGATAGAATTTTTTACTCTTTGTCGTTCAATGTAGTTTCCATAAGAAAAAAGCAAAATGGGGCTCGAAAAACTATATTTTACTAATTAATTTTATATGAACGGATATCAATATTATGATCTTAACAGAATAATATTATTTCTAAATCAGGTGGAAAATATGTCGAAAACGTAATTAATCCTGTGCAAAAAAAAAGATAAGAAATTGCAAGAAAACAACAACAAATACTTAAAAAAATGGATACATATGAATTTTTTGAATTAAGTCACAAAAATAACAAAGTTTATTACATTTTCCTACTTTTTAGTTTGTGTGTCTTTTTTATCATAGAAACTTGTTAACAAGAAAAAATAAAAAATTTCACAAAACATGAAAACACTAAACCACGTCACCGACCGAATTGAATTGAAAAATTAATAGAAGTAGTATTAGCTTTGTATACATAACCTATAGTATTATCATGGGGCGTGATTTTGTACGCTAGCCTGGTGGTGGCGCAGATATTAGCGCACGCTTTTTTTAAATTTGTCTGCTAAATTTTGGAGACTTCACAATATTTTTTTTTTTTTTTTTTTTTTTTTTTTTTAACGCCATCAGTACTGCTTAATGCAAGCATTTGTAACAATATTTCTTTTCTCTTCGGGTTTTTTCACCTTTAGATACTGGGAAACATCAGCTTGTCACAGTCATCATTTAGCGTGGTGTTAGTTGTTAGTAAATAGATATACATACATATAGCCTAACACTCTACTAAAAAACGAACAAATATGACAAACAAAGAAATAATAAATATTAATCTACTATCTGTAGCTACAAAAATAACTACAAGTCAAATACTACTTGCTATAAAAACAATAACGTTACGAGTAGTTTCCAATACTTAATGAGAACGCCCATACAACCTGTGCTTTGAGTAACTTAAATCGAAAACATCATGGTTTATATTAGCCTCATGTTTCATACGTGTCAAAGGCTCATTGAGACCATAATTGGTACGGTGGAAGTCTATATGAAAAATTTCAGAGTTCCGAGAACTGTGGCGTCTAGCTTTAAAATGAATTTGTTCTAGAAGAACCGGTGAATCTATGGAACCAACCAAGAGCTGGTGTAAAAACATAACATCGCTGACTTTCCGGCGTTTTTCTAGAGAATTCATGTTTAAAAAAAGAAGGCGACTGCTGTATGGAGGAAGATGATTTGGGTCACTCCAATTAAGATGACTTAATGCGAAGCGTACATATTTACGTTGGACAGATTCGATTCGATTAATGTGTATTGAGTAAAGTAGCGACCATACAGAACTAGCATATTCTAATTGGGGACGCACAAAGGTGTTGTACAACGAAGATGTTACAAGACTACAAGAAAATTCCTTACTCCAACGCTTAATAAATCCAAGCATTGAGTTTGCTTTACTGACAATTTTCTCAATGTGGAGTGAAAAGTCTAGATTTTGCGAGAAGTGAACGCCCAGGTAGCATGTTGTTTCTACCTTACTTAGATACTATGAAAAGAAGTGGACCAAGGTGACTACCTTGTGGAACACCAGAGTCAGCATTAATTGGATCAGAAACGATTCCTCTAAAAAGAACTTGGTATGTCCTTCCCTTCAAATAAGACCTGATCCATTGAACGAATGCAGAAGGGAATCCAAGAGATGAAAGCTTAAATAAAATTAGACTATGAGACAACTTGTCGAAGGCCTTACTGAAATCTGTATAAATACAGTCAACTTGATGACCATCCTCGATAGTTTTATTTGTAAACGACGTGAATTCAACGAGATTAGTAACAGTAGATTTCTTTTTCATAAACCCATGTTGCTCACTCGCAAGGAAAGGTTTGCAGCTGAAATAAAAACTCTTAAATATGATAGCTTCGAATAGTTTCGGTAAGCAAGAAAGTTTGGCTATTGGTCTATAATTAGAAATATCACCGCGATTTCCTTTTTTGTGAATTGGTATAATGAATGAATTTTTCCAAATTTTAGGGAAAACAGCTTGTTTTAGGGAGTTTTGAAATAAAAACGTTAGGGGTCTTGCCAGAGGTTTGCAACAATTTTTTAAAATATACGCCCATATTTATATATATGGGTGTAGAGATAATGGAAGAATGAGAAAAAATAAATTGTGTTGAGAATGTGTACAGAAAGAAAAAATAGGAATAACAACAGAATGAGAAAATTATATTCATGGATGTACATATATGTGACGTTGTATGAAAAAATATAAATCTGTAACCATAGTTGCCACAAACAAATAAATATAAATATAGAATGTAATCATGACATATAGAATTAAAGAAAGTTTTTTATGTTTTGGTTAACCTTATTTTACTAAGTACTTTAAATACTTGTAAATAAAATAAAATATATATGAATATGTGTACAGTAAATTATTAGGATAAACAGTACAAACTCGATTTACGCAACTAATAGAAATTAAGGCAGTTGCAATAACCGAGTTTGTTGCACTTACTGGGTTATATATTTTTTTAAATAAATAAAATACATGAATGGGTCGCACGAACTTGCTCCTATGTAATAGAATAGGAATTTTAAAAACGACTTTTATAAGAGAAAACTATTCATAAGCATAATTAATTCTTTAAGTAGTAAGAGATAAAAAAGAGTGCTATGCAAATATGAAATAAGAAAAGCAAATAGTAGGCCAACTTAAAGCTTCTCTTATTGTACGAATAAACATAAATAAAATATTGAGCCGTTTTCGAATTTTCCAAAAAAAAAATATATTTTTCAAAAATTCAAAAAATATTTTTTTTTAGTTTTGAAATGCAATATTTTTCAAACTTTTTAAGAGCTTCTCTATACAAAATTTCCTTAAAATCCATTATGTAGATAATAAGAAACTCAAAATTTGTAAAAATGGTTCTATGGCAGGCACCGTCAGTAATATCTTAATTTCAATTTTTTTTTTTAAATTATAGATCGAGGATTAATCGAAAGAAAACATATTTAGCAAAATTATAGATGCCATTTTTTAACATTTGTATGGTGGGTAACGTTATTTTTTCGTTAAATACATTGAAATTAGTAGTTTTGCACAAGTAAATGAAAAGAAAATGAAAAAAATAATCAAAATTATATGGAATAAACGATTCGAAACATAATGCATTGAAAATAATCAATTTGGCAACCATGACTTTCTGTCTGATTTTTCCTCTGCAAATTTTACGGTTTTTTGTGGATTTAAGAATGCATGTATATTTTGTTTACTATGCCATATCAAAATATTTTCTTGCAAATAATTTTCCCGCTTTTTTGAATCAGTTGCAGTGCCAGTTGAAATAAAAATTTCTTCTTTTCTTAATACCTAAAAATAACGGTACCCTCCACACAAATGTCAAAAAATGGTTATCGACCATACAATCAAGGAAATGTATTCAGACAAAAAAGTTTAAGCAAAAAATATATCTACCTCAATATACGAGTAGTATACTCACAAAAACATACAAACAAGAAAATATATTCCAACAGAAAAAGCTCAAAAAAGAAATTTTTTTTCCATTTCCACCACTCGCAAATCTTCCTTACTCTGTCTTTCGTTGAAAAATGAAAATAATAAAATTTCTCTTTCTTACTACTTGTTTCTATCTTTCTTATCCTACTCTCCACTGACAAATTTTGCTGATTTCAGCGACTCTAACATAAAATCACGTCAATTGATAATACTATAAGATATAATACAATGGTATTATCATGGAGCGTGATTTTGTATTGCGAACGCTAGCCTGGTGGTGGCGAGAAATTAGCGCACGCTTTTACAGTGGAGAGTAGGATAACATACAAAACAAGTAGTAAAAAAGAGAATATCACCCATGTTCTGTATTCCGAGTGAAAGTGAATTGAAAACGAATTTCAATTTCACTTAAAATGAAAAGGCATGTTCTACATTCCAAGTGAATTCAATTCACTCCGAATTTATTTGTGAAATGTCAAAATCAGCTGAAAGACAATTTGCATCATTTATTAAAACATTGTTTCTTGTGCATAACGAAAATAGATTCACTATTATTATTGATAAGTGGTAGAAGGGACGAAAATCAATGATAGATAGTTTGTGGAAAAGTTTTACGTAGTAAAGCCATAATTTTAGATCTTCCAGAAGCAGCGTAAGTAAAAAATGGGGAATGAATTAACATGGTCATATTTGAATTGTTTGTAGTTTCAAAAGAAGCTTCAGACTAAGCGAAGAGACATTTGTTTACATTTTTGAAATAAATCCCTTAATAAAATCGACAATTCCCTTAACACAAAATTTCTTCCTTCTTATTTTATAAATTGCAACAAAACTTTTTATTGTCGGGAGCTCTTTTGTATTTTCTTGTAAACAACAATATATTATTCAATCAAATCAAAATCAATCAATTAAAATTTCAAATCTTTATTTACACGTTTATCAATTTCACCAAATAAAACTAAGTGAATTGAATTCACCGTAAAACGCTATGTATTCGAAATGTAGAACACGAATTTTCATCTCCGAAAACTCAATTCACTAACTTCATTTCGGATGGAATTCAGAACACCAACATTTCACATTCGGAATGAACAAATCACAAAAGTCATTTTATGCGGAATGCAGAACTTCAAAATTCACTTTTGTTGCTCGAATTCACAATAAGTGAAATGCAGAACATGGGTGTATTATTAAAAAAAATGAGTTAACGAAGCATTAAGGTCAGAACATAAATTCGTGGGACAAACAAATCGTTTCATAGATTTTTTTTTCGGTGAAAGGTTAAGAAGAGAACATAAACCTATAGGTTAAGGTTTCGTGCGTGAGGCTGGCGGTCATCGGCAAGAGCGGCCGCCGCATACCTTTTGGTGACTTTGGAAACTTTAGTTAAACGGGCCGTTTAAAGACGAAGACGGTTAAATTTTTAACAGTAACCATATTTTCGGAAAAGATACCCATAAACCACGTAGCCGTTAAAAATGCAAACGAACTACGATATCCTATAAAAACATCTAGAACAATATAACACTTAAACGCCCCAAAGACACCAACCACCAACTTTCTAATATCCTAGCCACACACCGTTGTGAAATATAGAATTGCTGCGTACCTTGGGGGTTTGAATGATTTTGAGCGTTGGCAGTTAAAGTTTTTTTTTAAATTCCAATTAACGTACATTTTTATTATTTATTATTAAAAAATTGTATTTTGTTTAATATTTATATGTGTTGTACAGGCAGTTAACCGGAATATTAACCCTCTACTGCATACAACGCCATATATGGCTTTAAGTTTTTAAGTCAAGATTTTCGACAAAAATAAAAAAAATAAAAAAACCAACAGTTTCTAGATTGCATTTGCTGTTAATTGTGGCTGAGGAAAATGCTTTGTTTTGTTTCCTTGTTTCTTTTTTTAAGCTGCGAATACATCATTTTAATTTATCAATGAGCATGCTTACCTTTTGTCGGAAAATTCACTAAATAAAACAATTTTTTTCTGAAGTTACAAGTAAGAGTGGTTGCAAATAATTTTTTTTTACTAAATATATAATCTGGTAAGTAATATGTGTGATTTTATTTTTGAATTAGTACATGCACAGTCTAGAAAATGTACATTTTGTTAAACAGCCATATATGGCTGTCTATGGATATATGTATGCATCTACGAAATTATAATTTAAAAATCATCATGCCATGTTTGGTTTCTTATGCAGTAACTAAAAAATAAAAATTACGGTTTTGTCAAATACGTGGCCTAATAATGGCATCAGCGAGGTCCGTTTTCTTGACAAGAAGCCTTTATTCAATTCCCCATGATGGCTCGGAAAGTGAGGAAGAAATACCGGAGTCAGATTACGAAGCAGAAATAAATCGATCCTCTGAATCAGAAGACCTGGATTCCTGTCCATCGACCCTGGCTTCCATTCGTCAGAAAAAATCTAAAAAGACTTTGGCATGTCCTACACCTCTGAATGAAGTCTGTAAAGATTCAGTGGTTCATCTTCCAGAATGGAAAAGTGCCAGGTAGCAATGCCGTAATGATTGCAAATTTTGAAGCTTCGTATTTTGTCCCAAGTGCGGTGTTTACCTTTGCTTGAACAAAGACAGAAATTGTTTTATGTCTTTTCATACTTGATAATACTCGTATTTTGCTATCCATTATTTTTTCTATGATATGCATATAATGAAGTATAATAATAAAAATATTTAAATAAAATAATCAATAAAAACACAAATCAAACTTTTGATAAACAAAAATCGTTACTGCATGAGGCGTCATATATATGGCAAGAATTTTTTACGTGTAAAAAATACTGTCTGCATACAACGCCATATATGGCTACTTTTTACTTGCGGCTTAGGTACTATAAGGCTAGTTATGCATTCGTAAAAAAAATCGAACTCGAGATTTTGATCAAAGTTGATATTACGATGATAGCGAAGACTAAAAAAGTGGGTCTCGCAATTCTGTCTGTCTGTCTGTTCGACTACAGTCTAAACGGCTTGGCCGATTTTCTTTAAACTTGGTAGATATAATTTTTGATTTTTTCCCCCCATAAGTTTTTTTTCTTTTTTTTTTTAAGACCAAAAATTTGGAAATTTTATAAATATTTTTTCTTCTCAAAAACTGTTCGACAGATTTTGAAAATAAAAACACAAGAAAAATTTATTTAGTTAAAGCTAGGTTGAAAAAATTTTTCCGAAAAATGGATATTGAGGGTACCCCCATGGAACCATTTTATTTGTTTTTGATTTTCTCAAAAACGGTACAACCGATTTTGATCATTTTTTTTTGCTCAAGCTCACTAAAAACATAAATAGAATTGTGTACTCAAATTTTCAAAAAAAATTTTTTTTTGGTTTAAAAAAAAAAACTTCAAAATTTTTTTTTCAAAACTCAATATTTCGAAAACCAGACGCTCGATTTTTCTTAAAAGTTTCTCAATAAAAATTTATTTTACCTAAAAATTAAGGTACCTACCATACAAATGCTAAAAAATAAAAAAAAATGGTTTTCAAAAATCGTATTTTTCTCGAAAACGGCGCCTAGAATTTTGATAAAATTGTTTTTCTTTCAATTAGCTTTTACGTTCTTTAATTTAATAAAAAAAAATTGAAATTAAGATATTACAGCTTGTACCTACAATACAACCATTTTTTCGAATTTCTCATTATCCACATAACGGATCTTAATGAAATTTTTTGTAGAGAAGCTTCCAAAAAGTCTAAAACACATTGCATTTCAAAACTTTAAAATAAATATTTTTTGAATTTTTGAAAAAAAAAATCTATTTTTTCTTTTTTTTTTTAAATTCGATATTTTAGAAACGGCTCAATATTTTTTGTTTGTAAATTTAATTTTTATTCAAACAATAATAAAAAAAAAATTTTTCTTAAAAATATCTTAAAAAGTTTGTATATAAAAGCTTTTTTTAAGAAACCACTACAACGACTTATAGTTTTTGTTCTTGCATAAATTCATATTTGCATAGCATTCTGTTTTTGTCTCTTACTACTAAAAGAATATAAAAAATTAATTTTATCCTTATGAACAGTTTTCTCTAATAACACCGCGACGGTAAGATTATTTTGACGCGACGTTGCAACCGCCGCGTTAGAGGACGTCAAACAGAGAGCTGTAAAGCAATGAATAAACAAAACAATCATTCCTTAACAAAAATAATGTCAAGCAGCTCAGATTCAGAAGAGGAATTATTGCTTCTATTTGCTATATTACGAAATTTTCTTAAGAGAAAAAGAATTTGGGAACATGCTAATTGACAAAAAAAGAGAAGAAAATGGGGAGCTAGAGTAAAACATCTCGAAGGCCAACAAACAGAAGACCTACCAATGCGGAATTAATGATAAGAGACAAATTTCTCTCATATTTCAATAATAATAATTAAATATGTATGTAAGACAATGTTCTTATACGATTTATCACCCATATCGTATAGACAAGGGTAATTTCTCACCAATTCAATTAATTTTTCCATCTTGAAAAAATTTAAAATTTATTTGACTGCCGCAGCGTTAGAAATAATCTTTAATTTCACACAACGTCGCGTTTCACCGCCGCGTTGCAACGCCATGGTGAATTCAACGCGGCGTCAAAAACGAGTTCGCTATTTTGTGTAACATATAATTATATGCACCTGCGCGGACATTCAACCAAATAGTTCATCTGTTTTCTATAAGCAACGAAACAGTTGTGCAACTAAAATTGAATGTGCGCGCCTAGCCTAGCACGGAATTTGCCCGATAGATGTAGTTAATACTCTAAGACTTAACTACATTCAACTTCAAAGGGCGTTTTTGTTTTTTCATTCAGAGTAAAGCACTGAACAGAGCACGAGCATGTCGAACATGCTCTGAACTTTCTCCGAATCGAGCGTGTTCTAAGAGCTCTGAATTATTTTATAAACACAACACACGCGAGTTTTTGAGTTTTTTTTCCTGTCTGTCAGAATGATTTCAGCATTTAACTGAATGTGCTGTATTTTTCCAAACAACAACAAAAGCAAAAGTTAAAATGGTTCTAACTTTTCCTAAACTTAAACCACAGATAATTATATTATATATATAATGTATGACAGTAACTGTATGACAGTATAGTGTAATTGTATGTTCTATTCAGCAACAGATGTCGATAGTCAATAATTTTCTGTGCTAAAACTGTTTGCTCTATTCAGCAACAGATGTCCGGGCATTTTTTTTTGTTGTTTTAAACAATATTTAAATAATTTTGGCATTGTGCACATCTATGCAAAAAATGCTTTCGTTTAATATGTAATTTATGCCCCTTCGGTTTTTGTGGGCCGCGTAAAGTGTACCACAAAAAACATGTTTGCCGTTTTATTATATGACATGAGAGTCTTCCAGCAACCTCTTCTATGGACTTAAACATAAGCAATTAACATTAGAATTAAGAAAATTGTTTCGAACCAGTGCTCTACGTTCTTGATTGTTAATATCTCTTTGTTATTAAATATTTTAATTTTTTTGTAAATTGTAAAATTTTGTTAACTGTTTATTTGTGTATTGATTTTGATTTTGTATTCTAATTTATTTGTATGCATGAGTTAGCTTACATTACTTTACTAACCACCAACACCTCCACTTGTGATAAGCCCCTGATGGTAGATTTGCACTTGCTCTTAACTCACTTCAATAAAACTATAGTCTACAAAATAAGATCTTTGGAGCACCATTACAGAGTGAGTTTGATTTTCCCTTGGGTAACCTTTACATAATTATTTCTGCTGAAACAGAGAAACAAAATGGAGAAAATCATTATGCAACTTATTTAATTCTTTTAACTGTGCCATTATTTCTTCAACAGCTTTCCAATTTGTGATTTTATTCAAAGTTGTCCTTAAATACTTCTTCAATTCTATACTTGTACCTCCTCACAACTCGATATATTTGCAGGTGTCAGCTGAAAAAAAAAAAACAATTTTTATACAAGAATCATTAATAATAAAAACATATTACCCAACTAATTCTAGCGCTTTGAAAACATTACATCGAAATCTAATCCATTTTCAATAAGGGCTCCTTTCATCTCAAGCCTACTCCGGTAAAAAGTCGTCGACAGAACGAACGCATTTTAAAAGTAAGCATCAGTTCATCCGAATATTGAACAACTTCTATGGCCGAGTGACGCATGGTTCGTCCCCTTAACTTTTAAGGACATGTGCTAAAAACAGCTAGGCAAAGATAATGAAGAAAAATTATTTATTTACACAAATATTCTTGGCAAAAGAAAATTTTAACTTATTTAAGAGTTTGAAATGAATGAATGAATGAATGCAACTATGTACATTTAAAATTTCTGTGAGTTGAAATTTTTTCGTTAAATTACAGGATTTTCCTAGGAAAATACAGGAGTGATACTGTAACATGAAAGCAAAAGGATATTCTTCTGAAATACAAGACAGATGCGAGCGTTGGTATGATTTCTCGTAAGAATATGAATAGCTGACTTTAGTTCACTGACATGTTTTTTAATAACCGAGCACAAGTATGAGATCGTTCTTTCTATATTTTTTAAGATCTTTATTTCGAATGTAATCATATTTGTTCCTTGAACTTATTAAAAAATACTTGTGACTTTCCATTTACTAATTAATCTTCTCTTCTGTGTTTTATAATTAAGTTACGTATTTTAACATCAAAATATATTTTTCTAAATAATAAATTCAAATATAGACTTACCCCTTTCATTAAATGTCCACATTATTCAACTGTATGTAGTGAGAATTTGCATCACAGCCCGTCAGGAGGGCCCAACCCAACATGAAGCTGCTATTAGGTCATCAAAAGGAGTTTAAAGCCGTGGACCCGGTTGCATGCAGAGCCAAAGATCAAGGGGATTTTCGCACTTCATTGGCCGTAGCCTTTCAAAGGGTCAAGGTTAAGACCAAGTTGTTGAAGCTACATCTGTCAAATTAGCGGATAATTTACTAGTCTCTTTTCCTAAATAAACAACAGGTGCAAATAATTAAATTATTTTATAAAAGAAGGCTTTCTGTTCGAGAAATATTTAGCGCTATATTTAGGTCTATATAAGTATCAACTGATCCACGGGATCAAAGCTAACGACCAAAAACAATGACGTTCGGTTAGGGGTGGCCGTGGCGCGATGGTTGTGTGCTCGCCTGTCAACCTCAATATCACAGGTTTGATCCCTGCCGTCGTCTATGTCGTCTTTAATTCCATTAAAACCTTCTAAAAATTGTCATCAATGGGTTGAGGGCTTACTCATTACATGTTTTTTAGGCATAACACTAACAACATGTGATTGAGTTAAACTTGTATGCCCAACCAGGATGAAAACGAATAAAACAATGCGAGTTATAAGGGACATAGAAATAAGACACGGCAATTCTCCGCTTTAGCTCAGCCGCCATCCCTGGAGATACAAAATCTGAGACAACCCACCTTCAGTCTCAGGACATCGTGCCACACATCTTTCCTATTTTTCTTTCTCTTCCGTAACTTCACGCCCGCGCTGTGTTAAATCATTTAAAGGGTAATCATATTACCTCGAGCAATTGGAAGTTGACTAAAATTTCAGTCGAAAAATCAAATTCAGCAACGAGGTTAATTTCTGAACAGGTTTGTCAAATGTAGTACCCCTTGGCATAATGGTTAGTGCGTTGGACTGTCATGCGGAAGGTCTCGAGTTCGATTCTCAGCCGCTGCAAGAAAGTTTTTTTCATGGGTGTACTGCCTCTTGCGAGAAATTGACAAATTCTCTAAGAGTATCTCTTGTCATGGAAAGTGCTGCTCATTAGCCGTTCGGAATCGGCAGAAAACTGTAGGTCCCCTCCGTTCCTGGTAACACGCACACAGGAATTGTTGAGAGTTGTAAGTCACTAGGTCCTGGTTCACTCCTGGTTCGTCAAATAGCAAAATTGTCGAATTTGGGATGATCGCAATCAACACGAGATCCACCGAATTGCAATACATCTATAGAAAGTCAGTGTTTGGTTTAGATTTTGGGATGGCAGCATCATCGGTCCTTATTTCTTTCAGAACGGAATTGGCCAGGCCAATACCAAAAACGACGAGCTTCCAATTTCTTTGGGCCCTAATTGAATGATATTGACATGGACACCGATGATATCTGCTTTCAAGAGGACGTGGCTATGTGGCAAGAAATCCGTGGCACAATGGAAATTTTGCGCAAGTGATTTCCGAACTCACGCGTAGGCAATGTGAATTGGCCGCGTAGATCGAGCAATTTGACAACGTTCGATTTCTTCGTGTGGGGCTTACTTAAATCACAGGTCTATACCGATAAGCCCCAAGATATCACTGCCATGAAAGCAAATATAATCAATACAGTGGGTAGAATTCAGCGAGGGTTTTGGACAGGCTTCACCCAGCAGAGCCATGGCAAACATATATTTATATTCCATAAACAATGGAACAATGTGTCTTTTGAATACATTCAAAAATTTCAATCATATCTAACTCACAATTTATTTTATTCAAATTTAAAAAGATATAACTTTTAAGGTTTTTGCGGTTGTTAACACATGATATTTTTAATTTTTATACAAAAATATTTAGCGAGTGCAATACAGTGCTCACCCCGAACGTTTCGCTTCAAATTTTATTGAGCGTGGTCACCGGGAAACTGCCATGCCAGTTGGATATTATATGCGATTTTTGCGTATCGTTCGTGACAACTTGAAACTGTCGTCTAGATTGAAATTACGTTGGCGTTTAATTTCAATAGCTTCACGAACTAGACGAGGGATGTAGTGAGGCTCGTTAGCTAGAACCTTAGCTTGATCGAAGTGAATCCAGTGGTGTTCGTCTGGATGGTCTATTATGTGTTCAAATAAGGCGGATTTTTCTCTTTGTTTTTTGCTTACAGCGCGGCGTTTATATGTTTTTTCAAACGTGTAGCAATACTTCTCTGAGTCCGTCCTACATATGATTACCCGCAGCTGCAAGGTATGGCGTTTACTATAGGTGTTTCCAAATATTTGAATGGAAAACATCGAGAAAAATCCTCTGAAAAGCTCCAAAGAAAAGCCAAAAGTGTGGTTGAGAAGACGATACGTTTTGTATTGTTAAAAATTCGACTATTCTGAGTTTTTTAGAACATTTAAGCTCACAGCAAATGTTCTCAAAAAAAAAAAAAAAAAAAAAAAACCTCCTCTTCAACCTGGCGTTGGAGAAAGCAATTCGTGACTCTGGCACGGCAACAAGAGGGACCATCGTCAACAGGTCCAGCCAGTTACTGGCTTACGCAAACGACATTGACATCATCGGAAGAACCGAACAAGCTGTACACGATTCCTTCATCCAGATCGAGCAGGCGGCACAAAATCTGGGGCTGCACATTAGTGAAGGTAAAACAAAGTACATGGTTGCGTCGAATGCAAGAGTTGGTCAAACAATCAAGGTATCGGAGCACGAATTTGAAGTGGTGCAGTCCTTTAAATACCTTGGGTCAATAGTAGCAGCCGATAACAATATAGAAGAAGAGATACGCGGGCGGCTTCTCAAATCCAACAGAGCCTACTATAGTCTGTCAAAGCTCTTCAAATCCAGAAATCTCACCATAACTTCAAAACTGCTGCTGTACAGGACCATGGTCCTGCCAGTACTCACATATGGATCCGAGACTTGTGTGCTTAGCAAAAGGCACTCCGACCTTTTAGCTGCGTTCGAGAGAAAAGTCTTAAGGAGAATTGTTGGCCCCATATGTGAGGAAGAACGATTCCGGAGACGGTACAATCATGAACTGTACGCAATCTACCTAGAAGCAGATATCGTGAGTCGTGACAAAAATTAAGCTCGGTAGACTCCGGTGGGCAGGGCACCTAGCTCGCATGAGCGAAAAGGAACCTGCTCGGAAAGTTCTTTGTGGTACATTCTATGGTAGACGACAGCGTGGTAGACCATGCTTGCGCTGGAGAGATGGCGTAGACCAGGACGCCCGAAGCCTTGGGGTGCACAACTGAATGGCGTCGGCTAGAGACCGGGATAGGTGGAGAGACTTGTTGAAAGAGGCCAGGACCGGAACCCGAGCCGATGATGATGAAGCTCACAGCAACCAAAAATCAAGTTTATGATGCAAAAAGAACATTGCATTTTTAGATGTGTAAGTTATAAGGAGACAAGACGGCACATTAGTACACACAGTTTACCGAAAAGGCACACACACAAATAGATATCTTCATGCTTTTTCTCACCATCATCCGACAAATTTGAGATCTGTTGTCTCTACATTGGTGCAGCGTGTGCACAGAATTTGTGACGGTGAACATCTTACCGCTGAACTTACTTTGGTAGACAACGTTCTTAAAGCAAATGGCTATTCCGAAAATCAAAGATCGTGGAAGCCAAGTTTGTCACAGCAGAAGAAAGATAACCGATTGGAGATCGTATGTAAGAGGTGTAACAGACAGGGTAGGGAAAGTCTTGAAGCGATATGGTATAAAGTCCATACTTTTACCACCCGAAAAGGTGATTAACTTCCTTCAATCTCCAAAAGACCATTTCCCTTTGCAAACACCTGGAGTACACGCCGTATCTTGCAGCTGCGAGTCATCAATGTAGGACAAACTCAGAGGAGTATTGCTAAACGTTTGAAAGAACATATAAACGCTGTAAGCAAAAAACAAAGAGAAAAGTCCGCCATATATGAATCCATAATGGACCATTAAGACGAATACAACTGGATTCACTTCGATTAAGCTACGGTTCTAGCTAACGAGCCTCACTACATCACTACACTACACCGTAATTTCAATCGAGACGACAGTTTCAAGTTGTCGCGAAGATGGGATACCATCATCAATTCATCAAAGTCGATGCAATTACCTTTTCGCACCAACAGGGATATAGTGAGCTCTGCTCTGAACTTGCGACAAATCAACAGCAGGAGATAGAACCTCTTAGGCACCGCTACAATCTGCGTAGCCAAAATCGCATATAGTATCCAACTGGCAGTTTCCTGGTGACCACGCTCAATGAAATTTGTAGCGAAACGTTCGGGGTGAGCACTGTATTGCACTCGATAAATATTTTTGTATAAAAATTAAAAATATCATGTGTTAACAACCGCGAAAACCTTAAAAGTTATATCTCTTTAAATTTGAATAAAATAAATTGTGAGTTAGATATGATTTAAATTTTGAAATGTATTCAAAAGACACATTATTTCATTGTTTATGGAATATAAATATATGTTTGCCATGGCTAATCCAAAAAATTAAAAATTTCATTTAAAGAGATAGTACGAACCTTTTTTAATATTCAGTACTTGAATCGAAGTCTGCAGATGCTAGGTGCGTTTTATTATTCACAAATCTATCTGGATCCGGATCTGGATTAAGTTTTAACATGTATTACAAAAACAATTTGGGATCCTGTTTTCTATCGGGATCTATTTCAAAGATCCAAAAATTAGTTATTACACTGGCGAGTAGATGGCTTTTATGATAAGGTAGTGTAAGCTATAGTGTAAAGAAAAAAGACAAGAAATAATTTAAAATTTACAAACCAAAGGATAAAAAGAGACGGACTTATAACACTGCTGTCACTAGGATCCGTATCGTTTTATTTTCAAGGGAAGATCCAGATCCGGATCCAGATAGATTTGTGGATAATAAAACGCACCTGCTGTCGATGTTACTCAAGTGCTAGATGCGAAAATTTATCATGCAGAGATTCTCTCATGCGAGAATAGGCAGAACCTCCACACATTCCATCCATCAGATTCCACAAATGCATCTTCTTTCAGGAGGAAACGAGTCTACTTTTAAGGGTTCATAGAGCGCCATCAGGGGCGAACGCAGGTAGGGGTTTTAGGGGTTCAACCCCCCCCCCCCCGAAACGACCAAAAAAATAAGGGTTTATTTTGTTAAAAAAAAACAGTGTTATTTTCGTGCCATAAATTCTTCTGCTAGTGTTGTTTTTTCTTACGACTTATAGGTACTACTTGCCTTAAGTAATGCATTCGTAAAAAAAATCGAACTCAAGATTTTTATCAAAGTTGATATTACTATGATAGCGAAGACGAAAAATGTGGGTCCCAAAATTCTGTCTGTCTGTCTGTTCGACTACGGCCTAAAAGGCTGGGCCGATTTTCGTTAAACTTGGTAGATATCGTTTTGAATTTTTTTCCCCCACACGTTTTTTTTTTTCTTTTCTTTTTAAGACCAAAAAAACGGTAGCTGCCATACGATTTTTTTTCGAAATCTTATAAATATTTTTTTCTCTAAAACTGTCCCACAGAATTTTGAAAAAAAAAATTCATAAAATTTCATTTTGTCATTTTAGGTAATGGTTGAAAATTTTTTTCCAAAAAATGATTATTCTTGGAAACCCCCTGTTGAAAATTAATCTAATTTGTTTAACTTACTCTATTTTCTATTATATTACACTTGTTATAATTTCTTACTGTTTTCCCTTTATATGAATTAATATTATTTATTCTACCTATATACATTTTTCAAAACTATAATTGATTCATTCGCAATTGTGCTCTCATAGAATTATTTGTCAATGAATTAAAAACTTAAATGTAAAAATCTCGGCCTTTCTCATTTTCTTGAAGAACATTTAAAGATTTTATCACACCCCCTTGGGACCATTTTTTTGGTTTTTTGATTTTCTCGAAAACAGTACAACCGATTTTAATCATTATGAAGCCCCACCAAGGTTTAAATATTTTTGCGTATACAAATTTTAAAAGTTTTATTTTTTGATTATTCAAAAAAAATTCAAAATTTTGTTTCTGGAAGCTCAATATTTCGAAAACTCCATGCTCGTTTTTTTTTTAAACTTGATAAATAAAAGTTTCTTAATATAGTCTACAAGATCTGAGGAAAAAAATTTGTTTTACCTAAAAATAAAGGTACCCACAATACAAATAATGTCAAAAAATGGTTTTCGAAAATCGTATTTTTCAAAAAAAAATGGCTCCGAGAATTTTGATAGTTTTTTTTTTTGTTTCGATTAATCTCTACTTTTAGAGAAGCTTCTAAAAAGTTTAAAAAAACATTGCATTTTAAGACTTTAAAAAAAAATATTTTTTTTTAATTTTTGAAAGAAAAAAAAATTTTTTTTTTTGAAAATTCGATACCTTAAAAACTGCTCAATATTTTTTTTGTAAATTAAATTTTTATTCGAAAAATAAGAAAAAAGTTTAAATATGCGAACCAAAATTTTTTCTTAAATATGTTTTAAAGATTTTGTATACAAAAGCTTATTTTTTTTGAGAAACCACTAAAACGAATTACAATTTTGTGTTCGCATAAACTAATATTTGCTCAAAACACATGTGATCCTGTGCTTAGCTCCAACTACTAAAGGAGTTTTAGTCATTTAAAAAATGAATTTTATGCTTTTTCTCTTAGCATTAATTTTTGAAATTCTTAGTCTTTTATTTTGAGAGCAAGTTCGTGTGACCCAGTCGTGTCTTCGTATTTTAACGCAACTGTCTTAATTTGAATTGATGATTAAAAAATAGAGACGAATCGAACAGCAGTTGCGTTTTTGATAATTAACATTATATATAGGGCAGAAAACGGACTAACAGAGCAAATATACCGATACAGATATCCGTATTAATCTTAAGGGCCGATTTATGGCTAATAAATGATTTCGATTTATATAAGTTTGAGTTATTGATGGCTCCAAGAGCCATCTGAGAGCGTTTTGGTTACAAATATGTAGTATAGTTAACGTAGGTACCAATTGAGTGTTGATGGTGTCCTTATGTTTTCGTATAACTCTTTGTCCTATGATCACAAAAGTACAACAAGTTATAACTTCACGTACTAATATATACCGGATTTAGTTTTGCAGATTTGGACCACTAGGCGGACCTAGAACTTATTATAACTCTATTGTTAGGTACACTTATGGAATCACTTACATTCTTTTTCTTCTTGTTGCATTAATGATATTTTACGAACCAAATGATGGCCTCCATCACAGGGCCCGTAGTAAAAGTCTATGTCTAAGAATTAATTCCGGAATAAAAATGCTCAAATGGGAAGCACCAAAAAACGCCCTCGTAGTGAATATTTTCCAACTTTTGGTAACATTATTCAAATTTGCCAAATAGGTATCCGTTGCAACATCTTTATGATGTTTTGTTTTTGCGATTAGCTGTATGAAATTGTTCCGATAGGTCCTATCCCTAAGAGCAAATATTATTTACTTATAACATATTTATGATAATTACAATAAAGAATATGTAATTAACGTACCTACAGTATAGTAATAAAATAATATATTTATGAAAATCTCATATTTTTTTGAAAACCCCCCCCGAAATTATTTTCTGCGTTCGCCCCTGAGCGCCATATAGACTTTTGCAAGGATATATTGCATACATTCCATCCAGCAGATTCCACAGATGAGTCTACTTTCAGGAGCAAACGAGTCTACTTTTAAAGGCTAATGGACCGCAATCTAGGCATTTCCTTAAGGTATATTCTCTTTAAATCAAGTTGGTTTCTCAATGGTTTTATCATTGACTTATTATACATGGACTGCCAGAGCCAAACTTCACGATGGTTCAACTTAAAACTATACGGAACTAGCGCTCTTGGAGCAAACTCGGAAAACATAGTGTAACTTGTGGTTTTGGTATTTGATAAATCAATTTTTGACATAATTGAGTTTGTAAAGGTGTTGAGCGGGAATTGTTTAAGTTTATTATTAAATAAAAACTTGAGGGCTATTTTCATGCTTTATTTGCCGATTGATTAGTCATAATAGCATTTATCATAGACAGGAGAAGAGCATTACTTATATCAATTTGTAAACACCTTATTGTTTAACACAAATCAAAATTTCAACTTTTCATTTCAATTTATTGTGAACAAATTGTGTTCAAATCATGATGAAAATTATCTAGTAAAAACTGGATGCGATTCAACATGAAAAGATAAATTAAAAAGTTCATAATTGTTTTACTCACATTTATGTAGATAGGAGATTTTTTTGAAATAATAGCAAATTCACTTATAGTTAGATAAATATAATGACAAAAATGCCATTTCCATTTTAAAATATAAATATAAATTTACGAAGAACTGATTCTACCTTTTTGTAAGATTACCTGTCAAAATCTTACAGCAACAATCGCCAAGCAATTCAGGCCCTAGAAGACAATATCCGCCGTAAAGCAGTTTTCATTAAACTAAATGCTTTGCTCTCGCGTGTTCACAAATTTCGCTGAACACCCTTTATATTATTGTTATTATTTCGTCTTGGATAACGTTAAAATGTAAAGTTCAAATTGAGATAGATGGCTATAGTTTCTATGGCAAAAATAGTAGTTCAGGCCAGGAGCCAAGAGATGGCCTCTGGAATTAATATTTATTTTTACCACTTTTGCACCAAGAGCTCTAATGTCGGTAGGGAGAGACGGAACCATTTTATTGAAATGTTTGTATAGAAATTTCATACGACTAGCAGTCCATATATAATACGTCAGTGATTTCATTGAAATGTTTGTATAGAAATTTCATACGACTAGCAGTCCATATATAATACGTCAATGAAGTCAATGATATATGGACTGCTAGTCGTATAAAATTTCTATAAAAACGCTTCAATGAATATGGTTCAACCTCTCACTACCGACATTAGAGCTATTGGTGCAAAAGTGGTAAAAATGAATATTAATTCCAGAGGCCATCTCTTGGCTCCTGGCCTGAACAACGATTTTTGCCTTAGAAACTATAGACATCTTTTATTATTCCTTATTGAAAAACAGAGCCATCTATTTCAATAGAACTTAACATTTTAACGTTATCCAAGACAAAATAATAACAACAATATAAAGGGTGTTCAGCCAAATTTGTGAACACGCGAGAGCAAAGCATTTAGTTTAATGAAAACTGCTTTACGGCGGATATTGTCTTCTAGGGCCTGAATTGCTTGGCGATTGTTGCTGTAAGGTTTTGACAGGCAACCTAATAAAAAGGTAGAACCGGTTCTTCGTAAATTTATATTTATATTTTAAAATGGAAATGGCATTTTTGTCATTATATTTATCTAACTATAAGTGAATTTGTTATTATTTCAAACAAATCTCCTACCTACATAAATGTAAGTAGAACAATAAGAACTTTTTAATTTATCTTTTCATGTTGAATCGCATCCATTTTTTACTAGATAGTTTTCATCACAATAAATTGAAATGAAAAGTTGAAATCTTGATTTGTGTTAAACAATAAGGTGTTTACAAATTGATATAAGTAATGCTCTTCTCCTGTCTATGATAAATGCTATTATGACTCTTAAATCGGCAAATAAAGTATGAAAATAGCCCTCAAGTTTTTATTTAATAATAAACTTAAACAATTCCCGCTCAACACCCTTTACAAACTCAATTATATCAAAAATTGATTTATCAAATACCAAAACCACAAGTTACACTATGCTTTCCGAGCTTGCACCAATAGCGCTAGTTCCATATAGTTTTAAATTGAACCATCGTGAAGTTGGGCTCTGGCAGTCCATGTATAATAAGTCAATGCCATAATATGTCAGTGGTTTTATATACTTTTTGTATCTATTGATTCAATGATTAAACTATCCGTCACTATTTATAGATATTTTTTTATTTTTGTATCATAACTTACGTGCTTTTTTATGGTGGTTGTAGCTCCTTAATATATTTTTTCCTAAGAGCTTTTCAACAGCTTTTCATTTAAAACTTTAAGCACTTTGTTGTTCAGAGAAAAAAATGTTTATATCCCCATCAAAACTTCACCTATACCATTAGAAAAGTCATGCCAAAGGAAATGTTTTTGAATCGTTTACAATTAAAACTTAAAAGCATGTGGACGGCTTGATACCGAAATGTTTTGATTTTAAGTCACTAGGTGTGTAAAACCGAACTATTTTTTTTATTATTAGTTATATCTTTGCATATAAAACTTATAGTACTATCTTTGTATATTATAACCTATAGTATTATCATGGAGCGTGATTTTTTATTGCGAACGCTAACCTGGTGGTGGCGCAGAAATTAGCGCACGCTTTTACAGTGGAGAGTAGGATAACATACATAACAAGTAGTAAAAAAGAGAATATTTTATTATTAAATTTAGCAATTGCAGTCCCTAGCCTTAAGATGTCGCCACAATCTTTCGTCTTCTTGATAGTACTATAAAATTTATATACAAAGGTACAATCAAGAAGACGAAAGATTGTGGCGACATCTTAAGGCTATGGACTGCATTTGCTAGATTTGTCTTTGCTAAATTTAATAATAAAATATTCTCTTTTTTACTACTTGTTTTATATGTAATCCTACTCTCCACTGTAAAAGCGTGCACTAATTTCTGCGCCACCACCAGGTTAGCGTTCGCAATACAAAATAACGCTCCGTGATAATACTATAGGTTATATATACAAAGATAATACTATAGGTTATATGTACAAAGGTTATATAAGCCGTGTTTTTTTTGGAAAAGTATGATTTTATATGAATAACAAATACAACATCCGCAGTACAATCACTGCCGATAAAAGGAGAAGTGAAATACTGCTGCGGATAGAGAAAAATGTCAAATATTTATTCGAGTATCGGCAGTGATCCTACTGCGGATATTGTATTTGTTATTCATATAAAATCATACTGTACTACGGATAACTTTTCCAAAAAAACACGGCTATATACAATATACATGCAAAGATAGGTTATATACAGGGTGTCCCACAGTCACCGCCCCAAATGAAAACCATGGATTCCTGAGGTTATTTTAAGTCGAAAAACTTAAGAGGTCATTTTCTCGTTTTCGTCCCGTTTTCGAATTATAATGGTTTTTATGATTTTTCTCTTAACTGGCTTTATCTTTGCCAAACTACGTCCGATTCGTAAGATTTTTTTTATAACCAATCAAGAATTTATTACAGTTTTAGTTTGTCCAAAGACTTTTTTTTATGCGGACAACCGTCATAGAACCGTTTTCATATAAATACATATAAGTCTTAAATGTTTGGATTGATTAAAAACTAATTATCTTTTAGCTTTAATGCTGATGAAACCTAAAATTTAACGTTCCCTTGGTCAACGTACATTATACTCGTACATATGTAAAGGTATACAATTGTTGGTTCCCAGATCCCAACAACAATTTAAGCAATTGAAACCGTTATGCATGAGGATGAATTTGCATTTAATCATATCGATTTATTTGTCAAAATGCGCAACAAAAGTATTGCAACGTGCTAAACGCATTGTTCAAAAAATAATTCGATACATTTTTGTTGCAATTATATATTAAAAAATGGGGACACAGGACACACTTTACACAGAAAAATTGACACGCGGCGAACGATTGGGACTACGAAAAACTTACGAAAGGAGAACAGCAAAACTTGAAGGCTCTGCATTATCTCACTCTTTCTCTAACCAGCACAGCATTATCTATTGGTCTCATTTTTATTTAGTTAAAAATTAAAGTAAAAAGTAATGTTAAAAGAAAGCAGACAAATATTCTTAAATTTATATGTGCCTCTCATTTTAACTCAAGATTTTTAATATGATCATTCATTTTAGTGCAAATGTAATTTATACATGTAATTGTAACCCAGAATTAAAGAATAACTCAAATCAAAGAAAATGTAAACTAACAAATACAGACAAAGTTGTACATAACAAATTTAAATTTAAAGTAATAGGTCGTTGACATTATCCCATCAGCTGATTCAAGAACATCTCATCCGAGATTTCTTCGTAGGCAAAATTAACATGTCTGGGCACTATGGGCTATTTATCATTATATCGAGTTGCATTCAAATCATTCCTTCTTTTTTTGATCTTAAATAAATTAATCATTATATAATGTTTTTAAAGAACGCATTTTTCATTTTTTTTTTGAACTTTAAAGAATTAACTCAATAAAACTTAGATTGAGTTTTGAATTTTTATATTCTTTTTTTGATAAAGACTTATGTCAATTAAGAACAATAATACTTTCCCAATCTAATTAATAGGATAGAAATATTGGGTCCATTTGCTCTTTCCGCCACAGCGCATATACACGCATTATCCATTGAGATTTACATTACCATTACCTTAATAATTCCAAAGTTTGGTTCTGCAATTTATTGTTCCACTTTGTAAAATTACAATTCCATTTAGTATAGATTTTTTTTAAACTGTAAGGAACAATTCACATCCTCCCTCTGCAGCAACTATATCTACCTTAATATAAAGGGTGGTCCAACAAAAACGCACGATGTTAATTGTAAATAAAACAAAAAGTTTTAAGAGATTTATCTTAATATTTTTTTATTATGATAGAAGGATCTATGACAATTATGTGTGAAACAAATAATCAGCCAAATGCTCGCCAAGGCTTCCATATTTTCAATGACTCTGAGACAAAATTGAGGTTCAATGTCGGTAATATGCCAATTATCTCATTCTTTAGCTTTTGAATTGTTCTTGGCTTATTGACGTACACTTTTTCTTTTAAGTATCCCCTAAGAAAGAAGCCCAATGGTGTCAAATCACATAATCGTGACGGCCAATTAACATCGGCACGACCGACGTGAGATAACACGGCCATTGAATTTCTCGCGCAAAAGAGCCATTGTTTCGTTGGCTGTGGGGCAAGTGGCACCATCCTATTGGAAACACATATCGTCCAGGTCCATATCCTCAATTTATGGCCACAAGAAGTCCGTTATCATCTCGCGATAGTGAACACCATTCACGGTAACTGCTTGGCCAACCTCATTTTCGGAGAAGTAAGGCCCGATGAAGCCGCCAGCCTATAAACCGCACCAAACAGTCACTCTTTGTGGATGCATTGGATTTTCAACAATCCCTCGTAGATTCTTATTTGCCCAAATGAGGCAATTCAGCTTTTTAACGAATCAACTGAGGTGAAAGTGTGCCCCGTCGCTGAAGATGATTTTCTTTCACCACCACTTCTGTCTGTTCAACCAACCATTCGGCTTATTGACGACGCTTGAAATGGTCAGTAGGCTTCAGCTCTTGAGTCAATTGAACCTTGTAAGCGTGTAAATTAAAATCAAAATTCAAAATTCGCATCAGTGATGTTGGTGAGATGTTCAATTGTTGGGCACGACGATTAGTCGAAGTTGGCGGCTTTTCTGCCATACTATCGCGAACAACAGCAACGTTTTCCGCGGAACGAACTAGGTGAGCATGCACAGGTGTTTTCACATTTCCTACAGACCCGGTTTGCTGAAATTTGCACACAATTCTACCGACTATTACCGACATATTTGGTCGATTATGATTACCAAAAAAATCACGAAGTGCACGAAATGCATTTTGCTTTGAACGCTTATTTTCTTAAAAGGCTTCAACAATCTTAACGCGCTGCTCAATTGTGTACCTATTCATGGTTAAATTTGTCAAACACTGAAACAAAGAAATGTCAAATTAAGTTGGGCAAAAAACTTGACGTTAAGTTGTGACTTAAAATTAACATCGTACATTATGGTTGGACCACCCTTTAGATACCTAACAGGTCCAGAGAGGTTTTCATTCTTATTTAGAATCCAAAATATGTAGGAGTATTATTATGCTCAGCCAATCTTTTAGTAAACACTCGTATTTGCTATACATTTACGATGGGCACGTACCTATTGAAAAGTTTGAATAAAATAAAAATTAAAAATTCATAACATTTTTCAATAGAACGAAACACTGTGCACACAGAGCAAGGTATAAGGCATACTTTGATGGGTCGAAGAATCGGGTGCTTTTATTTTGATTATTATTCTAAAAGAATACAAGATGAAAATAGTACCTGGTGGAAAAGAGTTTGTTAGTGCTGTCTTGCTTCCCTTTCTCTAATCGAATTTTAACTGGATACCAAGATTGTTTCGAGTTAGGGCGGTAACATTTTTTGTTTTAAAGCGTTTATTCAATAAAAAAAGGTTTACACAATTTAACTAATAAAATAAGTAAGAAATAGTGTCTTGCTTATTTAAAATGAATTTACTAAATTACAAAATTAAATAAAGTAAAATAAATATGAAACTATTTCATGCTAAATTGAACTCATAAAGCACATAAATTCATTATTTTATCTTCAGAATCTTATTAAATTTTTTAAAATTTTTAACTGTGTCATCACAGGTAGCATTTTTGGTAATGAATCTAGTTTAAAAAGATAATTTTAAGCTTCATCCGGTACTTGGTTAATCAATTCTACTGCAGATAGAAAGATTTTATTCGTCTTCCAATTCCTGGCATTTCTAGGTTAATTATCTCGGGTTATTCTACTTCATCTTCACTTTCGCTTACGTTATTTTAAGAATGTATTGTTTCCTCCAAAACAAACTCATTGTCAGGTAGGTCGGTAGTCACGATGTCATCCCCGACTTTTGTAAACTCTTTGCAATCAACACCTGCAACATTATAACTCACTTCTATTAATCTGTTCAATATCTATTGAGCTCGATTTAATGGCCGTCCTCGTTTTCAGGTAAGCAAATTGAGCGGAATTTTATCTTGTTTGTCCTATATAAGAAAAAAATCAATGGTTAACGCAGTTACATCTTCTAAGGAAGTAAAGGAAGTGCGAAGTACAATGATCGACAACGACTCTGATTTGGAACATTCTATCACAGATAATTATATACAGATGTCTCACCTCCATACAAAATTCTGTCATCGAAAATTTTTTCCAGCAGACAAAAGTTTTCTTAAGAAGTTTGATAAGAAGAAGAGAATCTTTTAGTCGACGTAAGAAAGCTTTTCTGAATAAAAAAGAGAACAATATAATATTTTCTCTTCTGTTTAAGATTTTTTTTTTATTATGCGCGAGAAAGATAATACTGGCAGACAATGCGGCTAACTTTATTGATGTGGAATATATGTATCTACCAAAAAAAGGCAATTTCCTATTGGGGTAACCTATTTTTGTTTATAGAAAAAAGGCAAAAGGTAAGGTATTAGGTAAATAGAACATATTCTATTAATATCTGCATCATTTGTATTATATTAATTTATAACCTTTGTTTTTTTTTTGAAATACTTTACACCTGTTCGTCATGTTGATATTGTTTATTTATGTGTGTACATCCATGGAGTAGCCGCATGAAGGTCACTATTCTATGAAGAATGTGCATTTGATTTTCTATAAGTTTGACAATACAGAGTCCACACCCGGTGTCCAAGTTCAAAATGGTTACGTTTCGACCTCCACAAGTATCACTCATCAGGACAAATACATAATTATAAAGACATGATGCCACTTCGTTCGGCCCTCTTCTAGCCATTCCCTCAAACAGGTAGCTTCTTTGATTCCAACTTGTATACGGTCAGCTTGTAAACTGCGAAACGTCTTTTATTAAATATGACTTTCGCATTTACACTAGGCCAGTGAAAATGCGACAACGTTACAATCTAATTTATTTCTTACTATATTTCTCAAAAATTTTTAAGAAACGTTGAATGTAACGTTGAAAAACCTTTGAATTTGTAGACCATTTTTAATTAGGAAAAACAACTTTGTGTTCGAACGTCGTCGTCGTGAATGTTGAGCTGGAATTCTAACTGGCTTTTTTGTATTTCTTCGATCAACGAAGTAAGATATTGTATCTGTTTTTTTTGGTGTCTCTTAGCTTTTCCCAGAAAGTTGTATGCGAATAATGCCTTGCCTCTTCGTCAAAATAGTGTTACACTTTCTGGGGCATTTTGAACAGTATTTGGGTTGTACACTTTGCGCTTTGACTCTTTTCCAACGGATTGACACATATGACTTCTTACCCGATTGAAATAAAGCCTTTCGAATATTATTTTTCCATGGTTTGGGATCAAGCTTTCGCTTTCTTTCTGGTGTAGCATCGTTCTCTTCAGCAACGCTGTTAATTATATCGACTTCAATATCAACAAAAGCTTAATCAAATCTTAATTGATGACATGACAATTAGTTGTTGAATTTGAAGTACACGTGCAGGTCAAACGGTTAAAGCTTATTTCTATAGAAACGTATCTTCATTCAAATTTCTAGAATTTGGGTCATAGAAACGTAACGCCGCCGCATGCGTTTTTTGCTTCGAATTATTTTGAAAAAAATGTTGATACGGCAAGTGGTAACTTCTAAGCTACTTCACTAAGAGGTACAATTTTTTGCCACAGTATAGAATGCTATATTTTAAGAAATGTAGCATACCCAGTCCAAAATCGTAAAAAATGTAGTTACGTTCTTGTGTCACTAGGGCGACGAATTGCACACGAGATTTACAAAAAAATCGTTGGGCGCCATTGAAATGAGTTTGGCTTAGGCCACAGGGGCGACTTTGGTGCTATGATTTGAGACAGCGGCATGCTTGTCACGACTCAGCTTAGCTCGTCAGACGGGGAGGTTCTTGTCCTTACCACCACACCTTCAGCTCAATTTCACTTTATATTAACATGCAAGGATAATTACCATAGAAAAAAAATTAAGAAGGAGTATGCTACGAATTATGAATAATATATCGGACGGACAAATGATTCGGAGAGAAGAAAGTAAAAAAAAATCGAAAAAATGAAAAGACACACTCACGTACCTTTGCCATTACCCTGACACCTTTCCGACTTGAATATTAGATAACCAAAAAAATTACTACCTATGACCTAACCTAACCTATTCGTTAAACCTATTCCCTATCTTATCCTAAATACTTTAAATCTAAATATTTTTTTTTGTATCTTTATTTTCAAGGGAAAGGCATACTCACCCCCACCCTCTCGCCACGGAATCACTAGGATCAAGAAAGTTTGCCTCGTGTTATTGGCATGGCTTGGCCAACCCTCCCATATGTCGAAACATATCCATCGCTATCTTACTTGGCCTATATCATGAAAGACAGCCCCTAATTTGCTCCTAAGCTATACAAACGTTCGTTACGTTATTTTAAGTCATCCTGTCATTTCCTCAACTCTTCATAGACGGCCTGCCGAGACCCCTTCACACACCAATCGCCTTAACTTTAGCACAGCATCATTCTCATTAAGATTATTTAAACGAATTCTTTTCCGGGAAAGTTAAATAATTTAAAATTCATTACTTTAAGACACTCGCTAGTGTTAATATATATATAATTTATATTTGAATATCAAATTTTAAAAAATTCAAGAAAAAAAAAGGAAAAATCAAATAAAAATAACAAAATATTTAAAAAAACCCCAAAAAAAACAAAGAAAAACCAATATCTGCCTTTAAAGGTTAAATATGTAATATTGCGCGAATTATCACCCTCTTCCAGCAAGAATTATATATATATATATATATTTATTTATTTATTTATTTATTTATATATATGTATATATATATATGTAAAATTACTTAGAGATTTCACATCCCTCGACGTCCTGCCGGAAGCACAGATGATTTAATTTCACTTTTAAACAAGTTGATTTTCTCAAAAAAATTATTAATGTTAACAAAAAAAAAAAGCAGATGAGGTTTGTACAACAATCAACCTCTTAAAGTTGAATAACGGAAATACATAGAAAATTTATAATTAATTCAATTAGTACTATTCAATTACGTTAATTATTTATATGTATAAGAAATGTATTCCACTAGCGTTAAATTTACTCTTTCTTTAGTTCATTAAATTCATTTATTTATCCACTTTCACCACTGTTCCTTCTTAGACAGTTCCTAACGTTAATATCCTATGCTGGATTCTTCAGATCTATCCTTTCCTCAGCCTTACTTCAGTAGATCGCTTTTGAGAAATTTTGATTCGGTCAGGGCTTCTGTACCAAAAGCAGAGGCACTTATTATGTCCACTGTATTTAATTAATTAACCTTATGGATAGGTAGGGGTTTCCCAAAATTCCCAAAAAATTATTTTAACTTTTAGTGTCTTTTTGATTATTGTTCACTTATATCTTATATCTGTAATTTTTTCTTCGCCTTTTTTTATCGTTTATATTAATTAAAAAAATTTCGTATGAGGATTACACTTATAATCTACTCTTCAGAACTTTCGAAATATAAAATAAAAGATTTCACAAGCTGAACTAACGTAAATCTATTAGACGTCTGACCAGGGCCGTAGAGCTGAATTCAAGGTAGGGCATCGGTGATAACATGTAGGGCGAAAGTAAAATTTTTGGTTGATATGACATATGATCTGATCTGGTAAAGGTGGTACTCAATTTTTGGGAGAGGATGATAGATAAGTGCTAAGCATTCATTTATATAATGGTTTATAATATTATTTCTCTTAACATTATATTCAGTATACCTACCTACATAGACAACAATACAAAGTTCTTTCATTAAAATAACTAAATTCTTTGATTCGCCATATATTAAAAATACGAAGGTATTCATCCAGATTTTTTCTTTTCAAAGGCCAGAAATACCATGCTTGCCTTTCTTTCGTGACTCATTGATAGCCTTTAAGGCCTACTACATCGCCACAGATGTAATTAGTAATTTTGTTATGACATATTTAAAATTACGTATTTATTTATTGTCATATAAAGAGGAGCAATAAAAAAGACTTGGCACTGCAGTTTGAATGAAGTAGCGTTAAATATTTGATTTTCTTGCAGTATCTTATGACCAGTTGCACCAAATTGCAATTAAATGGGCTTTCGCTAAAGGTCTTAAAGTTTGTTGACCTGATAAATTTATCTGCGGTGGAATCGGCTAAGGTAATAGTTGATTGTGATTGTCATTTTACGCTCTCTCTATATTTCTTTATTGATATGATGGAGACAGCTATAGTCAAAATGACAATCACAATCAACTATCACCTTAGCTGATTCCACCCCTTTTTTGGTTCGTTTATTGTCCTTTTATAATTAAAAGTGGCTTGGTGAAACAGTACATTTTACAAATAGTTTTGTTTTCTCACGCTTACTTAAGTTTTTCAACGGTACCATTTTGTCTACATCCAACTCATATATACACGCTACTGAATGTAGTAGATCGTCCCTGTCCAAAAATCTCGTTTGTAATTTAGCAATAATTAGTATGTCCAACGTTTCGAAATGGGTTGGTGACATTTTCCCCAAGTTATAATCCCCAAAATAAAATCTCCAAATTCAAAATCCCCAAAGAAAAATCCCCAGCAGCAAAATCCCTAAAAAGAGAATCCCCAGGGCAAAAATCCCCACGCCAATTTAATTGCATGATTCACTACTTGAAGGTAATGGTTTTGGGGGTTTTGGTTTAATTTATATTACAAAAATGTAATCCGAAGAGTAAATATAAAATTCTTTATTATGTAATGTTTGTAATATTTATTAAAGTTAAAATAAATTTTCAATACAAAACAACAAAATAAGGTCATGATCATCCATTTCAACTTTTATTTCAAAAACAAAAACAACACTACACTACAAAACTAAGACAGCACTACTCCCCATGAATACGAAAGTTAGACTGAAAAGTGCATGCAATCATGCGTTCATAGTAATTTACTGTTTAGAAACTGTAAATCGTTATCATTTATTAATAAGTTTAGTATCAGAATAAAAGAATTTGATGAGAATTTTTCTGATGAATTTTTCACATGATGTAGATGTACACGGACATTGGGGATTTGGGGATTTGGCAAAAACATAGTTTCATTTGGGGATTTCGTCCATGTGCATTATGTCTGTGGGGATATTAGCTAGATGGATTTAAATGTTTGGGGATTTAAGGTCGATGGGGATTTATTTTTTTGGGGATTCCGTACGACTCCCTTTCGAAATAGATATTTAGATAGATAGATATTTTTCTTTATTTCTTATAAAAAGTGATACAATTTTTTTAATGATATAGAATACGGACGTGGCAATTTTGCCGTCTGCCGGATATGACATTTTATAAGCAAGAAGAAAAAGGAAAAGAAGTGTAATAGTTATAAATTAATTAGTTAAAACTGTATAGACACAAAAAAAATATTTTATCAAAGTTTAGGAAAAAGAAGATAGTAAAGCTAAAATAGTTAAGCGGATGGATTGAATAATTATAATTCATTGCGACATGATGGGTATTAATTTTGGATGATTTAAAACATAAAAAGAAACAATTTTAGATGATTTGAAACATAAAAAGGTGATATTAACGCAATAACTTGCAGAAATTCTGACGGCTGATTAGAAGCTATTTCGGTATGCCATTGCATGGTTGCAAAATTTGTATAAATTCAGCCAGCCCCACTGGCCGTTTAGTACTTCATAAAGGTTATTTAATGATAACGTACTTTCTTGGAAGTACAATCTCCTTAACTCTTGTAAAATAGGGCAAACGGCGATAAAATGATAAACATCTTCGTGTTCTCTTCTATTACAAAGATTGCAAGTTATCGGTAAGTCTGGTCTGTGAGGTATGTAATTGAGATTCAAAATTTCAACCCTTGCTCTGAATATAGTGCTTATAGCCTCAGCAGAATATTGAGTATTAAAATAATATTCTTCTGTACACAATTGGTGGTTTAGGTTTTTATAGAATATCCTGGAACTTGACGTTAAAGCCTTTGTTAAATGTTGATCGTATATTTTTTCATCGACTTTGGAGATAATCCTTGCAAATATATCCTTCCAATCATTTACATTTGTTTCTAAAAGCCTTTCAGAAATATGTATCTTGAGATGAGGCTAACTGGTTCCACTCTCTGAAGGGATAAGAATTATTATTCAATAACCGAACCATAATTGATTTATGTAGACTGTTGTCACTTTTTTTCATAACTCTAAGTAAATAATCAGAATGCGATTTCAAGTTTTGTATGTAGATAGGAGGCAGACCAGACTCCACATGAATAGCATATGTCGGTGTTGAGTTGGGTAATCGGAATAGTCGCTTAAAGAAATACCTTTGAACCGCTTCAAATTCATCGAAGGGGCCAACTCCAAATGCTTGCACTCCATAACAAAGACAGGTATTGACAGTAGCATTGAAAACTTTGTACTTAGATCTGCATCTGAGGTCAATATTTTGATTGGCGAAGAATTTTGGCCACATCATGTTGAGAGCCAACTTAGCTTCGCTGCACTTTTCTTTAGCATGCTTGTTGAAACTCAAGTTAGATGACAATAATACACCCAGATACTTAAAGTCACGCACCACTTCAATCCGCATGTTATTCAGACGCCAGCATTCTTCCGGTAGCCTTCTCCTCTGTCGCTTCTCAAAGATCATAATCTTCGTTTTGCTTATGTTAATAGTAAGATCCCAGGAGTTACAATAAGCCTGTAACTTACTGATCTGCAATTGAAGTGTGAGAGGATTATCCGCAAGCAAAACTAAATCATCGGCGTAGAGAAGGACCTTGATGAGCTTCCCAGAAAACGATATTCCTCCAGGTAGAATTTCGCATACATCATCGATGAATAAAGCAAATAGAATCGGACTTAAAATGCATCCTTCTGGTACTCCTGCAGATGTTTCAAACCAACCGGACAATTTTATTCCATCCCAAACCGTGGCTCTCGTTGACCAGAAAATTTTGATAAAGTTGAAGAAATTTTCTAGATACTCCGATCGAAGCTAATTTAGCAGCTTTGAAATCCACATAACACACATACAACCTTTTGTTAAGATCGATGAATCTTCTGGCGATGCTAGTGAGTGCAAAGATATGGTCTGTCGTTGAAAAGCCTGAACGAAAACCCGCTTGAAATATGTTGAGACGATTATGGACATCTATCCATTTTGTAATTCTTGCGTAGAGAATTGTAGCGAATATTTTTCTTAGAGAAGTAAGAATAGAAATCCCTCTATAGTTATCTGGATAAAAATCGCAAAAATTAGAGATTTGGAGAAACTAGAAGGTATGCAGTTAGTGTTATAAATAATGTTAAAGAACTCTACGATATAATTTTTGAATTGAACAGTACTATTTTTATAGAACTCCACTGGGATGCCATCACTTCCTGGAGCTTTGTTATTCTTCAAGTTTAATAATGAAGCTTCGAGTTCACTCAGTGATATAACGGAGTCCAGTTCCGGTACACAAACGTCTTGCATTGCGTAACTAAAGCTTTTAATATTCTCCTCCGCTGACAGTAACGTTTTAAAATGAGTCGCTAAGGCCTCGGCATCAAGAGAAATCTTTGTACTACGGTGTTGTCCGCCCAATTCCCGTACACTGTTCCAAAATTCCTTAGAGTTCTTACAATCCAGTAGCTTAATGGCAGAATTTTTAAGATATAGAACCTTTTTGATGGTACATAGTTCTTTAAATTTTCTGATTGCCTTGAGATACAAATTTTTGAAAGTCGTGGAATTAGGCGATCGGAATAGCTTCAGGTATTTGAAGGAAAGTTTGCGAAGATTGATACAATCCAGATCAAACCATTTGTTTTTTGGTGAGAACGAAATTTTGTTGTTCGTGGACAGTCCAGAGGCGTAAATAATTCTTGTTATACTTTCTTCAATCTGTTCAACACTACATGATGATTGGATCGGTAGTAGATTACAATGGTGATTTAACCGTGTTTTGTATTGCCAAATTTTACTTTCAGACCACTTTAATTTACGGATAGCTTCTGAGTTGCTTTGCTGCTCTTCCACAGCAAAGTGAGCTTTCGTTCGAAATACTTAGACTTAAATGGCTGATCGTTCTGATGTTCTATATTTTGTCTCGCAGAAGAACAGGAAGGGCCATATACCAAGTAGGCATCCATCCGATTTGGTTTTTTGATTTGTCTCTTTTGGGTATGAGTCGTATTTTCGGAATCGCCGCTTGTCATAAAGTTTGCTTCTTCAAAATTTGATGATACATTTCTGATCTAAGTTTCCTTATTTTATGTTGAGTAAGTTTAATGATTGTTATGGCGTCTTTCAATCCTGCGCTTCGGGATTGTAAAGCTGCGTCTGCAACCTGGAGCACGGATAATATTTTTTTGGCCAAAATCAAGGCCAATCGGAATTCCAAATTGAGCATCACTTTTTTAATGTCCACACTCTTGGCGACGTCATCACCCTTAAATCTGTAATTTCTAACTTCATCCAAAGTCATCAAAATCAATGAATAATTATCGTGTACAACTTTTGTTACGGCCAAGTGTCCTGACCAACTCTGTTCTAGGAGCCGGGAAATCCTTTTTCCACCATACATGGCAGCTATTTTTCCATGCTGAAAAAATTCATGTAACATGATGCATTGATCAAAAAATAAACGAATGAAAGTCATTTCCGAGATAACCCTAATGACTAGCAAATGCAAGCGATGGTTAAAGCAGTGGACATAAGGGATTTTTCGGCCCAATTTATTTTCTATTCTGGTTATGTTATTTAACGTTAATTCCGTAAAATTAGCTGCATCAAGATTTTCTGTAGTAGTAACTGTCAGCAACGACTCATTGTTTAACGTAGCGTATTGCTATTGCAATATTTTCGTGGTTATTTTTATCTCTCGTACCATCTTCCATTATAGTAAACCAGTTTAGGTCCGATAAATTAATTTCTTTAACAATGGAACTTCGTACTGCTATAATCATTGCTTGAATTATTTGATTTTGAATTTCAGGTGAACGATATGTTGCAATTTGTGTATATGAGTAAGAGACTCTTTGAAATTTGGATCTTTTATGCAGGTGTATTCAACCAAATTCTGAAATAATCCTTGTTCTTTTTCTTCTTCCAAAATATAATTTCCACGCAAAGCTAATTCGCTGATATATTGTATGACCTCAATAATAGACCTAACGTAGTACCTACATATGTCTCTCTAAAGCTTTTTGATGTATCAACGTTTCAACATTGCTAGTTTTAGAGACTCTATTTAATTTATCCTGGCACATCGCCATAGCCATGGTAATGGGAAATGGATTTTTCGTGTTTTGGAAAACCAGTTTTTAAATCAGTGGTATTACGATACGATAGTTGATTTTAAAGGTAGGGTATTAGAGGTTTTAAGGTAGGGCATTGCCCCCTAATGCCCTCCCCTATCTACGGCCATGCGTCTGACTATCCTTTGTCTTGTTAAATTCACAAAGACCCCTATTATATAGTCGATATGTCTTTGTTTGAAAATGTACATAAGTTCCTAACTGACTTAGTATTTGGATCCCACTATTGGAATAATCTTTTGTCTTCTTTTCTCTTCTACACTTACTCTATTAGCTAGACTTACACAATAAAATAACTAAAATTTCTAATAAATAATAAATAATATATATCTATATTTCTCTTAATCTTATATCACAGGTTCATTATTATCACAGACATCTCAAACAAAAATTGTTCATTTTATTTTATTTAAAAAAACTACCCTCTACATAAATTACATTTAAAAATGTAACAGACATTTAAGCTTTACTTCCTGTAAGTTTTAAATTTTCCTATAAAAATCTATTACATCCTTTACTCAATATGCCTTGATTAAATTTATTTATTTTTATTCGCCGCAAAGAATATGTTCGTCGCACGAGAGTGATGTACATATATCTACACTCCTTTAAGAGTGAGAAAAAGTATATGACTAATTATTTTAGTCTAAATGTCAAAATTTTTCATGGATTGTAAAGAAATGTGGTGGCATCTCTACAAAGTTTTTTTTTTTTTTCGTAAGTATAATTATATATTTTGTTTTAAATATTATTATTATTAGGATTTAATCTTTGATTTATATTTATATTTACAGATTTTGTGCTACTAGCAACAAAAAATTGTATGCTAATGGGTAAGATGTAAACAAAAAAAAAAAAAAAACTTGGCTTTGAACTTCATATCTGAGCCAGATCTTAGTTGGATTTTCGTTTTTCTTTACCTACATCTTAAGATATAAAAGATCATTATTCTATTATTTCTATTTAACTATTTTGTATCTTTTCAGAATTATGGTAACCTCATACAAAAAAAAATGAACTGAAAACCACACAAAACAAAAATTAAAAAAAAAAACACAATAAAATGGATTTTTGTTTTTTTCCAAAAAAAAATTGGAATTTTGTTTTTTTTTTTTGTTTGTGCACGGTAAATACTCTTTAATGAGACACATACAGGTAGAAGGGGTGTGTATGATCACCTCTTCCCTTCATAGGTATTATGGATGGTATTTAGTATGCCTAGTTTTTATTGTATATTCGTAGCTTGTTTGATCCTAATATGGTAATTCATTATTATATTATTATTATGATTACTAACATATAATTATTATGAATACTATAAAATAATTAGCTATGAGTTATGCAATTTGGCCACGTTACATGTTTTAGTTTTCCTGAAAAGTAAGGATTTTCTTTTTGTTTGAAATCTAATCCGGTGATGTTGCATTTCTAGATTTGAAGATTACAATCATGAACTGTACGCAATCTACCTAGAAGCAGTGACAAAAATTAAGCTCGGTAGACTCCGGTGGGCAGGGCACCTAGCTCGCATGAGCGAAGACAAACCTGCTCGGAAAGTTCTTTGTGGTACATTCTATGGTAGACGACAGCGTGGTAGACCATGCTTGCGCTGGAGAGATGGCGTAGACCAGGACGCCCGAAGACTTGGGGTGCCCAACTGGATGGCGTCGGCTAGAGACCGGTATATATGTATATGTATATGTATATCTTATGACTGAGCTTCGAACCCTGCTAAGGCCCCATTTTTAAAACATTTTGTTTGACAAATACTTTGAACAACGGCTTGCTTATAAAAAATTGTTCGCTTCTTTTCTTCCTCTTTTTGTGCAGAACAGTTTACGGTTTTATATTTAGCGAGCTGGCCATTATTACGATAATAAGTCGAAAACGTTGGTCTCACAATTCGATATCCTAAACTGTTTGTCTACTCTAATTTTGCAAAAAAAAGTATAAATTTTTAAAAACTCAATTTGTTTGAAAACTCAAAATTTCATAATCCGCATTCCCAATTTTTTTTTTATCCTTGACACATAACAGTTTTATCTAGGCGCAGAAAACATTGTTAAAAAAATTCAGTAGATACCTCCCACACAAATGTTAAATAACCTTTTTCGAAAATTTTGTTTTTTTGAAAATGGAAATGGCTTTTAGAATTTTGATAAAATTTCAATTTCAACATTTCAAAAACGGTTTATTCATTTTTTTTAATTTAATTTTTATTTGCAAAATAATATTGAACTTCAAATTGTCGTATCATTTTTTTTTTAATATTTACGTATTATAAATCACCGCGAAATTATTTAACCAAATAGAAGAACCCTTTAATTTTAACGCAAATAGATTAGTACCAAATATCTTGCTTGATTTTGATGAAATTTTTAAAGCAATCTTCATATAAACGCAGGTGATCCTGGATCGTGGCGATTGGTTCATCCGAATATTTGTTTTGTTTAGTCTGTCATATCTTCCGTATTTTATAAATGAAATATAATTTACCTTAAATAAAGCTATTTTTTTCCTTGGGCGTGCCAAAGTCAGGATCCATAGATATCTGCCAAACTTGGTCATGGTGACATTTAAAATTTAATGCTTCCAGTGATGGGAAGCCTGGGCAGGTCGCTAGCATACAAATTTTTTAATATTTATCTTTGTTCAACCAGCTGCACTGGACTACTCATTGAGAAAATTTCCGTACTGACTTACGCTGATTAGCGTTCATTGAGCTGAACTAGGGTACTCTAGTTCTGAATATTCTGCACTACCTTTTGAGCTATTGTAGGTTGGTGAAAACTGTCAAAATCAGTTGATGTCATTATTCGAATATGTTTTGTTAACGAATAATGTTGAATTTTTTCCGCGCTTTGTATTTTTTATTAAAATTTTTAATTAATGCATAGATTAGAGCTAACTTCTAGTAAAGGGAAATATCTGGTAATTCAGTGTTCTCCAATCAAATCCATGTATATAAAGACGAAGAATTCCGAACGCAAGTGTTTGAAAGTTCGATGAAAAAAGGTGAAGTGGAGGAAGAGGTTTTGTGCCAAACATGCCAACAACGCATCGTTGCAGGCACTGGGAATGGATTTCGTCCCTTTGCCATTGACTTCAGTGTGGGCATAAGGCATTTTAATTGCGCTGAATTTAATTTGTTTTGTTCTTTTTAACATCTGACCCTAGCTGGGCATTAACTCGTTAATCCGTTAATCGTTAATTAACGAAGTTAAAATTTTGATTAACGGATTAACTTTTAAGTTAACTTTTAAAAATGTTAACGGACACGTTAAATCCGTTAATCCACGTTAAGTCCGTTAATCGTTAATCCAATGCCTACTATTTACCGCGCGGCGCAAAAAACAGGTTCAGACAAGTATAAGTGCCGCGCGGCGCGTGCCGCGGGTGAAACAAAACCAGCTTAGGTACGTATTATATATAAGTAGATATATAAAATTGTTCGATTTTAACAGAAAAAAAGTTTTTCGAGTTGATCAACTGCGTTTTCGATATTGTTGTTTAACCAGTTGATGAACGAGTTGATACCTTCGTACACTTAACCAAGGAACCACGGATCACTCGTTCGGGAACGCGTTGAACACACCACGATAAACAAAAAACTCAAACGTCAAACCTGAAATAATTTTGACTTCAGTTCGGTACATACATTTATTGTCGACGCACGCCTTCGCTTTAAAATATTCTTAAATTTGTTCCGTATGAGTATGATTTCCTCCAAGAAAAAAAAAGTGGCTGCCGCATTAATAATATTAGAAAATGAACTACAAAGGAAGAAAAAACAGCCAAGACGATTCTGGGTAGATGCTGTTTTCTTGAGTCACGAAGAAAATTGTTTTTTCAATGAAATATATGAGAAATTAAACCGGTGCTTAGAGAAAAAAAATATAAAAAATGCAATTTTTATCACATGTTAACGGATTAACGATTAACGTTAACTTGAGTTAATTCTTCCGAAATTTAACGCTTTAACGTTTAACGAAGCTAACTTTTTTAGTAGCGGATTAACGATTAACGAAGTTAACTGTTTGATTAACGGTGCCCAGCTATGCATCTGACGTATGACGTTTTTGCTTCAATTGCGCTCTGACAGTTTTCATGAACCTGCACTGCACTACACTACTCTACACTGGCATTTTTCTGGTTGAACAAAGCTAATGTGAACCTAATTGCAGGTTCAATCGATCAAGTCGTGCATTTTATTGTTTTTTTGTTTACCTGAAAACCTGTTTGGGATTTGATTGGTAAAAAATAAAACAAAACTAAAACCTAATACCTCTTACTTTTCAACTAAAAATTCTAGTACTAAATCGTCCAAAAAGAGAGGTAAATAAATTTCCTACAGAAAATATGTTAACAATTTTTGTACTTTATATTATACAGATAACTTCGTCTTATACACTTAAAGCACCACGTCTTTTTCAAATGTATATACAATACGTAAGATCCAAATAAAAACTCAAATATATCATTTCTAATAACATTATCATTATCATTTATTATTTTTTGTTATTTTCATCTTTTTTTGTTTTAATTTTTTTTTCATTTCTGTAGTTTTATTTCATTTTGATTACATTGTGTGTGCATAATATATAACTGTAATAGCTATCATAATTATAATAGCTAGTATTTTTTATAATTTTCATTATAATTTCTATAAATATTAAAAACAATAAAAGAAAATTAATTAATTTATTTTATTATTTGAAATTCATTTTCTTATTTTTTTTTGTTTGTCCTTTCATTTTTTTCTGTAAGCAAAACAAATTCGTTTATATTTATATAATCGTACATTTTGTTTTGTCTTGTTGCTTTTATTAAGAAACTCCTTTATAAGGATAACTTTCTTATTTGCTTAACTCATCAAAATAATACTATATATTATATTTGTAGACTTTATCGGCTTTAAAATTTATATATATTATATATTATATATATATTATATATATATATATATATATATATATATATATATATATATATATATTAAATATTATATATATATAATTATATATATATATTATATATATATATCTTGTATATACATTATGTATGCATGCATATATTATGTGTATTAGTTTTTATTTCTTTATAACGTGTATTTGTTTTACTTATACATAAATATTTTCGTATTATATTAATTTTTTCGTTGACCAAATATTTGGTCAGGAAGTTTGGTCAGACTTCCTTATATAAATTTGAGTTCATTCTGTGTGGGATTTGAAAATCAGTATATCGAAAAATGAAGATTCTTTCAAGTATGTAATATGTATGTATTGTATGTATATAAATACAACACACCAATAATTTTTTTGTCAATAATTATTTTGCTATTTCTCTTAATATTGCTCAATTACTTCGATTAGCTCTTAAGGGTCATTTTAATATTGACAGGATTTTGAATTTAATGCGAGAAACAGATTGGCACAGCAACTTCAACAGCAACTTTGAGAACCACGTCACGCTTTTTAGAGCCAATTGTTTTAAATGGCTTTGATTACATTAGCACAGCAACTTCGACATCGACATCAACGTTAGACCAAAATCTTAAATTCGATGTTGCTGTGCAAATGCTACCAACTTTTAAGCCGAAATTTGTCAGTATTATCAACACTCAAATGAAAATGTGACAACCATCTTTTTGTTTCGTCTGTTTATTTTGGTTTTGACAATGGAAGAATTACTAAAAACAAATTAATTTTAGTACGACAAATTGCGCATGTCGTATACATTGACGCAATTCACGTTAATTTTTATCATATTATGTACGGCAAATTCCTTTCGCATTTGAAACTATTTTGATTATATGCTGTCAAAAACGCTGTTCACGTTGTAATCTATTTCACAAGACTTTTGATGTTGAAGTTTTCGTTGCTGTTAAAGTTGCTGTGTTAATCTGTTTCTCGCATAATAATTTTCTCTACAAGTTATAATTTTTTTTTCTTTGTGTGCGGCGACTCTTCTGCACCAATTTTACAGCGAATTTTATTTTAAAATAATTTTCGGAGAATCTTCAATCACAAATGTTTCCATGACGTTTTCTCTTTATGTTCCAGTGCCCTTTGTTTTGAAACTGGAAACTGAATGGGGTTTCCGCTTGGGTTTTAAAGAGCCCTTACAATTAATTTGCTAATGATCTTTAATCTTATGAGTATCGCTTTCCTATAGTTCAATACTATATCGGTGATATTTTTATTTTTATTCTGTACGCAGTGCCTGTTTTGAAAAGTGGACAATTTCTGAGGTTTCCTCTTAGAGGCAACTGATAGAGCAACTTTTCTTTAAATATTTCCCAAGAGATTTTGTATAAAAATGACACTTTTTACAAAGTAATGCTGTATTTACTATAGTTTCCTCTGGGGCACAACTTAAAGATCAATCATTCCTTTTTTATGTGAGTAATATAAGTTGGCTTTTTACTACACCGACAATATCTCTGTGACCAGTCATGTAATTGCAGAAATAAAGAAAATGAATGATAATGGCCAAAAACAAACGAAAATTACACCACAAAAATTCTTTAGTCTTTGATAAATTTATTCTTGACATTCAAAAACAAATGACGAAGAGAGTCTTAGGAACAAAAAGAAAAAAATACACAAAGGTACCTTTGCCAAATATTTGTAATACAAAAATATGTGCATATGCATGCATCAATAGATTTTCTATTCATTTAATTCCGTTTTTTTATTATTTATATTTTTATTAAATAAGCTTACGAGCTCGTAAATGGCTAAAACGAAAAATTTTGTGTTACTTCCACAAGCTGACTACGTTTTTTAATATTTTCTACTTTTTTTAATAGAAAAATTTAGTTTTTTCTTCTTCTTTTTTTTATGTTTACATTATAAGTGTGTAATTTTTTTGTAAATATTGTGACCAAAAAGAGAATGAATTTATATTTAATAAGTCAAAAACTATGGAAACCAAAAAAAAATAATTTTGGCTTATGGAGAACAAAGATATTCGCGTTTATGTTTATTATTATTTTTTCAAATAGTTTGATGTTTTTTATATCATTTTTATTATTTCAAATATCTATATAATTAATTTGAAAAAAAAAACTAAAAAAAGAACTAACTAAAATATGGCTATGTTGGTTTGAATTACGTTTACTTTGCACAAATAAAAAACAGAAAACTATGATACTTATAAGAAATGTGTACATATATTTATGTATATATATAATTATATATATGTAAATAATAAATTATAACAATTATACAAGAAAAATCAAATAAAACCAAAACAAACATAAAAATGGCACAAATTTTCCACTCTCTCTATAAAAAAGATGTGGTTTATTATTATATCTCAAAGAGTATATTAGAGAGTAGTTTTTTTATTAATTTTTGTTTATGTTTTATTGTATAATTAATTGTAGGTTATATTTTTTTTATTAGAATGTAAAACGACATAGCAATTAAAAAATCGGTATTGCAAAAAATGGCACTTACTTCAGTTAAACATAATTAAAAACAAAAAAACAAAAATAATCTTAGTAGCGATCTATATATTTAATCCTATATATCTAAATTTACTTAAAAAATAATTTATATAGTAATAAGTAAAATCTGGATTTCTCTTTTTTTATATTTACAACTATGTATGTGTTATCTATCATGTAGCTGTGTATGACTGTGTGGCGCTGCGTTACTTTTTGTAACTTTGTTTCTGACTGGGTGTGACTATGTGTGACTGTGTGTGTGAACAGTGAATTTATGTTAGTTTTTGTGATTGTGTATTTGTGTGTATATTGCTTATTACGTGATTTTTTATTTCAAGGGTATTTGTTTTGAATTGTGTATGACTGCTCATTATACAGGCAACACACCTACGACTGGTGGTTGAATGGTTCTAATGGTGGTGGGGAATGAGAAACGGGGATGTTGGAGTTAGTGGAGGTTCTGTCTACCAAAATCCCATACCCGGATGCGGCGGATGTATTGTTGGCCACCGCAAAAGCTCCCTTCAGTCGTCCTCACGTGAGTCAAAACTAGTCGCATTGCCTTCAGATGAGAATCCAGATGGCGATAAACTGTCTTGTGGGTAATAGAAACTATGTCCACCACCACTACTAGCTCCACATCCCGGTTGAGCAGAGTTCATCAGTAGGCCGTTTGCTGTTGCCATTACCGATGCAGGTGGTGTCACGGTTGGTCCCATTGCACTGCTGCCACTAGTTGTTGTACAAGCCGAACCAGCACCAGCACCTGAGCGATTGTCACCAACGGTCTGCCCACCATTGGCAGCTGCTGCAGCAGCAGCAGCCGCTGCTGCTGCCTTCATATCTTGTAGATAGCCAACATTCTCTGAGCCATCACGGCACCACAGTTGACGCATCTCAGCTCGCCGGGTTCTCATGAGCATTTTGTACTCGGAGATTCGCATTTTCTTGCCATCAACGATGCAGGTTCGTTTCGGTCGAGGCCGATATCTGTAGTCGGGGTGTTGTTCCATATGCAGTTTGGATAGCCTCGATTGCTCCTCATAGTAGGGTTGTTTGTCAGAGTTTGACATTGCCTTCCACCGTGCACCGAGAATTTTTGAAATATTTGAATTATGCATATCGGGGCAGGCTTTCAATATCTTGCGGCGTTCGTCCTTCGCCCAGACCATGAAAGCATTCATAGGACGCTTTATGTGAGGTTTGCTGGACTCTCGTTCACGTTCCATGCCACTTAGAGCTGATGATGTGCTTAAAGCACTAGCACTGGGATTGTTAGAGCCAGGAGTATTGCTTGCACTACCGCCACTCATGCTGTCCCTACTTAACCTTGACGATCGTACAAGTCTGACCTTGTCGTCATCGTTCCCTGAGGTGGTGTTTTTTCCACCGTGATGTGGGTGATGCGAATGATGTTGAGCAGGCCCAACAGCCGATTCCGGAGGTGAGGTCCACATTCGACAGGCCGACAGAAAATCTGGCGGATCTTCTACTACCAATTGCCCACAATCTACTGCGGAGTTTTGTGATGGGGATGGTCCAGCAGAACAGATCGAACCGCTGCCGTTAACATGGCTGTAGTGCGAGGGAAGAAAAGAACGCGGCATGCCTCGCATGGAATTATTCAGTTGAAGATTATTCTTAGTTTGGCTTGAGCCTTGACTCGGAGCGTTCATTCCATGAGGGCTGGTTAAAAGACATTGGGATGTGTCATTCATACTGGGTGACATATTAGGTTGTTGTTGCTGCTGCTGATGATGTTGCAACTGTTGATGATGCTGCTGATGCTGATGTTGTTGCGAGAAAGACGAATGTATTGGAGATGATTTTGGCTTGGTAAGGTTAAGTGGTGTGTCTGGATCTACTGTAGACTGCTTATGTAATGTAGACTGCGATTGCGATGGTGATGGTGAATGATTCTGCCCAAGCTGCAAAGGTGGTGATTCTGTGTTCAGCGAACCATTGCCAGATGATGATGATGAAGCTGCTGCAGCTTCTACAAGAGCAGCTTGTAAATGTGCTAGATTAGCTGTCGCTGTATCCCACAGTGGTTGTACTGGTAATGGTGGTCGCAAAAAAGCTGGCAGAAATGGAACTAGTTGCGAAGCAGGTTGCTTTACAGAAAATTGTGCATTCAACTGCGATTGCAGATCATGAAGCCGGGAATCATGTTGAATACGAAGTAAGTGTTCCTGCTGAAGGTTTTCATAGTCAGAGATATCAGGAGTTGTCTGAAATAAGAATTTTGAAGAAAAAATAAAAGCATAAGACAAATCTCATTTTTATAAGTTGTGTGATAACATAAATTTTCTGGATTTAATGAATACAAATCGAACTCAAGGTTTTGATCAGGCTTGACAATAAGATGATAGGGAAGACGAAAAAAGTGGGTCCTGCAATTCTAGTGATGTGTACCTCATACATGAGGCAATACAAAATGTCACATACACCAATCTGAAATGTCCCATCACCTCAAAACGAACAAATGTATTACCTCACCACAAAAGCAACGAAAAGTATTTCTCTTTACTCTTTCATGGAAAAAAAACACTATTCGTATCGAGCATCTCACTCATCGGCCTGATACTAAGACTGACACTGATGCAGAATGAAGTTGTATTGTAGTTAATTGTATGAAAGGAGGAAATAGGCCTTAAACTCTCTACTCACCAAAGATCAAACCAATGGAAATAGCATGAGGTTTGTGGAAGATGAGGATTTGAAATGAATGAATGTGTTGTGAGTTGAGTTGTTGAGTACTTTTTACTCAAACGTCCCATTCAAACAAAATTCGTGACATTGTCGCAGGCTGCGTTTTTGTATCAGACTGGAACTTTGTACCAGGATGGGACTTTGTACCAGGCTAGGACTTTGTACCAGGCTGGGACTTTGTACCAGACTAGGACATTTGTCATTTAATGATTGAGGTTCTTTTGCATCTGTTTGAGGACACAAAATGAGAAGAGATAATGAGTGGGACTTATGAATGAATGAATGTTGCACTGACTACAATGTAACAAACAATGAAGATAGGTATGAAGCATTATCGAAAATTATACAATCAAAGGGTTAAAAAAGGAAGGAGGTTTTTTTTACAGTTTGGAGTAGGAGGTTTTGTTAATTTTTGAAGGAGTAGGAATTTTCGTTTTTGATATGCAAATGCAAGTGCATTCCTTTTATTTGTATTTGTTTTGTTTTTAGAGTTAGAAAAAAGATACTAGGGTTTAGAGATCAAGATCAAATATGAGAATTGAAAAAAAAAAAATCAATCAATCAATTGTGCTGAGTTTGCGTACGTGAAGAGTCATTAGTGTTGTATTTAGTCCAGTGTCCTGTAATCAAATTTGTTTGTAAAAAAAGTGATCTTCAGAACAGGTCTTAACAGAAGAAACATGTTGAGTGGGAAGAAAGTAGGACAAATATTGTTTTTAAATGCAAAAATGTAATGATGTATTTTTTTAAACTCATTAGATTCAATTTATTTTGAATGTGATAAAATATTTGTTTTTTTTTTGTTAAAAAAATATCTTTTTGTGTTTATCTTTTTATTAATTGCTTTGGTTTTCTTTTAATAACTTAAATAAAATTTAAAAACACCACTTTTTCTTTTAAACTTTTTATTAGATTAATTTTTTTATTATATCTTTATATTTACTTATTTTAAACTTTATTTCTGTTAAAAACTAAAACTTTTTTAATTTTGTTTTTAAATGTTTTATTTTAAAATAAAGTGTTTTGTATTAAGAATATTTAATTAAATATATTATATTTATTGATATTTAATTTTTGTAACCTTTTTATTTAATGCAATTTTAAAAACAGTTTTTGGAAAAAATATATACTATTAAAAACAAACGCATTGTTTAATTTCGAATTTCAAAATATCCATTTAAAAAGGTACGAGTATGTACTATGGGACATTTGAGGTGGGACAAAGTACCACCTCATTTCAAAAAATGAGTACCTCATACAAACTCATTTCAAATTCGTGTCCTACCCAGCATTATGCAATTCCGTCTATCTGTATGTCCGTACCTAAACCGCTCAATCGATTTTCATAAAACAGGGTTTTCGGTAATTCCCTAAGGAAAAATTTAAATGTTTGTTTATTTCCAAAACTAACGGCTCTAACAATTGTGATAAAAAAATTATATATACCCTTGTACACATTTTCGTTGAAAAAAAAAATGTCATTAAAGGCGCATGCCATGCATTTTTAATTGTTTTTTTCGACTATCTCATTAACGAAAGAGACCGATTTCGATCAAAATTTTCATACGGCAGCATTTTCAAATTTGAAATAATATTGTATATACAAAATTTCCAAAAAAATTGTTTTCGACGTTTTTAATAAATTCATTATCTTGAAAATTGGTAAACAATTGTTTTAAAAATGATTGTCTTTAATGTATATTATTAATCACTAAGAGTTAGCATACCAATTTTCTTTATTTTTAATAAATTTTGTTTGCATAAGTTCATATTTTCTTTAGAAATCAGACGGCATTCTATTTTTGTAGCCTCATACTATTTTAGGATATGTTTTATCAAAATAAACAAAAACAAATTACATTCATGTTTTTATTAATACATATCAAATTCAAAAGTACCTGCATTTCATTTCTTTTTTTAAGACCAAAAATAACGGTTTGTTCTCAAAAACTGTTCCCATTTTTGAAATTAAGGCATTACTGACTTTACCTACCATAGAACCATTTTTTACTTGCGATATAGGTACTATAGGGCAAGTTCTGCATTTGGAAAAAAAATCGAACTCGAGATTTTGATCAAAGTTGACATTACGATGATAGCGAAGACGAATAAAGTGGGTCCGGCAATTCCGTCTGTCTGTCTGTCTGTCTGTCTGTCTGTATGTCTGTACCTCGATCTAGAGCCTAAGCCACTGGACCTATTTTCTTCAAACTCGGTAGTTATGGGTCTTTGGTTATTCCCTAGAGGGGAAATTGAAATTTTTTTTTTAGCTCTAAAACTAACGGTACCCCCCATACACCCGTAATGCAAAATCGTATTTATCTCGAAAACGGCTCTAACGATTTTGATAAAAAAAATTAGGTGTGATATTATGGGCAGGGACTACGTTTTGGCAAACAAAAATTTTGGGGCAAAATGTTATTAACGGTACCTGTCATAGAACCGTTTTTTTGATTTTCGACTTTCTCATTAACGGCTCTAACGATTTTAACCAAAAATTTTCAGCAGGAGTCCCCCTAAGTTTAAAATAATATTGTATATAAAAATATTCGAAAAATTATTTGTTGGGTTTTTTGAAATTTTTTTTTTTTGAAAAATAAATATCTTCAAAACCTATGAACGATTATTTTTTGAAATTATTTCCTAAAATCAATATTATTAAATACTTAAAATTCGCACCCCACATTTTTTTCTTGACAAATTTCAAAGAAATTTCTTATATAAAAAATTTATTTATTTAATAATAAAACGATTTTTTAAAGTTTGTTTGCATAAATTCATACTTTCCTAGAAATCAGACGGCAATTTCATTTTAAATTCATGATTTATATTTATAAAATGTATTTTAAATTCCGAAGTACTTTTACATAAGAGCAAGTTCGTGCGATCCAGTCGTGCATTTTATTTTTTTTTTGAATTTTGACTATTTTATTATCGGCATAACGGAAATTTCAAAAAAAGCTAGAAAATTATTACATAGAACTCCAAATGTTTTTTGAAAATTATATATCTCAAAAATGGGCGATATTTTTTTGCAAATTTAAATGTTTTAAAATTTTAATATACCTACAAAACTTATTATTTTATTTAGAAATCGCTAGAGCGATTTATAATGGTTGTTCATGCATAAATTCATATTTGCATACATAAGAGCAAGCTCGTGCGACCCAGTGTTGTATTTTATCTAAGTTGTATATAGGCATTTTGAAATAATTGGCTTGAATTTTAATGCATATTGAAGTCAATAGATCCTAACTAATGGTTGGTTTCCCATTGTGTGCCACACATTTTAAAATCTCATTTCTAAGCTCCATTTTCCTAGCGATTACTTTAAAAATACTATTGTATTCTTAGACAACCCGATGATATAGTTAAATGAATATTCTTATTATATCTAAATTGCAGTTTACCGCTGGGTACCTTCAAGTGAAAAAGTTAATATAAAAATAAATTTTTTCATTAACTTCGTCGTTACTATTAAATTATATTATAGTTAAAGTATTAGGACACCAATAATTTGTTACTATTAATGGAGGAATAACTAAGTTTTCCCTATTTTTATTTTATCATGTCTACTTCCCTAAAGATTTAATTTATAGGTAATTAAAACCCAATAAATCGTTAAAATAGAACAAGGAATGTAAACACTCGTTCTAATTGCAACAATACAAAAAATGAAAAAGATCTTTTTGGTGATGTCCCAAAATGTAATGGATGAAGATTGATGAATACTCATTACAAAGGAGACCATTTCCCTTGAATGACGATGACGACAACGACGACTAAGATGTTTCCTTTCATAGCGGGCTATTATCTTTGAGCACCAACGACGACAAGACGGAAGGAAACAACAAAACTCAATCAGTTGTGTATTATGAATAACAGGCAAGTCATGAGCTTGAACCTGTTAATGACCCGGTTTCCATGGCTCTTCTTCTGTCACTCCTCCTTCTTCACTATTTCTATCCCAGCTTCAGAGCTTATTTCTGTAAAACCATTCGTTCCTTAATGGTTGGATGAATTGTATTCTCACATCCTACCTCTTGAAATGAAAATGTAGAAGCAAGGATTGCTAACATAAAAATTATTTTTCTTTGTGTCCTTTCCTCCATCCTCTCCGTTTTTGTACGAATAAAACTTTCAACGTTGGGTCGTGTTTGTTGTCGCCGTTGTTGCCATTTGCTCATGAGTGAATGAAAATAATTATTGTTATTGTTCCATTGTTTGGAGAAATTCAACTAAGAATGAGACAACAGGCCTCAATGATGGAGTGGAGACCTGATGTTCAAATCACAATAGGGAGTTAATAAGCGAGAAAGTTCTTAAACTGTGTTAGACATAGGCATTATGGAAAAAGAAATTTTGATTGCGAAATTAGTTTTCCAAAGAATTCGAATATCAGTGGGTTGTGAATATGGGAGAAACATCTCGAACTGGGGAACGCAGGGGTTGAAGTTTTTGGGAAAATTTGTCTACCTGGGGTTAAGTAATTGTAGATAAATTGAAGATTATAATGAAATAAGAAAATTATTTCAATTTTAAGTTGAGTGATTTTCATTATTATCTTCGTTGATAAACAGTCTGACCACGGACATTAACATTCTAGGTGTCAGAATTTATTCAAATTCCTCTAGAAAAATAAAATTCACAGTATATTACTGCTGTGAAATTTATAAGCGTCGTTAAAAATCGACAAATAATAATTGCGTCTTAGAAGGGTACGACAGCATCTACATAACTTAGGGTAGCTAGATATGTTTAGATGAAACTAGTACTGGAGTTTCAAAAACCCGGACTTTCCCGGACAAATGAGGATTGAAAAAAGAGTACAAAACAAGGACAGAATAAACACATTTATATTGTAAGAGGAAACAAAAAATTGTATTAACATTTAAATAAAAATAAATATTTAGTTTAAAAATCACATTTTTAAGTTACAAAATATCTTTGAGGTATAAAAAAAGGAACTTCATTTGTTTCTTTTTAATAAATAGCCTTTACAGTGCTTGTTGTATTTTTCATTACATCTAATACTGTTAAGTATATCACTGTTGCTTTTTTGTTAAATTAATTCCTTTGTTAAAATAATTCCTTTGACGGTCTCAGGTAACAGTTTGTTTCTATCTTTTGTCCACGTGAATTTAATAACGTTTTCTTTACAGCCGGAATCATCAAGCTTCTTCAAAATAGATTTAATTTTAACTGGAACAAAATCGTTATCGATTCGCTCGTAAATATTATTGACAATATTTTGTAAAATTTCCACGGTTTCAATAATAGAAATGTCTTGTTTTTCAAGTTTTTGAATACTGACGTTGAATGTTGACATGAGAGAATGAACCAAAAATAAATACGCCTCGCTTAAGTCGTCTTTAAAAAATGTTTGCAATATTTTAGGCGGATTCTCGTACATAAGCAAAAGACGTTCAACAGCAAGATAGAGAGAAAGCCATCTGGTTTTCGAATGGTATAAGAAAGGCTTATATTCATTTTCAAGAAATTCAGAAAAATCTCGAAGTCTTTCCGTTCTGACTGTGTAGATAGAGAAATAGTTGTATATTTTTACAATTATGATATCGGCGTCAACTGGTAAAGTATCACTTCCATGGTAGATCACATTGACTAATGTGCTACACCTATCATGTTTTGGTTGACTAAAGATTTTAACTTCGAATTGACATTGCAATTATTGTCAGCGCAAAATCCACTTACTTTTGATAATAAGTTATTTTGTGTAAGAGCTTTAACAATAAGTTGGGCAATTGTTCTATAATTTCTTTTCTCATATATTGGATCTGTTCGTTCACTTAATTTTAATGAGCCTCGGTTCATTTTTGAATAACCATTTAATTATAAGTAGCATAAAAGTAAATAGATACACAATGGGTAAAAGGAGGACAATCCCGGACAATTAACAAAAACTATCCCGGACCTCCCCCACACAGTGAAAAAAGAGTACATGTCCGGGAAAATACGGACGGATAGCAACCCTAATCTAACTGATGAGCCCACTGTCGTACCTGGGCGAAACGCACTATGGAGTTGATGTCTTATAAAACTTTTAATTAAATATTTTAACCTTATTTCGATGTAGATACTCGAAAACTCACAAAAAATCAATTTTTTAAATGTGTGAAGCTCATACCCCTAAATCGGAAACTAAGCGAACAAAACTAACAAATCGCGATATAGAATGTCTTTTTTTTCTGGAAGCGACCAGATCGCGAGTTGGTAAACGGAAAATAAAATCTATTTCATTAAAAAATTATTCATTTTGTATATTATTATATTGATTTTTTATAGTATATTGTAAGTTATTAGAAAAAGTAGCTTTTGTAAAGGTTGTTTTCATTAAGGATATTTTGGAATATGATTCTTATGTACGTTTTAAGAAAAAAAAATCGTTCATAAGTAAGGGTATATCTCCAATGTTGACATCTCTTTTCGGGTATTTAAGAAATGGCCTATCCTGTACATGTTATCGATTAATACGAATGGCAGAAAACTTGGCTTAGGACTTTATTTTTGGACGATATACAAGCCTTTATACTGCGTGATTTTCAACATAACATGAATGGTTATCTTGAAGATCTGAAAGTTCAAAATCATCCAGCTGATATCGAAAACAAAACAGGAATCATAAAAAAAGCTGTACTTAAGAACAAACAATCAAGAGGTAATACCGTCTTTAAGCAAAAGTGGTTTGATTAAAAAGGTTTTAAACCCAAAAAAAATCTTTTAAGCTCTTAAATCTTTTGGGAACAAATAACACCAGTACTTTCCAAGTACTCTAAAACGAATCCAACTGGGATTATAAATTACTTTGTTATGGAAATAAAGCAGTAGTAGAACAAGAAAGCATAACTTTAATAAATAACACCAGACCTTTAGATGAGTTTTGGAAAGCGGTGAAAAACGTAAACAGACGCACTAACACCATTTCCAAATCATTGAAAGCTTCTCTCCTCAAAACTCAATTTAACAACCTTCTTAAGACGCCTTTAGCATCACCTTTATCTGATTATGCAGCCCCCAAACGAGTTTATGCAACCACTTACACTTAACCGGATTTTTGTCACAGCAGTGGAATGTATTCCAATAGTTCTGTTAAATCTTTTCGTAAGACCACCAGATAGTTTGTCGAATTTAGCCAGAGGGGGAGTTTGACGGAACATTGACGCTGAATTCGTGTTGAAATGATGACTGTCTTCTTTTGGGTGGATTCTCCACAGCCTAAGTATGAAAAATATGAAAATTTGTGATCCCATCTCTTGTAAATTGAAATTCGTCAGCAGGGCTGCCAACTTACTTAACACGTGGTAGATCTACTTCATTTATTTATTTGGATGCATTTGCTACGTAGCAACTTATTTCTATTTTGTTTGACTCATTTTTATATAACTTTCGAAATTTCATTTAATATGTTGCATTGATTCATTTTTGCAAATCGAAAAAGTCCGATGATCGTCTCCCGAAAAAAGCAGCACTTCAAGTTATACAAAGCAGATCAAGCTGGTACAAAGAGTGGATAGAGCTTGCAGAAGCAGCTAATATTGAACTCATATCAAATGAATGCTTAAATTGGAAGGCTTCACTATATCAACTGATTTCTGCTACGGATGAGCGATTAAGATTGGGTTACGCAGCTGAAGCAGAAGAATCAATTTACAGAATGTTGTACAGTAAGCTTAATCATAATCTCAATCAAAAGAATTATTTTCATGATACCAACACGGCGGAACAAATATCAATGATATTTAGATTACGAGGTGAACTCCTTGGTCTCAACTTTATCCCCCATCGGGAAGATTTATCCTTGCTATGTGAATTATGTAATTTGAAAGAAAGAGAAGATATTTTTAATTTTTTTGGTAAATGTCCTGTGCTGCGAGAAACAAGAAAAAGTTTGTTTGGAAGAGATTTTTTACCAGAAGAACTCACAATACAACATCTTAATGAAATTGAGGTTCCTGCACTTTTTAACTTTTGTAAAATAGCACTAGCTTATAGAAACAGAATTTTAAGTGGAAATTTCTAAACATAATTGTAATACAGAAAAAATTTTAATTGTAACTTTTGTATTTAAAAAACACAATATAATAATGTAAACATTAAGTTGTCAATCAGGCAGACGGCGAATAATGCCATGCTTTAAAGATATAAAAGTAATAAATTATATGTAAATACAATTTATAGAATAAATAAATCTAAATCTAATCTAATCTAATCAAATCGAAAAAGTCACTTGCTTGATCTGAATGCACTCATCGCAAAAATCTACTGCAATTTGCCTTCAGTTTTTATCATGTTTAAAAAGAACAGGTACATATATTTACTTTTCTTCAACTGAATACAACTATCGCTCTTCAGCCAAAAATGCATTCGTAAATAATAATATATGAAGAACACTTGGCTACATTCTGAAATCAACGTTTGTCGATTGACAAGAAGAGCAGAAATGGAGAGATATCTGATCTGTTTATTCTCTGATACACTTTTTTCAAAACTAATTCGTTTCATTGGGTGATTTCCTTCACTTTCTGGCCTGAGTATTCGCATCTCTGTTTGATCGGTGTTATTCAAGCTTCGCTCCAGCAACCATCTACAATCTACAAAACTCAAGCCTATTTTTTTAATTATCGGCAGTTCTTGAAAAGGTGTATGGTGGTATAAGTTAAGATTTTCTCTAACATTAGTACGTTCGAAATTTTATGTCTGGAAACATTGAATTGCAAAGCTAAACGTCTGATTCTGATTGATCAATCAGATTCCAATATTCTTTTATTAGCTGGAATTCTTCTTGCTTATGGAGCTCCCGCGGTCGGGTATTTGATACTTCCACGTTTCTCGAGGTTTGCGATACGTATTTCCCAATACTCATTGACTAGGATGTCGTCGGTTAGGATACAACTCATTATATCGTTGTCACGCATTTCACACAATTCAAATATCGTATCTGAGCAACTCTAAACTTGGCCTACAAAAATGAACTGATGAATTAGTTTTTTATCTTATGTTTTATAAAATTTTTGTTTGCGAAATTTACCTAATAGGTACTCATACCCCAAACCTAACTCTTTATAAGAACTTTAAGGGATCATGATAAGGAAATGGGGTTTTGACAAGTAGGCATATAAATGAAGGAAATAAGGGTTTTTCAGTTAGTCAAATAAACAATCACACTTAAAAACTTTCTGATAGCTATTCAAGATTAAAAGACTATTGCAACATTTTTAATTCTTGGAATACAACTCTGATTGTTAACTGAGTCTTAAATTAATTTTTTTACCTGCTAGGTTTTCCCAAGTATCATTAAATCTATTAGTTTTTCGGCAAAATTGTTATTGAGTTTTGTTTTTTTTTTGTATTGCTTTGTTCATTAAAAAATATAGTAAAACGTTATGTTTATTACGCATTTTCTGGAGAAAATTGAACTCAGATGCAAATAATAGCGTGGATAGTAAAAAAAATAAACACGGGCTCAGAAATTGGATATCTGAAAATCGCAATAAGATATCAACATTATTCAAACGTAGTTATAAAGACTTTGCTATTTTCTAAAAATAGAGTCCTAAACGAAGTTTTCTACCATTCCTATAGTTTGATAACATTGCTCAGGGTAAACCAAAGAAAATCCCTGAAAAATTATGTCAATAATCTTGATAGACCATTACTGTTCAACGATTTTTTCTTAAAATATACTCAAGAATCATATCATCATTATGCCAAAATATTTTTGACGAAATAGAGGAATACAAAAATGTTAATGCCACGGGTAGAGCACGAGCGAATTTCGTAGAGCATACAACGACTTTGCAAATATATCAACATTCAAATCAAAGACGTGCCCAAAAAAGTTATAATTACTGTAAGACTTTGATAAACACATAAAAAATACTTTCGTCCTTAATTTTCCACATTATATTAAATCTGTATTAAAAGTTAATAAAATACAGGTTTTCTTATATTATTTATTTTCTACATTTAAACAAAGGAATAAGATTCCTCAACTAGAGAAGAACAGCATGAATTTGGAACACTTTACACTGTTCAATATTTTCCTCCCATTGCTTTATTCAGACATTCAAAGCCAATCGGTTTATCTTTTTGAATCATCACCAACTTTCCTAAAAGCTTGCAACTCAAACATTTTAAAGCCATAGTCATAAAGGTAATATAAACATATGTACATTAGACCACAGATAGTTATAAAATTATCTAATTTAATTAATTTTAGATACCAATTATCTAATTTAAGTTACTTATGTAACTTATATGTATACGAAATTTGATTATTTTTTGTTTTTGCAAAACAACAATAATATAATTTCTAAGGTTTTTGCCGTTGTTGGATATAATTAATAAATATTTTCGGATTAGCCACGTTATTTGAATTTTAAGAGCGTAAATTCAAATGACGAGGCTAGTCCGAAAATATTTATTAACTAAGGTATTTAATGTTTTTTTTTGGCTAAGCTAAAAGTCACATTTATATAAATAAAAACAAAAAAAAAAACAAAATGATGCATATCCAAAATCCACAATTCAAATCCAGTCAGAGCAGAATATATATGACTAACAATGCAGCAAGCAAGACTATTGAATTAGTACAAAGCTAAAAATATCTTGGAGTTATAATCGATTGTCATTTTTTGTGGGACAAACATATCGACAAACTTGGGATGGATCTATAAAAAGCTCTAGCCCATTTGCTTTACCATACCTCAAAACATGCTTTAAGACAAGTCTATACTATGATCTAGTGAAGTCTAAACTATGGTATGGTATACTTGCTTGGGGCAACCGCAAAAACGCATATAAATAAACTTCAAATACTTCAAAATTCAGCACTGAAAAAATTTATTTATGTATTTTCGAGTTACAACGAATGAACGTTTAAAGTTCTTCAGGTAGAGCTAATTTTTAAGATGTCGCTGATACTTGAGTACTTTGGTGATACCCGTTTTATTCAACCAGTGGCTCATTCGACTAGCACAAGACGACGTGCCCAAGGTATGCTTTAGTTGTCCAGTCACTACAATACGTATGGCAGACGACAACTTCAATACAGCGTCCCTTCAACAATCAACGAATTACCTCGAGAGCTAATAAACATTGAAAATTTCAAGACTAGACAAAAAATATTAAAAATTTGTTTCTAAATTCAAATAAGTAAAATATATATCTAATATCTATCACTTTATAGCTTACTTTAAGTTAATGAATCATTTGTGAAACACAATCTTCTGCAGACAAGCCTATAGGCTTCTATTCTATTCTATTCTATTCTATTCTATTCTATTCTATTCTATTCTATTCTATTCTATTTTATTTTATTTTTATTTTATTTTATTTTATTTTATTTTATTTTATTTTATTTTATTTTATTTTATTTTATTTTATTTTATTTTATTTTATTTTATTTTATTTTATTTTATTTTATTTTATTTTATTTTATTTTATTTTATTTTATTTTATTTTATTTTATTTTATTTTATTTTATTTTATTTTATTTTATTTTATTTTATTTTATTTTATTTTATTTTATTTTATTTTATTTTATTTTATTTTATTTTATTTTATTTTATTTTATTTTATTTTATTTTATTTTATTTTATTTTATTTTATTTTTTTCTATTCTATTCTATTCTATTCTATTCTATTTTATTTTATTTTATTTTATTCTATTCTATTCTATTCTATAAAATGCATAAAACCTGCAGTACCAAGTTTCATTAAAATCGAATCTAAGATGAAATAGAAAATGGTTCTATGGAATGCAATTTTTCGTCCAAAAATGGTCAAAAGATATAGCCTTTTATATGTTTTATATAAAATGCACGATCTTAATTGAACATTTCACGAACAAAACCGATGCGAATTTTGAATTTTTGATTTAAATTTACACGCTTACAAGGTTCAACTCACTCAAGAACTGAAGCCTACTGACCATTTCAAGCGTCGTCAATACGCCGAATGGTTGGTTGAACAGACTGATGTGAATGGTGACTTCCGAGTAACAAATAAAATCATCTTCAGCGACGGACACACCCTCACCTTAGTGGATTCGTTAAGAAGCAGAGTTGCCGCATTTAGGCAAATGAGAATCCACGAGTGATTGTTAAAAAGCCGATGCATCTACAAAAAGTGACTGTTTGGTGCGGTTTATAGGCTGGCGGCGTCATCGGGCCTTATTTCTTCGAAAATGAGGTCGGCCAAGCAGTTACCGTGAATAATGTTCGATATCGCGAGATTATAACGGACTTCTTGTGGCCCGAAATTGAGGATATGGACCTGGAAAATAAGTATTTCCAACAAGATGGTGCCACTTGCCACACAGCCAACGAAAAAATGGCTCTTTTGTGCGAAAAATTCAATTTCGGTGTTATCTCACGTCCGTGCGTGCGTCGTGGCGATGTTACTTGGCCGCCACGATCATGTGATTTGACACCGTTGGGCTTCTTTCTTTGGGGACGTTTAAGAAAAAGAGTTAACGTCAATAAGTCAAGAACAATCATGAGCTAAAGGATGAGATAATTCGGCACATTAACGACATTGAACCTCAATATTATGTTTTAGTCATTGATAATATGGACCATCGGATAGAGGTATGACACCGAAGCCGTGGCGAGCATTTGGCAGATATTTTGTTTCACACATAATTGTCATAGATCCTTCTATCATAATAAAAAATATTAAGATACATCTCTGAAAGCCTTTTGTTTTATTTTCGGATCTTATTGAGAAAGAAGGTGAACTCCCGTATCTAGACGTGAAAGTGATAAGAAATAATTACCGCATAGTTTTCGATTGGTACATGAAGCCCACCTCATTCGGTAGACTCATCAATTTCAATTCAAAACAGCCAAAAGGGGTCATCATTAATACAGCACAGAATTTCATTTATCGTGTACTTAATACTAGTAACAAAATGTTCCATAAGAAAATTATTAATATCATACGAAACACCCTATGTTCCAACTCTTTCCCACTACCCTTGGTCGACAAGTTGATAGTCAATCATAACAAAGAAAAAGTACCTACAGAAAATGTCCGACAACTAGCAATTTACAGAAGTTCTCTATACATCCCCCTTCTTTGCAACTGCATGCTCCATGCACCTATAAGAAACAAAGAAAAAACAAAAATAGTTTTCAAACCTGCAAATCCTACACGCTCAAAGTTTTTCACTAACACCAAAGGAAAATTAGATGATATGGAAAGATCAAATGTCATATACCAAACTAATTGCTTAGTCTGCTTTTACAAGATGAATCTACATACATAGATGCATGCGCCTTCTTCGAATTCTTCTTTGATATTTCGTCCACTGATTCAAGCGCTATTACACGTTGAAACCAGATTTATGAATCCAATTTGACAGTTCTCTTTATTTTTCAGTTCGGTGTTGGTCAGTGTGTGTGCTCTTTAAAATAAAGAACCAATCAGAAAGAAGTAATTCTATGCATTACATTGAAGTTTACTCCTCGGACAACGAAATCATATGAAGCAGAATAGAAGAAAAACGAACAAGAAAAAAGAGAAACGTCAAATTGTTGCACCGAAAATTTTACTCACGCGACTTAGGTCAGTTTTTTTTTTCGTCTCATCTTTCGATTTTTTCTCTTTTGCCCTTACATTATTCTTACTTACAGCCCGCTTCTCCCCCTTGTGAGGAGTCACAAGTCACAAGCTCTTGTGACTATTCCTTATATGAGGATTGTTGTAATTCGATAACATTTTGGTATTCTCCCCCTAATCATCACAAGAAAACTCACAACAAAACTCACCACAGCATGGTAAGATTTTTAAGCGTCATTATTTGAACAGCTGATTATTCAAAACGAAGAAATTACAAAATGCAAGGTACGAGTAACATAATTTTTAAACAATAAAATGATTAAATAATATGTAAATATAACATTTTCAGAAGAAAACAATCGTGGCGACTGCATAAAGTTTTCGGAAGGTGAAAAAACTTTATAAATGTATTGTTTTGGAGAGCGAATGGATCATTTGTATCTCTCAATGTTCTTAAAGCCGTCGACGCTGTAAACTTCTTGATACGATTAGTTTCTTAAAGAAATTTTTGTTTATGTAATAATATTACTTTTCTTTTTTGTGGGAAAGATCAGCAAAAATATTCACTAGAACAAAGTCCACTTCCATTTTTGTGTACTCAAAATTATTCACAAATCTAGAAAATTTTCTTATAATTATACTGAATGTCAATCCAAGAAACATTGAAAATATATGACTTGTGACCTGCTCTGAAGGAGATCACAGTTTTGATTGTTTTTGTGACTCTCACAATTTGTGACTGAGCGGCAGAATTCGAAAAAGTCACAAAATCAATTTCACCTCTTCTTGTGACTTGTGAGGCATTACTGACTTTGGGGAGAATCGGGCTGTTATTAGGGAATGGTACAAAATGTTCTTCTGTTTACGTTGGCACATCAAAGCTGAAATTAAAAAAGCGGCTCTCTGGCCACAGGTCAGATATCAATATTGGGAGTGCGCAAAAAACAGCACTCGCTCTTCACTGTATAAAAGAGATCCATAAACCAGATTTGGACAAAGTCAAAATCTTACAGATAGAGAGAAACCAAGCGAAGAGATTTCTTCTTGAGATGCTGCACATCATCAACACCGACAATGCAGTGAACCGACGATCGGATTCTGAGAATCTAAGCAACACATAGGTACAGCCAACTGATAAAGAGACCAAACAGGTTTGGTTGATTGAAGTGGGTCTGCTTATGCGTAGGTGATGATGATGATGATAAGCCGATTGTTATTATTCTTTTTCTTATCTTTCTTCGAATAATTTTGTTTTGCTTGCACTTTAATAAGTAATTTATAAAAAAACATATACTTTTCAACCTAACTTTTATTTATAAAATATTTTTTTTTTGTGTTTTCAGTTGCAATGCATTTAATTCTTTGTGTTAAATTTTGATTCTTACTGTTTTTTAAAAAAAAATCAACATCATTTTTGTAAGTTTATTTGTTTGACTTTTCACATTATTTGGTGAATTAATGTGTTTATTTTTATTTTCTGTATTTTGCTTAATAATAAAAAGGCCTGATGCGAAGGACGTATACACGTTCAAAACGTTGCATTAAATCAACATCTTTTATTGACCTAAAGCCCGCTTTAACCAGTTCAGATTAAACATGCATAGTATTCGAATGCGTCCCCTATTACACGATGTCTCACGAGACGAGCCTCACGTAAGTGCGAAAAAGAAAGCAGATATGAGGAAAAAATATTCCCGGTGAGTACCGGGTAGTCTCATTTTGACGTTTCTTTTTCTCATCTTCGTTTTATGTTGTGTTGTGCATTAACAAATACGAACAACAGTCAAATTTGAGACATGAGTATCATGAGACATGAGTCAACGTGTAATAGCTTTTGCCACATTTAAAAGGAAAGTCAAAAATGAGATATGTCTCATGAGGCAACGTGTAATAGGGGACATAGGATTTGCATAGAGGTCATGTATCTATTTTATTTTATATTTAAAAAAATCTCAGCACCATGCTATGCCTAGGTTTCTTATTGTAGTAATACAAAATGAAGTAAATTTATTTGAAAAAAATAATGAAAGAATTTTCCATCAATTTAAATAGGGAGGCACCTTTATATCGAAAGCTAGGGTTTGATTTTAGCTCATAATAAACATTCATTGCCTCATTCATAGTTACAAAGGAAACCAAATAATATATACTCGTACTTTGTTTTTTGTTTTGTTTTTTTACTTTACAACGCTTTACCGCTGGCTCATGAGCAAATTTCATTCTTACGCCTATCTATACAACACCATTCCTGGTACCTGGTATTAAGTCCTTGAAGTTCATTGATTTTATCGAGACCGAGAGAGCTTAAATCAAAAATTAAATAAAATAACACAAGGAGCCAGGAGATAAATAATAATGTATCAAATAAAATGCACGACTGGGTCGCACGAACTTGCTCCTATGTAATAGACTAGGAATTTTAAAAGCAAATGTTATTAGAGAAAACTGTTCATAAGGATCAAATTATTTTTTTAAATTCTTTTAATAGTAAGAGACGAAAACAGAATGCTATGCAAATATGAATTTATGAAAAAGCAAAGATTATAAGTCGTTTTAGTGGTTTCTTAAAAAAAGCTTTTATTAACAAAATTTTTAAAAGGTTTTAAAGAAAAAATGTTGGTACGCGTATTTAAAGTTTTTATTATTGTTCGAATTAAAAAAAATTAAAAAATTAAATTAAAAAAAAATATTGAGCCGTTTCTGAAATATCGAATTTTCAAAAACAGAAAAAAATAGATTTTTTTTTTTTCAAAAATTCAAAAAATATTTATTTTAAAGTTTTGAAATGCAATGTGTTTTAGACTTTTTAGAAGCTTCTCTATAAAAAAATTTCATTAAGAACCGTTATGTGGATAATGAGAAATTCAAAATTCGAAAAAATGGTTCTATGGTAGGTACAAGCTGTAATATCTTAATTTCAAATTTTTTTTTTAATAAATTAAAGATCATAAAAATTAATTGAAAGAAAAAAAATTTTATCAAAATTCTAGGTGCCGTTTTCGAGAAAAATACGATTTTTGAAAACCATTTTTTTAAATTTTTTAACATTTGTATGGTGGGTACCTTCATTTTAAAGTAAAATGAAATTTTTTTTATCACGTCTTGTAGATCATATTGATAAACTTTTATTTATCAAGTTTAAAAATAATCAAGCATGGGGTTTTGGAAATATTGAGTTTAAAAAAAAAAATTGAAGTTTTTTTTTAAAAATCCAAACAAATTTTTTTTTGCAAATTTGAATACACAATTCTATTTAAATTTTTGAAGAGCCTTTGTAAAAAAAAATGATCAAAATCGGTGGTACAGTTTTTGCGAAAATCAAAAACAAAAAAAATGGTTCCATGGGGGGTACCCTCAATAACCATTTTTCGGAAAAAAATTTTCAAGCATTACGTAGCTTTAACTAAATGAAATTTTTTTGTGTTCTTAGTTTTTAAATCTGTTCAGCAGCTTTTGAGAAAAAAAAATATTTATAAAATTTCGAAAAAAATTCGTATGGCAGGTACCGTTATTTTTGGTCTTAAAAAAAAAAAAAGAAAAAAACGTGTGGGGGTAAAAAATCAAAACCCATGTCTACCAAGTTTAAAGAAAATCGGCCGAGTCCTTTAGGCTGTATTCGCAGCGACAGACAGACAGACAGAATTGCCAGACCCACTTTTTTAGTCCTCGCTATCAACGTAATGTCAACTTTGATCAAAATCTCGAGTTCAATTTTTTTTACGAATCCATAACTTGCCTTATAGTACCTATAAGTCGCAAGTAAAAAATCAAGGAAAACACAGTGCAAAGTGTTAAACCATAAGGGCCAAAAAAATATATATTGAAACGCAAGTACACAGAAAAGAAAACATTTAAAATAAATGCATCGAGCAAAACTTTGCTTTAAGAAACAGTGCTCTATTTGGTATGATCGTATAATGCTTTCATTTTCACAAACACCTGCTCAATACCTCAGAGCACTTGCTCTGAGTACATTCTCTTTTTCATTAAATTACATACCCTTTTAGATAGTTGTCAGTATAGTTGTACTAGATACTTTCTCGGCGTACTACAGGATGGTGTTATTTAGCAGAAGTAAATTTTATATCAATTATTACTTTTTATAAGAATGGCGCAAAATATTAAACATTTAAAACCCGCTCTAAATCAATTTTAAAATGGGAGTCTTCTCTAAACATAAATAAAACGAGAACCGACTTTTTGATCATTTTAAAAGACACAAACCATACCTTAACGTTAAAGAGCTCGTCTAACATTAACATGAGTAATAGCTTCTCTATCTTTTAAAAGTATACCTTATCTATATTGACAATGGTCATTTCATACCAAAGCAAATCGAAGTAAAAATGTTTATTGATGTTTTATTTGATTTTTTAAAAGATGTGTTTTGTACTCGTAAGTAGACTGAATATTAGAAATGCAAAACAATCGTACAAGAGTGCTCTACGATCTTTAATTTTGCAATACTGCGGCGGGCGATGGACAAACAAATTTATACCTACAAATGTACATATGTAGTATATGCATGCATGAGTATAGCCAAATAAATTTGCACCTTGCAACAGCAAAATTGAGTTCTTATTTTCTGAATTTGCAATATATACTTCATTTCCATCTTAAATAATGTAAATAACGTATAAACAATCAAAATCTGCTTGTAAGTAAAATGAAAAATTATTTGGTTAGAAGTTGTTTGTGTTCTTTTTAATTTTTTTTGTGTACTTGTGTTTGAGTGCCTTATCTGTTAAATTTAGGGTTGTTCAACATAAATTCGCTTAGATTCCGTTGCTAAGCCCACATTAGTGTTTAAATAACGAAAAAGTTAGACAAAGACTCCAAACTAAACGACTGTGTTGAGTAGATACGGTTTTATTCCTTAAAAGAGCAACGTTTATAATATTTCGCGCTAATAACTTTAAATCCAAAAACTTAAGTGTGTTGCCACCAAGTTTAAGGCTGGAGTTTTTAAGCTCTTTCACGAGTGTAGACTCGATCATCATTTTGGTGGTACTTAGGTTTTTGCTAATACTTATGGAGACTAGAACCTAAGATCAAATTGCACTCTACCAAAGAGAAGTGTTCAACTCTATTACAATCGATATTTTTTTTAATCTTTGTCACAGCATTGAAATGAATAACATTTAAATTTTCAATATTATTTTTTTCAGTGTAATATAATGAAATGAAAGTAATGAAGAAGTCCTTGCAAAATTGTACTTGTGTTTTTCCGGTAAACCCTTGTTTTATTATAACTTTTTTCTTTTTTTTGTTAAATCAAGGGAGAGAAAGTGGGTAAGGTGTACATTGTACAAGACAGAATATCGCACTAATAGAATGAACGAACAGCCATTAAAAAAGGTGTATTAAAAGAGCTTTATGCTCTGTTAAACAGTCTTAAAGGCCATTATATAGGTTCAAGTGTTAAATATTCCTGATTATTTATTGTATCTGTTTTTACTGTAGGTATGTGCATACGTATACTTAAATCCTCAACTTGAGAACTGTATATTCTTTCTTTTTATTATTTTTCTCATTTAAAAAAATATATACATATATGCATAAAATGAATGTGAGGAATAAATCGTTATATTAAGAGAGCTTTTTATAATAACACTGAATGAGCAAATTAATTTTAACAAGTAGAGTATCTATATAGATGGATAGGTGTTCTAAATGTTCTAGAATGTTCAACGGTTAATTAAGCAAATATGACTAAATTCAATTGATATTTTACTTATATTATATCATACTTTCATTTATGAATATGGGTGGATATTAATTAAAAATAGTTATAGATCACAGAAAACAGGACAAGGATTCGAAATTACGGCTGAAATCTTTCAAATGTGGTTTTTATAACAATTTTAAGTAAATAAAACGAAGACCTTTAAGATGAATAAGATGTACATAATAATAAGTAAATATAAAATTCAATGTACAAATGTAGGTAGGCATTTTTATTTTAGAGTTTACGAGAAAGGTGTAGATATTTACGCAAACCAGTATAATAATAATAATAATTCTGCGCTTTTCAATTTCGCTTTAAATATTCTGACAATATCTCCTGGTTTCGGAGTACTTTTTGTTTCATCTAAATTCTAAATGGTAGATGCTGCTTTTAAACTATGCTATCTTTTTCGTGCCCCTTAAATTTGCTTAAATCTATAAGAAACAATATTAATTAGGTCTTTTCCTTCTTTCTATAAGGTAGCGCTACAGTCCAGGGTGGACCAGGGCCTCAACTTATTCGCTTCTCCAGCTAGCTCGGTCCCCAGCTAGCTTTCTCCAGTTTCGCACGTCAGCTTGGTTGAGTTCCTCTCCCACTTGTGTGCGCAGAAATAAATACAAAAAATGAGCAAGATTTTTACAAAGGAGCTTTTAAAATTTAGATGAAACATAAAGTAACCATTAAGCTTAAACTGGTCGGGCCAATGATTTGTTTGAAAGATAAGAGAAGACAAGAGCCACTTCGATTCATAACAGTTTGGCTAGGTATATGAACAATGGGTTCGGTAATCGTAAAATTTGCTAATCTTGCCCCTGATAATGGTTCAGAAGGTCAGTCTTATGTTGAAAAATTGTTCACCTCCACCTGTTCCTGTAAAGTATTCTAAAAGAAAACAATTTCGTTAAATATTATTTACTGTATTTGTTTAATAATAATTCTCTCTCTGTCAAATATATCAAAATTCTCTAAGTTACTCAACATGCCAAGATAACTTAAATCAAGAAAAAAGAATTCCTTTTGGATTAAATACTCGGAGGGCTTACAAATCAAGTTAGCTTAAAAAAAAAAACAAACATTCTGGAGAGCGGCGCGGCGTGCAAAAAGAATTTTGGAAAATGACAACCGAAAAGTTGTATTTATTTGTATTAATCAATTGTTTAATCAACAAACAAACTATGAAAATTTGCAAAGACAACAATAAAAACAAACTCTGAAGGTTTGAAATTACATGCAGCATTTTTACATTAATACAACCACAGCCACAATAAAACCTTCGTTTCAGGATTTAAACACCCACAAAGACAGGACTCACCCAGAAGATGATGATACAGAGGGAATCAGATATAGATAGATAAATAGACATAGGGGATGCTATGAAGTGAAGTGAACGGAAGGAACAAATTTTCCTGAATAAAACAAAAACCCGAAAATTGTCCTTTGATCTTTTCATGTTTCACAGATAGAGCAGGAGCAGCAGCAGTGGATGATGTGTTGCATACTTACAGGGATCGGGACGGAATATACCTTTTACTCTATCAAGGGGAATAAATATATTTCGAGAAGAATAATGGGATGAGAAGTTGGGTGGGATGCTCGGATGCTGCTGCTGAAAGAATGGGTGAAACATTGTTTATTTACTTATTTATTTTTACATTTTTTTGTGTCTCTTTTTGTTCTATAATCACGACAGAAATGAAATGATGATGACGATGATAAACAAAATAGATAAGCAAATTGAGTTGTATCTCTGTCTCGATGATGCCGAGCCGCGGCCCGGCGGCGTCTGGGGTAAAGGAATAGGACACACAAACATTATTCACCTTCACGTTGATGATAATAATTTAAGGATGCCGATTGAGTTTTGTTGTTTTCATTTGGCCCTTTGATATTTTCAAAATACACAAATACGAGTTGTTAATTTTTTTTTATATTTTTGTTTTAAACAAATATTTGTTTGTATTAAGGTTTATTTTAATAAGGCCTACAAAGGTAATTAAGGGTTGTTAGCTTTACCTTCTTGTTTTTTTTTTTTTTTTTTGATTGTTTGGGCAATGGATTTCAAATTTAAGAGTAGACAGAAGATAATAGGCCTTTTGATGAATTTGTATGTTTGTAGAAAAGACAAATCGAATTTGAAACTTTGATTTAATATTATAATATAACTAATTAGTTTAAAAAAAAAAGTCTACCTACTTATGAAAAGTTCGGCGTCTAAAAAGCAAAGGGCACGAGTATGATAACTTGGCCGCCAAGATTTGATCACGCATTTTTGTAGAGGGGTGAAAAACAAGCACTTTTTACTATGGGAGGGGGCGGGGGTCTATCTCCCCCCGTCTAGGAGGTAGGGGCACTTTTATAAAAAATGGTTAAAATTGAAAAAAAAAAATATATTAAAAAACAACGGCAACACTTACAATAAAGTGCTATACTGCGTTTGAAAGCAAGAAGTCTGTTCTATAATCCTGCATTTAAATTAAATTACTCATGTCAATGGTTTTTGAGAAATTCGCATTTAAAGTCCAAATTTTGATAAAAAAACGTGAAAAAAAAGGTTTAGACCGATTGTTTTCAAAATTGTGAAATGAAATTGTAAATTAGCTTATATGTGTTTCATGTAAGTATATATCAGTTTTTAATCGAACACAAAAAACCGCATGTTTCTATGTCTTCTGGTTTTTGAGAAAAAAAAAACTACTTTTACTATAAAATGTTTGTTATTTTTTGCTTCCTTACATAAATAAATCAGTGCTAGCTTCCAACATTACAATATATAAACAGTAAAGTGTGTATGGGGGGACATGCTGCCCCCTGCAACCCCCCTGCTTGGCACACTATAGGATTTGGGGATTGGGGTAGGTGCGAGGTTGGGTGCATGCAAAGTTTCTTCTGCATTCACAGAATCTGTATTTAAAAAAATTCAAATTTATTCTATTTATCCAATGTCCACTGAATACATATATTTATATAAGTAGCCCAAAGTTCCAAACTTACAATTTTTAAATATTAAAATGCATTATGAAAAATTCACATGTAATGCACTACTGCCCGACTGCAGCAAATATATATAATTACTTAATATGTATCTATGTTTGTGTCTTACATACCTATTTATATAAAGCAACTGAAATGTTCAAAGTATACCAACTTATATAAAAAAAAGCTAACATTCCATTTGTACCGTTGTTTTTTGTTCGTTAATGAAAATGTGGTACAAGTTATTGTTTACCAAGGTCATTCGTTATTCAACTTTTGTAAGAGTGAAGTGTTTTTTTTCTCTAAATGAAAAATGGCGGTTAAACATCCACTACTCCATCCCAAATTGATTAATTTTCCAATATTTTCTTCTTTCGGTGATTAAGTGTCGACCAACGAAAAAAACATTACTTTTTTCGAAGAAATTGGTTTAATACCAAATGAAAATTCAACTCCCGTGGCTGTGTACAATTCTGGCTAACGCTAAATGAATTGCTGTACTGAACTAACAAAGATGCATTATATGTTTATTAACATTAATCCCTTAAATGGAATCACCGTCACCACTAAAAATTAAAAAAAGCAGTTTTGGTAATTTTCGATTTTCTCAAAATGCGGGTTTTTGTGTTCGATTAAGAACTGATAGATACATGAAACACATATAAGCTAATTTGAAATTTCATTTCACAATTTTGAAAACAATCGGTCTAAACTTTTTTGTTCACGTTTTTTTTATCAAAATTTGGACTTTAAATGCGAATTTCTCAAAATCCATTGGCATGAGTAATTTAATTATAATGCAGGATTATAGAACAGACTTCTGGCTTTCAAACGCAGTGTAGCACTTTATTGTAAATGTTGCCGTTGTTTTTTAATATATTTTTTTTTTTCAATTTAAACCATTTTTTCTACCTCCTAAACGGGGGGAGATAGACCCCCGCCCCCTCCCATAGTAAAAAGTGCTTGTTTTTGACCCCTCTACAAAAACCCGTTATCAAATCTTGGCGGCCAAGTTATCGTACTCTCCCCAAGCAAAGCAACATTCGTCGATGGAAAAATAATTAGAAGGATAGTTTGTCGTTAATTATTCTTCTTAACGTTATACTTCAGAGAATGCCATCAGTCCGACTTCGGACATTCTTCAGAAAGATTCTTTCTTTAGCCGCAATTCTCGAATGTGAAATACCTTACCCGGCTCAGTATATCATCCGTATTCCGATATTCAGACATTAAAAACCAATGTGCATCGGTATTTCCCTTTATATCCTTTCCAATTTAAAAAAAAAAGTAGTTATTTTTGTTATGATTTGCTAGCTTGAAATCCACCAAAGAGTCTCATCGAAATGGGATTTCACTCTTTTTTTTTATTTGCCGTTCAATAGTTTACATGGTTTGTTCCACTTTGATAAAGTACCATAATATAAGATTAGCAGAGAAAATATAAACAAATTTGATGTGCAACAGCTCAAAGAGAACCAGGACCTTGTAACTTGCAACTCTTAATCATTCCTGTGTAAGTTACTACGTTTATATGGAGAATTGAATCGGAATTGAATCAGGATTTAGCTCAGTGTATACCTGGATCAGATTGAAATAGGATTTCTCGATCCGATCCCACTAAACGAGCTGAATCGAATCGAAAATATGCTTGTATACCTGAATCGAGGAATCGAAGAATCGAGTGTGTAACAACAGTTTAAACCAGATTGTCATTTCGATTCCATTTCAATTCGATCTCTCGATCCAGTGCCGCCATTCTACCTGGATCGAAATCTCAATTCGGATTCGATTTGATTCCTCAATCTACTCTTGTAACCGGGGTAAGTGTTATCAGGAATGCCGATTCCGAACGGCTAAGGAGCAGCTCTTTCATGATAAGAGATACTCTTAAAGGATTTATCAATTCCAAGAGGCAGTACATCTTTTATAGGGCAAGTTTTACATTTGGAAAAACATTGAACTCGAAGCTGACGTTGCAATGATATAGAACACGAAAAAAGTGGGTCCGGCAATGCCGTATCTACATATGTCTGTATATCTGTATGTCTATTCCTCGACCTACAGACTAAACCTCTGAACCGATTTCCTTCAAACTTATTATTTAAGTTATGCAAAAGCTTATTTATCTCAAAAAGAGCTATAACGATTTTGATAAAAAAAACAACAATGGCGCTATTATCGGCTGAATTCGATTTTGGTCAAAAAACAAATTTATGAAAAAATGTTGGTAACGGTACCTGTCATAGAACGGTGTTTTTAATTTTCGATTTTATCATTAACGGCTTTAACTATTTTCAACAAAATTTTTATACAAAAGATCCTTTAAAATTGAAAAATATTGAATACAAATTTTCGAAAAAATTGTTTTTGGATTTTTAAAAAAATAATAATTTTGTTTTGGAAAATTCAATGTCTTGAAAACGGGTGAACGGTAATTTTTTAATAATGTTCTTAAATTTATATTATTAAATACTAAGAACTTGCATATCAAATTTTTTTTATGAACATTTAAGGAACATTAAGTATACAAAAAAATGTGTGTACTGACGTACGCGCGCTGGAAGTAAAACTTCTTTTCCCTCAAGCAAATCCTCTGTAAGATTCTAACCTTAACCGTACAAACAATACGAGCAATAGAGAAAGTGAAAAGTCAAGTTCTTATCTAGCTGCTATATTTATTAAAATTTGAATAAATATAAATCAAATTAATTGATTAAGTTTGTATAAAAGTGAAAGTAAAGATAAAAAGAATATAAATAAATTGAAATAAATCCGTTTAGTAAGGTCTTGTTTCCCAAAAAAAGGAAAAAATGAGCTCGGACTGTATCGACTGCAGTCGACCGGTAAAAACGGGAGATAAGTGGCTAGTATGCAATGACTCTTGTGGTGGATTTTATCATTTAAAATGCCTTTAATTGAATCAATACGATTATTATTTAATAAGCGGAAAACCAGACATACATTTTATGTGCAAAGTGTTTAGATGGCTTAAAATCGCTCGAGAAAATTGTGAAAGACTTAACAGATTCCCTAGATTTAAAAAAAAAAAAAAATGAGGAAAGAAATCCCTCAAAAAAAGTCATTTGCAGAAACCGCGAAGTTATCGTGAAGCCAAAAGAGAAGCAAGACGTAAACAAAACGAAAAGTGACGTCACAGTTAATATAAATCCCTCTGGTTTGTCGATAAATAAATAATATTAACGAAAGGAAAGATGGATCGATATCGATTATTATTTGTTCGGATAAAGAATCTAGTGAAAAATTATGCAAAGAAGTGAAGCAAAAATTAAATGAAAAATATGTTGTTGATAGTCCTATGCTCTCAGTGCCGCACATTTTGTTAACTGGTTTGAGTGAACAGTATCAGATCAAAAACATAAATGTTAAAAAAGAGCCAAGTTCTTCTATACAAAAACCTTTGTGTAAAAAGTCAGCCGGGAAAAGTACTAAGATCTAAAAGTACGCCAAGTTCTTACTTCATGAAGGTTTAATACCGAATATTTAATGTAGAATAATATTGAAACAGCTACAATGTAATAGAGAAATTTTATTATTTAATGATTAGATACTGACTAAAATTTGATGGGTTCACTTGTCAAGTTTTTAAAACCTTTCGAATTGGGCATAAAAAAAATTTCTTAGTTGCTCGAACCAAGCAGTTGTGAAACTAAAAATTGAATGTGCGCGCCTAGCCTTAGTGTTTTCATAAAGTGAAAAAGTGAAATTTAGAACAATTTCAACTTTTACTTTTTGTGTTTTTCGAGATGGAAGATAGAAATTTGAAATGAGGTGGAAAAAGAGAGCATGTAGTTCTAGCTTTATTCTATATGCGTTACTGTTTTCAAATTTTCTCTGAAAATAAAATATCCCCCTGGTTTGACAAGAATGAGTTAACAAACAAACAAAATATCAAATTCGAATTAGAGCTGAGTAAATCGTTCATTTCAAATGATTGAATCGTTCAACAATCGATTACGAAAATGTTCCGATCATTTCAACCAACCGATCATTCGATCATTTTCATTTCACTGAAATGATTCAATACTGTTCCTATTCGATTTTAATTTCGATTTCGATGATAAGATTGACTTATGGCTTTGATAGTTCTCACAAAATATTCTATTATTGTAAGCCATAAATTGCCAAATAACATCGAATGATGCCTGCTTTGTACATGGATAAAAAGGTGTCAAAAAAGTTTTCGGCTGACATTTTATACGAAATACACTTTGTACGTCAAAGCTGAATTATCTATTTGGCAAGTCATAAACTGTCAAATTCCATCAAGGGATGGCTAAGATTTCGATGGATTAAAAAACGTCTATAAATATCCAAAAAAAAGGTATTTTATTTGTTGCTCCGGAAAAGAGCAATTTTAGGGTTTTTGGCTGACATTTTGTACGAAATATACTTTGTACGTCATAACTGAATTCGTCCTTTATTCGTCAAGCCATAAACAGTCAAATTCCTTCAAAGGATGGCTACGATGTCGATGGATTAAGAAACGTCAAAAAATCCACATTAAACATACTGGATTCTGATACATCAAATAACATCAGTTCAACAATGTGTCAGAAATGTGTATAGGTTTGAAATTTTGTTTACCATTAACTGTTTTCCTTTGGACTCCAGGATTGAGTGCTTAGTAGGTACTTCTCATTGCATTCAACAATTTAAGAAAATCATGAATTCTCTGTCTTTTATTGAATGATAATGAATTAAATAAATAAATTGGCACTCGAATTTCGAGAGCTGGGTCGGCTAGTAATTATAAAAATACTAAAGAAGATTTATGAAAAATAAAGAATATTAAGTTAAATAAATTTAATAATATTGGCGCAAAATTTTAAAAAGCCTATTATTAAGGTATTACTATGATACTACTTAACAATTTGCTAACTTTATAGTAATTTACTAACTCATTCTTAATTTTAAAAATGTTCTAACTAGTATCGTGCTAAGAGAATTTTTTTAATAAATTGTTTTTGAACACACCTAAACCAATGACATTTCTTGTAAAACAGTAAGTACCCGAACCTTTTTTTGATGTTTGCAAATGTCAAAGAGTCATAATATGAAGCTAGCACGATACTAAAAAAATAAAGTACATAGGTATTCGATGATTTTAACTTTAATGTTATATTCGATTAAAATTTTCAAATTTGTTGTCTTAACCTATAGTCCAGTCAAAGCGTCATTTGACCTTGCGTGGAGAGGCATGGTCTATTTTTTTTCATGGATCGATAGGTGCTTATGAGAAAAGCATAAAACCAATATTCACACATGACCAAAAAATGACACAAGACACATTTTTACCAATAACTTAGGTAAAAAAAAAGTTGTCATGTGGTGCAAATTTGGTTTTAAGCACCTATCGATCCATGAAAAAAAATAGACCATGCTTATCCGCGCAAGGTCAGGCCCTTTTTCATGACGCTTTGACTGGACTACTAAGTATCATACTAAAACAGCTTTAGCATCGTACTAATTCAATTAAAATTTCGCGCCATTGTTTTTGAATTTCAAGCAATGTTGTTCAGCAATAAGTCCAGATCTAGATCTTTTGACTCTGATGGCACTGGTGTTTTCAGATTTCTTGATCCATACGCATCCAGATCTTGTAAAAGCAGCGACGATGGCTTTGGTTCTTCTAAGGTGTGAGGCTTTTTCATTATTATATTCGTAATTAAAAGGTGAAAGACTCTCGTTGATATAGATTGAACCAGATTCCACATGTCCGTTTTTATCCAGGTCAGTTAAAGTAAGTGATCTAACACTGACACTGGATGTACGACGATGTAGGATGGTTTTACGAACTGCGGAGAGATGGTTCATCTTGTCATTTACACTGCACAATTTGATAATAATAGGTGCATCAGATGTTCTTGAAGAGGAGTCTCGCGTACTGAAGATAGACTTCAGAGTAATTGGCCTTTGCAGATCTAATGAACTACAAAGTTTGGAGAAGTATTCTGGAAGTTCTTTATTTTGAATAACAGGAACCCCAGCCAGTATTAGATCAGCTACTCGTTGCTCTCTCTCAAGTAAATTTTGGGAGACTTTCTTGTTTACCTCCACAAGGTGCAAGTCTACAGCAGACTGATGCTCATGAAGCGTTGTTTGTAAGTTTTGTTCAAACTTACAAATAAGTTATTGACATCTTTGACAGATGACTCACATTTTGCATCCATGTCACAGGTTATATTAGAAAGGGAAGCAAGCGGCCTCTCGAAATCTTCGCAGAGCGAATTTAGTTTACTTGAGACATTATTCATAAGCAAGTCCATTTTTGTTGTGATTGACTTGGGAGCAGGATCGTGGGTACCAGTGGCTGCAGTTACAGGAGAAGAGATAGCACAAACAGGCGAGCATTTGGAGTACGGAGAAGTTTTAGAGAGATGTTAGTTGATGGAAGTGGAAGCAGCAACTTTATTTTCCTTAACGTATGTGCTGATGGAAGGTGGTTTGGAAGCAGAAGAAGACGTATGGTTTGAGGCCGAAGTGACCAAGGTTAAGCTTGTGTTAATGGATGGAGGAGAAGTAATTTTTTTATTTGCAGCGCGCGTTTTTCTGTCCTTCTCCTTGACATTTTCGTTAATTTTATTCATTGTTGTATATTAATTGACGTTGGAGTGAAAGAGATGACAGGAGAATATAGAATGTATAAAATTTTTGTGGTTTATAAATTATTTATTTATAGGTTTTAGAGAGTAAAATCCACAAATTCACTTAAATATGATTGATTTTCGGTAAATAAATACAGTTGAAGCAAAGGTGAATAGTCAGATATGAAAATATTATAATGAAAAATGGGGAAAATCGAATAGAAAATAAAGCCGATATAATCACGTTTTACTTAAACTTGATGAATAAAGCATGCATACAAAGACATACGTCTCCAAGTTGTGTCAGTTGGATTTTTTTCCCTAAAGAGAATGAGGTTTCAATTTGTATTTTTAAGATGTGAAAGTAGAAAAAAGAGTTTGTTTTATTTTGTGTCATTGGGCTGAAAACGTATATGATAATCATGTCGATTACAGAATTCGCAGAATTTTACTCCCGGTGAGTTGACTTGATTCGCATCCGCTGTAAAACTCAATTATGAAATTCGTCGGATGAACTTCATTGTCGATTTCTAAAATTACCTTATCATTTATGAACTTTCGTATCGACACTGTCAGCAACAAACATTTATTCAACTGGCCTAGGCTGTGATAATATTTAGTATCGTTTTCGATCAACGAAATCAAGCATCGTTGAGAGTGGTTAGTACGAAGAGGGAGGACGGTTCAAAACCAACCGTGTGCTCTTTTTTTTGTTTTTTTTAGATTTCTTGCTCTCGGTTGCGTTGCTATTTGTGCGTTTTCTATTAAAATTTCTTAAACAAACACTTTAGCATTCAGTATGATAAGCTTTTGACTTAAATTTTTGTACTCTCCATTGTTTATTTTCGTTTAATCAAAAATTCACTTCAGATTCGTCTCAAAATTGGTGCGAATGTAAAATGATAGAAATTGTATGGAGTGCGAATGGATTGCGAAATCTGTAATACCATATAAGTTGAACAAAATGTCAGTGGTGCAGGGATTGTTACCGACATTCGTTCAACTTTCATTCGTCGGATTCAGTAATAGCAAAAGTTTGGAAATGAATTGAAATTGTCACTTTAGCTCATTCGCCGAATTCTGTAATAGGGGTGAATATTTTCAAAAAGTTATGGTACTTTTGTTAGTCCCGTGACGGAATATGTTCAACAAGGTAGGTTTGGAGTTTCATGGTCAAGGTGGACTAGTTTGACCCGCTGAATTAGAAGTACGGGAAAGACATCTCAAACAAGAAGGGTTTAATACAGCTTCAAAACCTGTTCTATCTGAAAGAGTCTATATTTTTTTTTAATAAGGCCTTAAAGAAGTTTTTGTTTTTATTTCTTTAAAGTTATTCATTTTCATTTCATTTCATTTATTTATTTCAATGGTATCTTTTACAATGGGCTTTTAAAGCCTATAATAACAAGTAAAAGTTATACATGAATTTAAATTAATTAAAAATTAAATTAAAAATTCTATTTTATATAAATTCAATTTTGGAAATGACAAGTTTAAAATTAAAAATTAATCTTTCTTTCTCTTGAACTTTATTCAATATTTGAATTTAGTTTAGTTTACTGCCAAGTATCTGAATAGGGCTGCTTCAAATTGCGCCGTGCCGCGAAGTCTTCTAATGAAATATGGTAAACTGTTCCACTGCCTGATAACATGAACAACAAACTGACGTTCCGAGTTTCTACAAGTAAATCTCGGTTGCACTAACATGAATGTACGATTAGAATTTACAAATTGTATTTTTTCAAAAAGGTATGCTGGCTGTTTGCTGATTAAAATCTTGTTTAGTGTTTTTAGGGAAAAATATTTTAAAAATGTGTAGAGATCACAACCAAATTTTTAGTTATGTTTCGACTGAAGTCATTGTTTGGAATCAAATCAAATAAAACTAAATGACATTTTATAAGAGAGCTTCTTTTTCCACGTTTCAGTAATCGGTCCAACTTACCCCATCTGCTACTCATCTTAACTCTAAAAATTATTAGTAATTTCTCTTCTTTAGATAATGAGACTTTATATTAAAATCTTGCCAGGGGCACTAATAACCTTAGTTATGGTGCTGGCTATGGAATGTAGGTACAAAATGAATACATTTTTAGTCTCAGGCCGAATTATTGATTATTTTGCTTAAGTGGGCCATTTCAGGCCACGCATCCTTATAAATCTAAATAGCCTAAACTGTTAATGATTATTATTTTTTTTAAAAAAAGATACTTATGACTTCCTTTTCCTATGCTTGATATATTTTTAAAAACGCATATGTGTATAATTATGCGCAGAACGTTTTGTTTCGCCTCATGCCTAAATAACCTTTGAAAAACATAATGTTATTCCCATTTAAAACAAAACAAAATTAAGCTTCAAAGCACAGATTGACGATACCGACGATACGACAGTTATATAAAATATTTGCCAGCATTATTTGCCGTTGTTTGTTTCTGTATCCTTTTAGCCTGTGTAACCAAATAACAAATTTGCCGCATGTGTATCCAATACATTTTTGATTGGGTTTATCGTTCTAGACTCACTCTACCCCTTTTCTATATTATTAAGCATCTATTTTGGATTGCGATAAATGGGGTTGCAATAATATTGTCTCTATGCCTTCTGTTTATAAAAAAAATGCAAGGAAAAATAACAACAACTTAAATAAACAGAAACACTCTATCCATCCGTCATTAAGCTAAGAGTATCTATAGAAGAAGGGTTGATAACTCATTTTCATTTCATCTTAATTTGACGACAGATTGATGTCACATATCATTCTCATCCCACTCAGCAGTCGTCATCACCCGAATCATAACATAACATAGATACAAACGACGAAAGTTCACTCAAAAGGATCACAACTATTACAACAATGATCCATTGTCAATATGGTCTTGTTTTTATTTTGAATTCACTTAAAAAAAAATAAGGGATAAGGGGTACTCAGGACACTTTGTTCAGAATAATAATTTATGCGCGAACACAATAGAAGCAACATGGTACGAATAACCTTACTATAATAAGGGACACTCAGGATTCAGGAATCAGGTCTTTCTGCCATGAGAATATAAATAAAAATATAAAAAACAAGGATGGAACATGTTGATGAAGCTGATGTTGATTATTCACTGTGACGGTGAATTGATATTTAATTTCTATGTGCAAAGAAAGTTGTTGTATCCCAAGGGGACGGATTTTCTGTGTCCCAAATTTCTACATTTATTCTTTGTTTGTACTTTGCCTATGGCCTGCCCAATAAAAATCATGATAAAAATGGGAAATTAGATAATCTTGAAAGTGTGTAAAAAAAGATTTTCATTTCATGATGATGATGATGGTCAGCTAAAATAAAGCTTTTTTATATCAGATTTTAAGATTAAATCAATTTCAAAATTTTCGTCTACTTAAACACTAATTTAGACGGCCGGCGCGGCGCGCGGTTAAGGGCCTAGTTGGACCACGTCCTGAACTAACTATAGCGACCACACTTTGTGTTCTATGAAGCACTAAACTGAAGTTTGCTTGCTAATTTGTAGTCTGCATACCTTCTAGGAATATTCTACATACCAAGTAAAAAAGATTTTTAAAAATATCTCAGTAAACCTTATTTCACCTTAGCTATTGAAGAGTCAAAACCAAATATTCTGCGATTGAAAAGGACATCGAAAAATCTCTTTCGTTTAGTTCTTCAAGATATTTCTAAGGAATAGATTTTTTTTTAAATGAAGGAACTGAAAAACTTTGAGGGCGGAACGAGTAAAAATTTGAGTTCTCATAATTTCGATTATTATTTGTGATTCTATAATTAGAAAATACCAAATGATTAAATCAGGCGAGTGCCGCTAACCAGAGCTGCACATGAAAAGACACAAAACGGGACGGTAAAAGATTTTTGTAAGTCTCGAAAATTTTAACATCATCTCGATATCGGTCTCGTAAAACTCTTCTAGGTCTTTTTGGTTGGATACCTGATTTTGCCTGTATCTTTCAAGCTGGATTACTGGCAATAAGGGAAGCATACAAAATACTCAAATTAAATTGCACAAAACAATCATTGATTCCGATTCTTCATCCTCTAATTTTGTCCAACAATACCGAGAAGAGCTTGCGAGTCTGAAAATCGACCTCGAAATCACCTTTAACTAGGTTCTGGGCCACAAGGAATTTGAGTGAAATGAACGGGCAGACGAGGTGGACAGGCAAGAATCAGTCATTCTTAGCTCATTTCCGGAAAGAGTTTACATTACTCTTATTGGTATTAGCAAGATTTTCTCAATTTTTTCTCACAGAATCCAACAGTAGGTGAAACAGCTCAACCAAATGCATTATATATCTAGAAAGATATGACCTAATATGCAGCACCAGGCGAAAGACCACCCTGTGTTTAGGTTTCCCTTAAAATGATAGGTGATAGAAGTATTACAGAAACATTTGAATCTCTCGAACACCGACGCAATGTTATTGTCTTTCATTATTTTATCGTTATTTTTATTAAGAGTGTTCTAGTGAAATAGCCAGTTGTATTCCTCCCCTCAAGCAATTCAACCGTAATGCTTGTGCTTCAGTGAGTCCCCATCAGTTAACCTTTAAGTCCAACTTCTAGCGAACTGTTAAATTTAGAGATTCTTTCTTTAGCCGCACAACCCGAATGTAGAATGCCTTACCCGACTCATTACTTCCATCAGATTATGATATTCAGACATTCAAAACCAATGTGCATCGGTTTCTACTTTTAAATCCTCTCCAACTTTCCTAAAACGCTCGCACTGTGCTGAAACATTTTAAGGGTAGTCATAATCCCTTATAAAAATAAAAAAATACAGCGAAGCTGTTCATACAAAATTCATTATCGTAGGGACCAGTATGAAAAAAAGTGTCATTAAGTGTCCTCCGAAAATATCCTGCTCAAGCCAAATTGAGATCTGAATCATTCGGAAAGTTATTCTGTGACGATCTTTACGAAATATCTAAACTGCAGATCACAAACCTGATGCTAATTTTTTATTTTCGAGACTAGAAGTAAATCTCAGTCGTTATAGATTTCTTTTGTATCCCGCCTCGAATGGGCATAATAAGGTAAGGCCCAACATGACGATGACACAACAACAGCAAAAAAAAAAAAAACAAGAAAAAGACGTGTATCATTGCCGACAATATATTTTATATTACATATGGACCTATGTACGTCCTACGCACACACACGGAACTTTCAGCTCAAAAGGAAAAAATATATTTCCGAAAAGGACAGTATATTTTTTCACAATTAAAATTTGTTACAAAAGTAAGCTTACACTTATCTTAGAAAAAATATAAAAACATAACATACAAAAATCATTTACATTAACGTATTTAGAAAAATTGCGGCAAAGTGCCGCCCAGATATTTTAAAAAATTGCCGCCCCCAAGCAAAGTGCCGCCCGGGGCCTGTGCCCCCTTTGCCCCCCCTCGCTACGCCACTGATGTTTAGTCAAAATAATCTAAAAATTTCATAAGATCCCATTTATTGAAGAAATCAAATGCGTAAGAAGGTTTTAAGCGCAAGACTACTCAGGATTTTTTTTTAAATATTTAACAACAATATGGAAGTCGCAAGAACTAAGCAAGATGGCATAAGTCTTGAGACTCAGAAGTCCATAAATCCCTTTGGACACCATAATTAGCACAACGGAGCTTATCAGTGTTTTTTTTTTGTGTAGTTTAACAATATGTTAAAAGGAACGTAGGTTATAACTTCACAATGATGAAGGATCCGTCATATCTTCTGTTCTCAAATCATCCCTTTATATAATAATAATAATAATTACTAATAATCGTATTACCTACACTATATTGTCATGACATTTTGTGTTCTTTATGTTTTACGCATAATAATCAGTTTCATATTCTTTTATTCGCTAAAATATTTACAGACTTCAAGAAAACTTGTGCGCTTCAGCTAATTCCCAATACCTTTGGGAATAAGCTGTCTTTTGCCGCCTTCTGTGTATGTGCCTCAAAGATGAAATCGAGTGACACAGGGAATATATAATTATTATATATGGTGTTCCAAAAATAATGTAATCTTTCTTTTCACCGCAAGCATAACCATCTCATCGTTGTTTCATTGTGTGTATGCTTATCGTCGTTACAGACAAAAAAACACCATATACCTATCACGTCAATGATGTGCGAAAAATATAGATTTTACTTCCATTTCCTCTTAAAAAAAAAACTAAATATAATAAAAATCCGATCGATTCGGCAGAAAATTGCTGTCAATTCTGTCTTTTATTTCATTTCTCCCATGAGATGTAATGGAGATGACAGAAATGACAACGATAACATCGGTCTATATTTTTATTATTTTTTCCTTCAAAAATAAAGGACATTTTACCTTAATTACTGCAGACGAGACCGACCGACATGCCAAGATACGCACCCTTATTTTTCACTACCACAGCCTTCTATAAGTTTTGACATAGAGCTCAATGGGCGCTCTAACGATGACGATGACGATGACAAGAACAAGAAGTCTCTGATGTGCAATATCGTTTCATATTTTTATTTCCGTTGGTTTTTCTTTTCACTCGTTCTTTTATTGTTATAGTACCTATTTTTGTATTTTTTTTCCAGACAGAGAGAGCTCTATCAAGTTGAAAGTGAAATTTGATTAGCAATTTTTTTAAAAATCGAAGGAATTGTATTTTTTTTCGTTAGCGAGGCGTCCCACTGTGAAACAGTGGAACGAATGAAATTCATTTAAAAATCATTTGAAAAAGAGATTAAGGCATTTGTCATGCTTCAGGCTATATTCTACACACTGCGTTGAATTCGGGTCAAATTCAATTGGCGGGGTGTGTAATAGGAATAAACATTTTTATGAAGGAACACAAAATTCCATGGTAATAATTTTTAGGGTGAGGGTTCCGAACTCTTGGGTGATGACGGAATTATATTGTGTTATAGATTTTGATTATGATCGATTATAAGGTTCTGTAGGCTTACTACATTCTAGAATCTGAAGTGCCAAAAAGGGTTAACCATGTTTTTGAACTTTTATTTTCTTATATTTTGTCTTATCGAATTCCTCCAATCCGATACGTGCGGTTAAGTTTAACAGATATTTCACGTTGAAAATTGTGAAATCATTGTACCTACCTCTCATCCATAAACTTGACGACAGTAAATCACAGTCAAATATTCTTTGATAGAGTCGTAATTCCCTTTGAAGGATGAGATTCTCTCAAAAATGCTGACATGTTCGCAATAAGTTCTCGTAAGAGTTTGCGGTTTTCGGTGCTGAACACGGATTTTTTTAAAAATCACTACACTAGTATTGTTTTTTACTTGCGAAATATACATATATGTATGTAGATGGGGTGGGGGGGGGTGGTTTTGATACAAAATTTAGATGCAATACAATTTAATGTTGACAGAGGAAAGGTTCGTTGTAACGACGAATGTTTCGCGTCAATAAAGAATATAGGCTCTCCCAAACCGGATTTAAACATTCGCTCCGCGAGGCGAATCATTCACAATGATAACAAAAATGACAGATAAACAATGATAGCTAACAACGAAAAACTGCTGTCGGCGAACGTTTCGCCCCGGTTTGGGAGACCATTTTATAAGTGTTATTATTAAGCATTTTGTATGTGTAGGTATTTGGCTTTTTTACTACTTACTTATTTAACCGGCTCCTGATCCATGGAGGGTCTCTGCCTGTGTTAATGCGGTCTTCCATCGGTTGCGATCCCTCGCGAGCTCCCTCCAGTCGTCGGGACCAAGCGCTCTTGCGTATGTAACCGCCTGGTCCCTGTAGCGGAGGTTCGGTCTTCCTCGTCGTCTCGAACCTGGGGGCTGGGATTCGAAGATTTTCTTGGCTGGAGCGTTGTTGTCCATTCGCTCGATGTGACCGAGCCAGTGTAGTCGACGTGTTTTGGCTTTTTGGACTACATCCACATCTTGGTACAGCTCGTATAATTCACGATTGAATCTTCTCCTCCATTCGCCCTCTTCGCATATAGGACCACATATCCGCCGAAGAATTTTTCTCTCGAAAGTGCCCAGTATCAATTCCCCCTTTTTTTTTACTTATTATTTTTTACTTTTGCTGTAGGAACTGGGGGCTTCGAGATGTATCTTTTCCTACACATCAAGTGCTTACATTACCTATTCGTTGGTAACCGCCGGATACTGGTCTTGGCTTTATGTCATGACTTGCTAAACTTGTAAGTGCGAATTTTGACCAAGGAAACAATTGCAACACTAAACCCATGGCCCATCATCAAGTGCTTACATTACCTCCTCGTTGGTAACCGCCGGATACTGGTCTTGGCTTTATGTCATGACTTGCTAAACTTGTAAGTGCGAGTGTTGACCAAGGAAACAATTGCAACACTAAACCCATGGCCCTACAGATTGGAGGTTAGTGCGTCGGGCTAACGACCCGGCCACAGTAAAAAATACCAATTGTTATGAGAGAGAATTTGCCTTTTTTATCGTTGTGAATATTTCGTTCCGATTTCACAATGGCTTGGCACTTTGGCAGAGCCTTAAAGTTTATTCAAGAGCGAGTGTCAAACATTCTGGTTTCCTGAGTAGTTATAACTTTTAAAGGGTGAATGCTATACTGAATAAAAACTATGACTGTTAAACTTATTTATTATCATAATTATTAGGAATAATTATTTATCATCATAAATATTATGAATACTTATAATTATCTTTCTACCGACGGATTGGTAGAACTTCCGCGCCTGGTGCGGACCTCGCTCTCGGCTATTTTCTATTTCACAGATTAGGTTCTTCTCCCAGGCTGATTTTTTTTGTCTGTGTAGCCGTTTTTCTATTCTTCTGAGCTCTTTATATTCCTCTTCGCGTGCCCGCATTCTATGAGATTGTTGCATTGCTCGGTACGCAACATTCTTACGTTCAGTCGCTAGCTTGCATTCATCATCAACCAGTCGTTCCGATATTTACGACTGCTACCTAAGATGGAGTTGGCAGTACTAATGACAATATTCTTAAGACGTGTCCACTTCTCATTTACGCCCAGCATACTGACTCCAGGACTTACTCTCCCTAAATCAAATGATTCTAGGGCGAGTCCTAACGCATTACAAAAGGTGTTACTGGTGTTTTCATTGCGCAGGGCAGCCGTGTTGATTCGAACCTGATCGGCGGATGCAATGCGTCTTCGCAAGGCAATCCGCCCTCGGAAAACCATACCAACAAGATAGTGATCCGAGTCGATATTGGCACCTCGGTACGTTCGTACCGTCATCAAGTTCGAGTAGTGGCGACAGTCTATCAACACGTGGTCTATTTGGTTACGAGTGACTCCATTAGGTGATACCCAGGTGGCTTTGTAGATATCTTTACGCGGGAACCTGGTACTCGCAACGAACATGTTTTTCGATGCTGCCAATTCTAAGACTCGAAGTCCATTGTCATTAGTGTTCTCATGCAAACTATGGGTACCTGCGTAATGCCTGAATACCGGCTCCCGACCTATTTTTGCGTTCAAATCCCCAAGGATGATTTTAACATCATACCTTGGACAGGCATTGAGGGCCCTCTCGACTTGTTCGTAGTAAGTCTCTTTTTCTTCGTCTGAGGACTCCTCCGTAGGTCCGTAAACGTTAATGAGGCTGATGTTGCCTCGCACGCGAAGGGTGCATAGCCTTTCGCTTATAGCGTTAAAGCCGATGATGGTAGACTTCATTTTTTCGCTGACTAGGAAGCCTACCCCGAGCACATGGTGTTTTGTATGACAGCTATAGTATATGTCATATTCTTTCTTCTGTAGAACACCATTCCCTGTCCATCTGATTTCTTGAAGAGCTGTTATGTCAGCTTTATATTTTGACAGTGCATCGGCTAGCTGCTGAGCAGCTCGAGCTCTATAGAGCGATCGTACGTTCCATAAGAAAATTCGTAAATCGTTTTCCAGTTTTCGTTGCGTTGGTTGTCGTCGTGGGATCCGTTTCCGAGGCTTGTTGTCGGTCTCGTAATTCATAAAGTTTTACGGGACAGGGAATTAACCTGTCGCCAACCTGAGGAACCAGCCTGATCATATTAGCCAAACCTTTTTAAAGGCTTGTTTCTAGCGGCCGCCACGGAGAGGCTATGATCAGACTTCCACCAGTCCCGAATAGTTACGGCACGTGTATGTTTTCGTATGCTACATGTTACTCCCCCTATTCGTCTGATGGCTTATTACAGAGATAAAATTGTCTTTGGGAAGTTAGGCATGAAAACATGTTTAATTCTTCCACATTTTTTAATGCAAGTTGATCTGTTAGATATCGAAAACTGAGTTTTACTGTATAGATAAATTGATTGCCTACTTTTTATAATGCTGAACAATAAAACGAAAGAACGAAACTTGATATAATTCATCAAATACATATACAACAGATTTTAAGCCAAGTGTGAGATATGGTCAAATCTTCTTCTTGTTTTTAGTGGTGTAAATTTTTGAGCAGGCCATAAGGTTCGAAGAACACCATATGTTCTGCCCACAATTAAATTTATGCCGTTATTCCATGTGAGGATCCTATTAAATACCATTACCATTTTTCGAGGTATCTGCGAAATCAATTGCTGAATTATTGAGTATAATTGAGTGAATGTAAGATAGCTCTAGTTTTTTTTTTGCAATAACTAAACACTTACATTTTTTAGGATAAGGTGACAGGTTATTGTCTGAAGACCACATAGATATCTTTTGAAGATCTTCATTCAATATACTGGAACAAGTCTCTATTAGACCTAGAGGACAACTTCGATAAATTTAGATATCATCAGCGTAAATATGCGTCAAAGAATTTACAATTATATTTTTTATATCGTTGATGTAGAGCGAGAATATAAGAGGGCCCAAAATCAATACTTGCGGGACACCTCTCACCAATGGAAGTAGTTCAGATAAAGCATTATCTAGAAACCAAGCCTGTTTTCTATCACTAAAATATGATGCAAGTAACTTAACAGCAAAAGGAGACATATTAAAGCAGTGGCGTTATTTATCAATAAGAGTAGAGTGGTCCACCATATCAAATGCCTTGGAGAAGTCCAGAAGAATATGGTATTGATAACGTGGAAGGACCAAAGGTCCTTTCATGAAAAGCAGATGCACTCCATCCGAGCCAACAGCAACAGTAAAGACTACAGGATTACTGTAAGTATTATTCGCAGCTGAAATTGTTCGGGGAACCGATAAGAAACTACGATTTAGATCATTACGAAGTTTACTTCATAGCTTACGGCCATATATATTGGTGTTAAGTTCACTGGAATAATACTGTGTTTAAGAAATTCTAATCTCACGAGTTACTTTATTTCTTAAAAATTTGTAAAATTGATGGAGTTCCTCAATCCGTGAACGTGAGATCCAAAGAGATGATTTATATTACCTTGCAGGAAAAATGCGATTGCTGATATATGATTATAAAGAATTGCCCTGTTAGTAATATTTACAAAGGACAAATCTAACAGTGTACTCGTGGTATTAGGAAATGAGTGGGTACCTGGGTATTTACGGGATGCAAGTCAAACGCCATCATGCTATCAGTAAGATGACTTTCAATCAATAAGTTACTAATAAAGTCACCTCATACAATGATATTACTTGCACTAGCTGGCAATTCTTCTATTAAAGAATGTAAAGGTGTTGGGTGAATATTTTTGTTGGTCTATATTGCTACACCCCCACTAGTGCGAACATACCTATCCTAACAAAAATTTTGTTCAATTAATTATTATTTTTTTATTTGTTTCTTTTTCATTACTATATAAATAACATTTTAGTTCATATAAGTTCATTTAAATATAAAAGAGAAATAAGTAGAAGCATTTATAATTATTAAAAATTATTTTCAATGCCACTTCAAATTCATGAACATATTATTATAAAATTGGGTGGGGTGACCCTTCAAAAAAGTTTTAAGCTACAAAAAAAAAACTTAAGATAAAATAAACTATCAATAAATTAAAAAAAAAAATTAAAAAATATATTTCTGATCTGAGGCATAGTGCTAATTTATTGTAATATCTGAAAGATGAAATACTAACAAAATTTCGAAAAGCAGTGGTGCGTGAGGAATGTTTACCAAAAATGTGTGGTTTTTACGGACGTATAGTTCTCAAGAATTCATAGATTACGATGACCAGATCTCATAAAGAATGTTTTTAATACTTTAAGGCAGTACAGGTGGCGTAAAGGAAGAATCCCCAAACTCAGAAATAATGGAAAACTATGATCCAAACGTGACTTTCTTAATATTTTTCTTATCATAAGTTTTTGTAGTACCAAAAGTGGTTGGATTTCGTTGAAATTCGTTCCTCCCCAGCAGATTATACCATATTACATATTAGAATGAAAAATTCCGTAATAGGTCGTTTTTAATAGCTCAACCCTACAAACAGCTGGCAAATAAAAGAAATGTTTAAGAATGGAACGAAAGTACTGCTTTAGATTTTCAGTATGGCTAGAGAAATTCATTTTTGAATCCAGAGTTATTCCTAGATATTTAAATTTATCTACGTTTTCAATTTGAAAACAATACTCACTACATACTGAACTGTTATCAAAAGTATTCTCTGCTGATTTAGATTCACATTTGCAGTAACATACGAGTAGTTTGAAACGTTGACAATTCGGAGAGTGGTAAAATACGCGCCAAGGTTAAGCAAATTCGACAAACCAAACAACATAAAAGTTTTGTTTTTAAGCTGATAACTAAATTGTGCCTTGCAAACCAGATTCTAAGAATACTTAGATCATAGTTTATGTCGGCTGTTAAGTCTAAAAGGCTTTTTGTTCCGTATGCGAATCATATGTCATCAGCGAAAGCTGTTCACACCTTAGAAAGGCAACTCAAATAATGAACTAATGTAGATTAGAAACAGTAAAGGTCTAATCGCAGACCCTTGTGCCACACCCATATGAGTGTATTCTTTGCTGCTTGTAATCTTATCAATTTTTACTATCTGAGATATATTCTCCAAATATACATACATATATAGAACCCCTAAAATCTACACACTCTAGTTTTTTCATTTAAATATTTTGGTTGACCATATCAAATGCTTTAGTTATATCAACAAATAAACCTCCTGTACATTTTCTTTCGTCTAAGCTTTTGAAAGATTTTGAGCAAAAATCCAAGAGTGCATCTTCCGTTGATTTTCTTTCACGATAACCCAAATGAGAAGAAGCGAAGAAATTTGTTTTGTTAAGGAATTTCACATCCCTTGTCTTAATGAGTTTTTCAAAAACCTTAGGCCGTGGTTACGGCCAACGCTAGTAAGCTAGTGCGCTAGTCCGCGCTAGTAAGCTAGTAAATCTAATGTTTGGATTATCAATAACGTGGTCATAGATCACGCTAGCTGCTTTAACGCTAGTAAAAGAGTGCGTGCTAGTCCTTGCTAGTAAGCTAGTAGATCAAAACTCATTTGATTTTCAAGCTTACTAGCGCGAACAGTGTTTTAGTTTTTTCGGAATGGACATCCAATTATTGGTAAGTAAAGTAAAAAAAAGGGAATTCTTGTATGATGTAAGGTCCTACAAAAATAAAAAAAAAACTATAAAAAAAGCATGGAACGATTAATAATAACAAATACAAGTTATTTATTCATATATTCAGTTTTTTTATTTTTAACATAGGTATGAAAAACATAATATTAGATTCTGCAATCAATTTTTGTATTCATTGTTTAAATAAAAATATTCCATATAAATATTGCGAGTATTGTTTTCTGCGAAGCTGTAATTTTTAGCAGCAGTTGAGGCTACAGATTCGGCAGCTGGACTTTGTCTATGAACATTCAATAAAAGACATCTGTGTACGCCTTCAATATGGATGATAATATTATGCAATAAACAAACGGTCTTAGCGATAACCTTTGCTACGTCAACACTTGTTTCTTTCTCTTTTGTTCATATATGCCACTTTCCAGCATTCATCTCCTAATAAGACAAAAGGGATGCAACCTACACAATTCGGAAATCCCCACCGGGTATAAAATTTATTTGCAAATTCCTTTAATTGCTTTTCACATGGACGTGGCAAATGTTTTTTTTAACAAATCTTTTCCAAATTGCTGTGCACACATTTTTAACAATACCAGAAATTGTGTTCCATTCTGTAGCTGAACGCTAAACTTCAATACGATGCGCCAGTAGCTAGATATCTTCAAAGCAATTAGAGATGCTAAATTTAAAATTATACATTTTTTAGGAAAACTGAAAACGAGTCCTTTTGGGTATAAATATCTGAGCTTACTGACTGATTATGATAAAATGAGGAATTTATGCTTTTCCTAGTTGGTTTAAATCTTTTACATTTTATTAACTTTGTTATTAATTTTTAGATTCAACTTCCAAGTTCACATCACCTTCAACGCATTTTGATGTAATCGATACAGACAACATATTAAGAGAAATAGCTTACGAATAAAATTTTACTTATTTTTTTAGGAATTATATTTAATTTTTTGTATATAACTACTTTATTGTTAACTTATAAATGGGCACAATAGATCTCCAGGTTCCCCCCCAGTACAACTTATTTATTTTTGTATGCTTTTAAAGCCCTTTGTGACATAAATCGAGCTTTGGTTTTAAATCAAACATGACTTGCTTGCTGGACTTTAGCATAACCTTTGAGCATAAATTGGATGAGCCAATACTTTAAATTAAGAGTCTTCAAAAGAAAATGTATATACATACTCGTACATTCAAAACATGCATGTATATTTTCTGTAAATTTGACTATATAAAAGCGATATAAATATAGCATTTTGATATTCTTATCAAATTATTCACACTCGTGAATGTAGAAAATACCTCCTAATAATACAACACCTTACTTATAACACTACTCAACACATTTTTTGGGACCATCAGACTACACTTTTCGCAAGGTTCTTGATGCCCTGATAATTTCAGTATTTTGAGATAGTACGATTATAACCGAAAAGTGCAAAAAATTGTTTTTTTTCACATGTTTTAGGTAAAATTAAAGTACGAAATAATTTTCCAAAAAACTCCTTATAGACTTCTAAAAGTAGTAATCTTCTTCCTAAATATTCATTAATGATTTTTTTAAAATGTTTAATTCCTTTCGGAGAATTGCCAAAAACGGTATTTTTGAACTTTCAGCTCTCTATACATATCTCAGAGATGGAACAATTGTTAAGGTCTTAATTTAAATCCACAACATAAACATATTTTGCTTACCACACCGCAGGGTAATGAAAAGTCTTTCTATAGATATAATTGATAGTTTCGCTTCTTGAGTTTGAATGATTGGATCTATTTCTTTCAAAATGTAGTCATAAGTTTTTGTGGTTATTATGTGGTACTCAAAAACTTTTGTTCGTCCTTCCTGAAACATTCATATAAACGTTGAAACTCGCCATGCTTCCAGCCAGCGCCAGCGGTCAGAAAAAGTACGATGCGGTGGTTCCTTGTTTTAATAAAACAATCTCGAATTCTTTTCGTGAAAGTGACATTTTTTAAGACATAAAGAACCGATTGATATTAAAACCGACCTCACGCCACGTTCAAATTAGTACCATTTGAAGGTTTTTAAAATGTCTTTAACAAGCCATACATATATGTATATGTAAATAAATAAATTCTATAATTTGTCCACTCTTTTCTCTTCCCAAATGAATAACCTGATGATGCTCTCAAAATAAACAATACAATGAAATACCAACTAGTGCAAATGGAACTAGCTTGAACGAACGTCCACGATTTTCTTACTAGCGCACTACCTCAAAATAGCGAGAAATAGCGTGGGCTAGCGCACTAGCTTACTAGCGTTGGCCGTATCCACGGCCTTACTGTCTGACGACAGTAACGAGATGGTTCGGTAATTATTTACCATATTCTTAGCACCTTTTTTATAAAGTGGTACGAAATCAGCACATTTCTTCGCATCAGGAAAAATACCAGATATTACGCTATTATTGAATAAGTGTTCTAAAACGTCGATAAAAGACCATTTAATGTTTTTCAAAAGTTTTATAAAGTGGTCCAACGAAAACGCATGATGTTAATTTTAAATAAAAAAAAAGTTTTCAAAAAATTATCTTAAATTTTTTTTATTATGATAGAAGGATCTATGACAATTACGTGTGAACAAAAATATCGGCCAAATGCTCGCCACGGCTTCGGTGGCATACCTCTATCCGACGATCCATATTTTCAATGACTCTGAGAAATAATTGAGGTTCAATAACGTTAATGTGCCGATGCCGAACCAACGAACTGGGCGAGCATGCATGTGTTTTCATATTTTTTACAGACTCGGTTTGCTGAATATTTCGCACAATTCTACCGATTGTGGACACATTTGGTCGATTATGCTGACCAAAAACATCACGAAGTGCACGAAATGCATTTTGATTTGAACGCCCATTTTCGGCCAAGGCTTCAACAATTGGCAAAAAACTTGACGTTAAGGTGTTACTCACAATTAACATCGTGCAATATGGTTGGACCACCCTTTAGTTATTGATACTTCTGTTATGTACCACCCATATTTATGTATTTGTATATCTAAAATCTTATCTCTAAAATCTTGCGTCTCTTTTTATTGTATTCAGATATTGTATTCAGATTGAAATAAACCATCAACTCGAATGATCGTTTGTGTGTTTTTATTTGTAACGAAAGACATTTTTAATAAATTGGTGTCAGAAGTAGAGATAAAAATGTATTTTGTTTTTTGCTTATTCCTGCGCATATTCCTTCATTTTCACCTGTGAGTATTACTCGTATTTGTTTCATCAGAAATAATAATATATTGGCTCAAAATTTTAATTGAATTAGTACGATGCTAAAGCTGTTTTAGTATGATACTAGGTTAAAACAACGAATTTGCAAATTTTAATCGAATATAGCATCATACTTTGTCTACCCTTTTATTAAAGTTAAAATCATTGAATACCTACTTTATTTTTTTAGTACCGTGCTAGCTTCATATGACTCTTTGACATTTGCAAACATAAAAAAAAGGTTCGTGTACTTACATTTTTACACGAAATGTCATTGTTTTAGGTGTGTTTAGAAGCCATTTATTAAGAAAATTCTTTTAGTACGATACTAGTTAGAAAATGTTTAAAATTAAGAATGAGTTAGAAAACTACTATAAAGTTAGCAAATTGTTAAGTAGTAGGTATCATACAATAAGCTGTATCAAATTTTGCGCCATTGATTTTACAAAAAAAAAATTATCCTTTTTTTTTCCAAAAATCAAAAAAAAAGTTTCCAAAATTTGTATACATTTTATTATTTCAAGTACAAACAAGCTTCTGGATAAAAATTTTGGTCGAAATCGCTTGAGCTGTTAATGAGAAAATCGAAAATAATAAAAAAAAACGTTCTTTGATAGGTACCGTTAATACCTCCCTAAATTTTTTTTAAAAAATACAGTCCATGGGCCATAATAGCACATCGTTACAGCGGTTATCGAGATAAATAAAATTTTGCGTAACGGCTGTATGGCAGGTACCGTTTACCAATTCTCAGGCGCTGCAAAAAAGTTTTTCAGGGTGTACAGTGTACACATCCAAGAGTATCTCTTATCATGAGCAGTACTGTTCATTAGCACGTACTATGTTAAACATACCCTTGAGAGCGTATAAATTATCATCCCAACCCAATCTTTTTTCTAGAGAAAAATATTTTATGATTCAAGGCTATAATAACTACTTACCGCTGCAGCTGGCCGAAACTAGGAAGATGGAAGGAGATGGAACACAGGTTTTTGCGTTCTGTGTTTTATTTCGATGTTTGGTGTGTGTTGTTTACCGCTTAATAAAATAAATATTTAAAAGTAAATTATGAAAGTGATTTTCTTTCGTTAGCAAGCACCTCTATTAGATTTGAACCTTAATTATTTTACAGCTCTTCTCTAAAAAAAAAAGTGTAGGCAACGACCGTACAACCGTATTTTGAGCTTTTATCTTTTTCACTCCTGGATATAAAAAATGTACACAACTCAAGCGAAATTCGATTCAAATTTTAGGCTTTTCCGGCGTACAGAAAGAAGAAAATCACAAACTTTTTATTTTCTGAAGAAATTGATTTCAAAATAAAAAATTTACGAGGGGAAGAAAAAGTGAACAGGCTTAGAAATTGGATATCTGAAGACTCCAACAAAAAATCAACATTATTCAAACGGATTTATAAGGGCTAGTATATTAGAAAAAATAAAATCCTAAACGAAGTCTCTATCAAAGGTATTAACAGAACAATTTTCATTAACAGGGGTCAGGGTAAACTAAAGTAAGTATTTTTTTAAACCCCGACCCCGATAAATGAAATGTTTTTTTTTATTAACATATACCTAATATTCATATCTCAAAATATCGCTTATATTCGGAAAGTTTGCTTACGAATATTTTAGTAAGAGCAGACGAAATAAAATTAAATAAAATGCACGACTGGGTCGCAAGAACTTGCTCTTATGTAAAAGACTAAGAATTTCAAAAAATGTTAATAGAGAAAAACTGTTCATAAGCATACAATTCATTTTTTTAAATGACTAAAACAACTCCTTTAGTAGTTGGAGCTAAAAACAGGATGCCAAGTGACTCAAGCAAATATAAGTTTATGCAAGAACAAAAATTATAAGTCATTTTAGTGGTTTCTTAAAAAATAAGCTTTTATATACTAAATTGTTAAGACATTATTAAGAAAACATTTTGGTACGACAACTTAATGTTTTAATTACTGTACGAATAAAAAATAAATCACCAAAAAAATATTGAACCGTTTTTAAGATATCGAATTTTCCAAAAACTATGGATTTTTTTCTTCAAATGTTCAAAAAATATTATTTTTACTTTTATTATTTAAAACGTTTTTTTTTTACTTTTTAGAAGTTTCACTATGAAAAATTTCATTAAAATTCGTTCTGCCGATAATGAGAAATTCAAAATTCGAAAAAATGGCTCCTGGTAGGTACAGTCAGTAATAAATTAATTTCAAATTTTTTTTTATTAAATTATAGATCGTAAAAAATAAACGAAAGAAAAAAGAATTATCAAAATTGTCGGAATCGTCTTCGAGTAAAATACGATTTTCGATAACCATTCTTTAATTTTTGTATACGTATTTTTCAAATCCTGTAGATTATATTAAGAAACTTTTATTTATCAAGTTTGAAAAAAATCGAGTATGGGGTTTTCTAAATATTGAATTTGAATTTTAAAAAAGAAATGAAAATTTGAATACGCAATAATACTCAAACTTTGAAGGAGCTTCAGAATTAAAAAAATGATTAAAATCAGTTGTACCGTTTTCGAGAAAATCAAAAACACAAAAATGGTTTCAGGGGAGCTACCGAAAATAGTCATTTTTTGGAAAATTGTTTTCAACCATTACCTTGCTTTAATTAAATGAAATTTTTTGAATTTAAAAAAAAAAAAAAATTTGGAACAGTTTTTGAAAAAAAAAAAAATATTCATAAAATTTCGAAAAAAATTCGTATGACAGGTACCGTTATTTTTGGTCTTGAAAAAAAACGAAAAAAATCGTGTGGGGGGGAAACAATTCAAAACGATATCTACCAAATAGAAAATCGGCCGAGCCGTTTAGGCTGTAGTCGAACAGACAGACAGACAGAATTGCGAGACCCACTTTCTTCGTCTCCGCTATCAAGTTTGATCAAAATCTCGGATTTGATTTTTTACGAAAACATAACTTGCCTTATAGTACCTATAAGTCGCAAGTAAAAATAAATATTTTGATTTAATTAAATTTTAAATATGTCTGTAAGAAACCGCGACAGTTGGAAATTTCTAGTGTGGTCGATGTACAGCTGTGTAAATCGTTCATTTAAAATGATCGAATCGTTCAACAATCGATTACCAAAATTATTTGGTCATTTCAATCAATCGATCATTGGATCATTTTCATTTCATTCAAATGATTCCGATTCGATTTTCATTTCGACTTTGATGAACTTCAATCTCCGAATTTAAACCAATTCCAGTTCAATACTGTACCGAATTTGATGGAAAACAATTTGATCCAAATAAAAAAAAAATAATTTCGTTTCGTTGTAAAATCAAAGCGAAATGAAACAAAAATTCTTTAACTGACAAAAATACGAAAAAGAAACAAGAGACCGACCATTTTCTCCGACGAAAAAAATTAATAATTTAATATCCACAACAAAGTAATTTAAAAAAAAAATATTTTTTTTTTATAATCGGCGCACACTCAAGGGAGAGAGACACAGTGTGAGTATCAAAAGTACGAAAAATATATTTTTCAAAATGACAAAATTTAATTGATTTTTAATTTTTGTTTGTAAGATGGCAGATTTAGGTAAAAAGTTGAGTGCGGTATGGATGTGCTTTGATCAAATTTCTAATGGAAGAGCGAAGTGCAGCTACTGCCAAAAACCATTTTTAGAGGAGGAGCAAAATGTAATCTTCAACGACACTTGAGGTCTCAACACTTTGAATATTCAACGAGTTAGGTATAATATAGCAGGTTCGATTCCAACAGTTAAGATGCCTGATCCAGACATAGATACCTCAAATAACACCAACATCAACAACCAAAAAAATCAAGCATGTTCTTCAATGTCGAGTTCAACCCAGAAATTCAAATCCACCGTCCGTTGGGCGTAAATAATGGACATTGATTGAATCGGGAAAATATAATCGAGTAAACCATGGTTAATCGAGTTAACTAATATCGAAAATCGAGATTCATTGAAATGATTGAGATTGGCATCGATTGAAATGAAAACTTGTGATTTCAATCATCAATAATTTTCGATGATCGGATCAAAAAAATCGAGATCGTTGCTGATTGAAGCAGACCTACATACACTGTCAGATAAAATAAAGTGCAAAAGCATTTCATTTGATTTCATAATGTTCCAATTGAAAAGCAAAGAGCATTTATCGTTCCATTTCATATTGATGACGTCATATATTTTCAGTTGTTAACAATCTACCTAAAATAACCTGATAGGGCTCTCTCTATTTGTTAAAAATTACGGTAATAATTCAGCATTTCTAGTTGACACGCGACAAATTAAAGTGCATTTTCTGTTTTTCCTTAAAATTATTGCTAGATAATTAAAAATTTTCATTAAAACCCCATATAATCGAGAAAATACGAAAAGGTTAATGAATTAAATTTAAATTTAAAATCATTAAGTGCTGAGTTTTATTTTATTTAATTAAGGCTCTGATATGAAACCGCTCTCACCCAATGTGAAGGAATTGCTAGTTTTGGACCGTCAACATGGGTTGACATTCCAAAATATTGCAGAAAAATATGGATTATCCATTTCTGGGGTGAGAAAGATATATACAAATTTTCTTGAGCGAGGAACAGTTGCCAGCCTTAAAGATTTGTGTGGAAGAAAAAGGAAGACCACATCAGTTGATGACCGTAGAATAAAAACTGCGGCTCGAAAAAACCCTTTATCTTCGGCCAGAAACATTAAAGAATAGCTGCACTTAAACATCAAACCAAGAACTGTGCAAAGGCGGCTTAATGAATGTGGTTTAAGAAACTTTTTGGCGAAGAAAAAGCCTTTGCTTCGTCCAATTAATATAAGGAAACGGCTAGCTTTCGCAAGAAAGTTTTTAGCAAAGCCGCAAGCCTTTTGGGAAGGTATTATTTGGTCCGATGAGTCCAAATTTGAATTGAAAAATTCAAAATACAGAAAGCGGGTTTGGTCCAAACCATCGGAAAGGCTGAGTCAAAGGTGCATTCAAGAAACCGTCAAACATGGAGGAGGATCACTCATGGTCTGGGGATGTTTTTCCTATAGTGGCGTGGGAAATATTGTCAAAATCGACACCAAAATGACGGGCCATAGTTACGTCAACATTTTAGGAGGAAACCTAGCTTCTTCTGCTTCAAAAATGTCTGGAAAACTATATTTTTCAACAAGATAACGACCCAAAACATACAAGCAAAGTAGCTAAAGAGTTTTTTCATCAAAACAATGTCGATGTACTAGAATGGCCACCTCAATCCCCTGACCTTAACCCCATTGAGCACCTTTGGTCCATTTTGGATGACAGGATTCCCTTAGATGAGCGTCGCAACTTCACATCTTTTTGGGAAAGTATCCAAATGAATGGAAGAGAATTCCAGCTCAAATTTTAAAAAATCGGGTTTGCAGCATGCCCAAACGTCTTGCAGCAGTTATCCAAAATAAAGGAGGAGCCACTACTTATTAAGTTTTTTAATTTATCAAGTTGTTTTTAGAATATTAAATATGTTTTATGTTAGTCTTCCGAATTTGCACTTTATTTTGTCTTTTCTTTTTTTTATATTGCAATATCTTTTCTTTTTTTAATTTCTTATATGTAAATAACCTTTCATGACCACTTATACTTATAGTCGTAAAATAGTCTTTAAATTATAGTTTAATCAATTTTTGCGATCAAAATTACTTAACATATTTCATAATAAATACATTTTATCCTAATTTAAGTTTTGCACTTTATTTTATCCGACAGGGTACATAGGTCGAAGCTTTTGCATGAGTTAATATGGAAATCTTCTGCTTTCGTTATACTTTTGTTCTTTCAAAATTAAAAAAAAAAGTTTTATAATATTATCTACTTATTTTAATTCACCTGCTTATTTTTCATTTATTTGCTTGTCATCTAAAATTATCTTATAGCTTACGCATAGGTATATGCATAGATCCAATTCCATTCAAGTTAACCACGCCTCAAAGCTCAAAGCGAGGCGTATGTGATTACCGAAATAAGTCTATGGTAAGCTTACCTCCTAGTCTGACACACGTCCTAGATTTAATCCCTTGCAAAATTGAGGTGAAACTTTTTTATTGTTTTTCATAACCACTTGACTTTTTACATTATAAATTCTCTCGCTCCGTTTTAATTTTATCAACCAAAATCGTTGAATGACCCATTTTTTATAGAAATATAACACCAAAAGAATATTTTTAAATATTTTTTTAGGGCCACATCATCAATTTCATAAAGTTAATCAATTTTAATTGATTCCGTTTGGTTTTGATAGAAAAATTCAATCGCCTGTTCTATCAACAACAACAAAAGAAATATGAAACCATCAATGGATAAATAAATACTTTAATAAAATATAAAAATGCATTTTAAACAATTTCCCAACTTAAATTATTGCGAACACATTTATATCTAAAAAAATGAAATAAAATAAAAACAAGTAGTCCTTGCCTTGCACTATAAATTTTCAATTTGCAATTGTACCTATTTTTTTTTTGTATCAATATTTTCACCTCCTCTAAAGGTTGTTGCATAAAGGACACACTCAATGGCTTTGCTGGTTTTGTTTTATTTGTGTTTCTGCTATGTCGGTGTCGGCTTATAGACATTTAAGTCAATTAAATTGGAAAGAAATAAAAGTATGTACATGCTATGAAATTTTGTGTGTGGCGCTATCTATACATACATATTTTAAAATATCTTACTTCTACCCATACATAGAAGAAAAAAATCTTGCAGCCTAAAATTGGAAGCGCGAATATTACATTATCTGCTTTAAAGAATGAAATCAATTTATGTATGCTAACAGCATATATAAATAAAAAATAAATAAAACAGAAAAAAACCTAATTCATTCTAGTCCATTTTTACTTACGATACTTATATGGGTAATATATGGCAGGTTACAGTCGAACTTGAGATTTTGATGACAAGATGCCTTCCTATTCGAATATAGCCCAAACGGATCCAATGATTTTCTTTCAACTTGATACGCTCCGTTAATTGTCTTAACCAAGATACTAGTTTATTTTAAATAACGTATACTATGGGCCGTACCAACAATCAAATTCAGAGACGACTTTAATATTTGAGCGAAATGGACCATTATTTAAAGAGCTCTATAAAGTTAACCATACATTTTATGAACTTAATATTTATGTGAACTCTAAATTATGAACCATTTATTGTACGGAACCTAAAAAATAAAATGCAGCATATATGGTCAGTTATATAGAGTCCATTAAATAATGCTTCATTTCGCTTAAATATTAAAGTCGTCTCTTAATATGTAGTTTAATTTAAACAAGAAGATTGTTTAGTAGCAAATAAGAAATGTGTTAAATTTATTAAGTGTAACTATTTAAATTAAACACGTTACTCGTTTAAAGAGCCTAGTTTCCCGATTAATATAATAATTTAAGTTTTAAGATAAAACTAACATTCTTAGTTGTTTATTGTAAGCGATTTCATTTATTCAAGTTAACTAAATTACTTTAGCAATCTATACACTACGTAGTTTTTACCCGAGACTACGTTGATTTTAACTCATTTGTTTAACCATTAACCCACCGAAAAATGCTCTCGGTTAGATTTTATTTTACCGCCTATAGATGTCATCTTCAAATTTGTTCCCGACTCATTTGTTTTAAGAACAAAAATAGCGGTACCTGCTGTAAATTTTTGTTCGGAATTTTATAAATTTTCAAAAACGCATAAACTATGCCACGGATTGTGAAATTTCTTTTAGGAACCCCCATATCCCCATAGAACCATTTTTTTTAAGTTTCGATTGTCTCGAAGACGGCATGAATCATTTTGATTAATTTTTTTTTATAACAAGACCCCTAAGAATTATGAATTTGTGGATTTAAGTAAAAAAAAATTAAATTTCTTTGGAAACCCAATGTTTCGAAAACCATATTGAAACTTAAAAAAGTTTTTTTCTCTTATCCAAAAATAATGGTACCCATTGGTATAGTACTCGTACAAATGCCAAAAAAATTTTTTCGAAAATCTTATTTTTCTGGAAAATGGCATAATTCAAAATCAAATTCCTGCCTTGATTTTGTCGTCAAGTCGTCGTCATCCAAAAGCTAATTTTTTTGTATGTATATTTCTAACATGTATTAATCCTTTTTGTAGATATATACCATCAGGAAGATTGTTAAGATTCCTATGTTTAGCTGGAAAAAAGTATCTTCGGAAAAGTTTCATTGATAGTCTGAATATGATTGCCTTGCGAAATATGACGTTTTTATTCGATTAATTCTTGTTATTTTAAATGCCATAAAAATACAATCATACAATGGTACATTGCTTCAAAAAAAAAACCTAATCAAACATTTTCTTTTTAAAAAACGCACATTCGCATTTACCCTCACATTCATTAATATTATTACAATTTCAAAAGTTAAAAATAAAAATCCTTTCTTCTCATTTCTTCATTTTAATGATTTCTTTTGAAATAATAAAAAAAATTACTTAATTAAACATTTTTTTTATTATTATAATTAGAAGTCGCACCCCCTAAAAATGTGCAAAAATATAAAAATAAGTGCACGTTGTCGTTTAAAACAGGCAAAACCACGTATATGACTTCTATTTGGTGGGAATAATTGCATTTTTGGTAAAACTAAAACAAAGGCAGATGTTTTCTTTTTTCGATTCCAAATCTTACAATTTCAGGAGAAATACCTACTAGATATTTCTGTTTAAACAAATTTATTGAAGTTTTTTTTATTGGAAAATTTCACAATTTGGAGGAGATCAACTATTTAAATTCATTTTGTTCACTGAAATTGCAAATATTTTTTTTAAATTCTTATTCGGGATCGATATCCATTTATTTGACTATATTGCAATATTAACATAATTTAACGTAGATTTGTCCATTAAACTCTTGCAATTTTCATTAAATTTTAGAAAGGCAATATTTATTTTAAGAAGCTTCACCAGGGGCTACTCCAAAGTAAGATTCAAATGGTATAGTCGTTTACGAAAAATGTTCAATTGAAAAAATAAGAACCCGAAGATACGAGGGTTTTACTGTTCGGTGACTATAAAAGTACATCTTCGATGCCATATATTAATGACGGCAACGTGTATGCTAACAAAAAAAAAAAACGAACAAGAAATAATAATAAAAGAATAATAAACATGCCAACAATTAACAAGGTGCAATAAAAGCCACATCCGTCAGTCAGCCAGTACTATTGAGTTTTTAAATTCAAAATTCATAACTGAGACTTGTGAAGTGTGCCTGTGTCCACAGAGCGTGTATTCACGGTGCGGCGCGGCGGTGGCGACGGACGTGTATACGTAACCTTTGAAATCTTTGGTTTTATTTTTCGCACCCCCTATATGAAGAAGGACAATTAACTTTCGACCTTTCCTCTCATTTTACAATTCGAATGCATGAAGTGTATATGATGACAGAGCATCAGCTAGCGGTTGAGTTAGGATTATGGGATTCTGGATTTCGACATCGGATTGGAATTGAGATTTTGGAGAGTGTGGTTTGCAAAGATGATGCGATGGTTCGGGGTGCGGACGACTTATTATTCTATTATTGCTTTACTTATTGCTTGTAAAACGAACAGGTTTTGTGTGAATTAAAAGGGGTTGGCTTTGGGACGCAATCTTAGGATTCATCTGTACGAGTATAAGGGGTGAATTATAAGCAGATGAAGAGGTGACACGGCGCACACCAACAAGCCGAGCTGTGATGTTATAGCCAGACATTTGTTATTTGTAACAAATTAATTGTTTTATAGGGCGTGAACGGCAGCGCAGCAGGTGGGCTTGAATTGATTTTGACAAATGCAAACGTCTCTCACTGAAAGTGACGCAGCCAAGCACAGTACCAGAAGTCATTGTTATTATGCGGAGAATATGGAAGAATTTTCACTCGAAAAACAGGGGTGTTTTTTTTTTATTTTTTGTTAAGTAGGACTGTCACGAAACACACAACCTGATGATGATAAGACTGCTCTGTTTTTTATTTGCTCAAATGTAAATGGGTATTTGATAGGATAGGAAAAAAATCAAATAATTAAGAACATCGATTTGACTTCATAATTGACGCTTGTGGGGACCGGATATTAAGGTTTCAAATACACACAGAGTCAAAGAAGTTAAAAAAAACAAGGTAACTCTGAGCCAAAGACTAAGTTTATAAGCTTAAATCTGTGTTTGATTGAATTTTCAATGAAATCTCATCATCAAATCTTTATCTATAACTTTTAGTAAGAAAGGCTAGTTATCCATTTTAGTATAACTAAAAGCGCTCTTTCGGCTTCAACAGAAAAATGTCGCACTCATAATGAAAAACAATTCTTCTTCTATAAATTTCGTTCGTCACCAAGCCATCGTGTCCACCCACTGATGAAAAAAAGTACTGGTCATAGGCAGCACACCAAGATTCATTCATATAAGCATGTCTTGAGATCAGTCATCGGATACAGCTTTTCCTTATGGGTTTCTATCTCCAAGACAGCCATGCGACAACTTAATGTTTTTGAAACAAGCTGCTGCTTTCTACGCAGCCTACCGCCGCAACGTTGTGGCTAAGCGCCACCCCCTTCACCAATTCAACACTCATTGGACGGAACACCTCAAGGACAACAAAGCCAATGACTTTTATTTTAAACTGGACAAGTATAATACTATATAAATATTTTCTATTTTAAGCCAATTTATAAGGTTATGTCTCTTATTTGCCAGGAAATCTAAGTCTTCCATGGTATCTTATTAGCTGTAAGTCATATACTTGAACTTAAATTAAGTCAATGGCACCATTTAAAGGTATTCGGCAAGTAGCGATTGACATTTACAGCAAAAGAATTTTCAACAACTTCAAATTGGAACTAGTCTGATTAATTGCTCTCTAAGATTCACACACTAACAAATTGTGGAGACAAAGTTTAGAAACTCCCTAAATCTAAAATATCAGTCAAACGCAACATGAATTACCTGGAGACTACCTCAAGGAATGTAATCAATAAAGCCAACTCATTGTCTGCACCTATGGATGATAAGAAAATCAAGAACAAGCCAACAGGAAGAATGCCACGACATTCCGAGCGAGCGACCTTAGTGTAATAGAAATCCTGGATGACAACAATGGACAACGAGGAAATGCCGAATGAAAGGCAAGTCAAAAAGTAAACCGAGTTTCAATGCAATTTATGAAACAATAGCCGAAGCATAATACTGTTTAAACTGAACAGAAATAGTAAACAGCTTTAAATTGTAGGTAGTATTTATCACACGTTTACAAATAAAATTGTTAATCAAATGAAGTGAAAAAAACCGACTCTAATGATAATATGTGCAGGACTAACTTTATTCGTATGTATGCAGAGCCTTCATTTTAAGTATTACAACTTCCAGTGCGAGCCAGGTTTTCAAAAGCAAAGTATTATTCAAATATATTATACATTACATATTTCCAGGACTCCCACTTTTATATAAATTAAGTTAAACAAAGTATAATTCAAAAAGTTATTACTTTAATAAGAAAAACGAAAATTTTCTGCTTAGAACTTTAGATAAGATGTCTGCCCTGCCTTTTGAAAATTGACCTCTTCTATATCATTCACGAATAAAATTATGATGAACATCAATATGTTTTGTCCGTTAATGGAATCAGGATCTTTAATAAGTCTGATTGCTTTCTGGTTGTCCATGGTTAGATGGAGCTCTGTAATTCCAGTTGGAACTAATTCGAATACAATTTGGCAAATCCATACCATCTCATTCACTGCCTGTGAAGCTGCGATCTACTCCGAATCAGGATACACATTTTTGTATTTTTGATGACCATGGGACCAAGTTTATTTCGAAAATAATCCCTCTATCGCATTTGACGTATTTTTGGTAACTTTTAAAAAACATATTAATGCAAGTACTTTCCGGAAACAGCATTCGGGTAAAATGAAACATCTTAAACCTTGGATGAATAACTATCTCCTTAATAAGATAAGAAAAAAGAAGAAACTGAGTTTAAAATGTAAAAAACATCAAAATAATTATAAACTTAAACAATACTACGAAATTTTGAGCAAAACGATTAATAAAGAAATTGATGACACTCGTAATAACTACTATGCTGATATGTTTTCTAGAGCAGAAGGTAATATTCGTGAAGAATGGAGAGTGGTTGATTGCATTTTAGGTAAAAATAGAAATTCTGTTAAAGTTGACTCTATTGAAATTGAAGGAGCTACTGAGTCCGATTCGTTGAAAATTTCAAATAAATTCAATGAGTATTTTACTGAAATTTCAGAAAAATTGAAACCTATTATTGAACCTTGTTTAAATTGTGATTGTTCCATTTCTTCAGGAGTTGTGGATAATATACAATCTAATAGTTTTGTTTTTGATAAGATAACATCAAGCGAAGTTTTCAATGTTATCATGTCTTTAAAAAATAAAAATTTGTGTATCAAGTAATTTATTGAAAAATGTAGCTTGGTATGTTTTTGAAGTTCTGGCCTTCATATTTAACAAAAGTGTTGAAAATGGTTGTTTTCCTAACCAACTTAAATGTGCTGAGGTTATACCACTTTTTAAAAAAGGAAATAGGAAAATTATTTCTAATTATAGGCCTATATCACTTCTTTCAACCTTTTCAAAAATTTTTGAGAAGCTACTTAAGGTTCGAATTGTTTCCTTCTTAGAAAAATTTAATTTCTTCTGTAACAATCAGTTTGGTTTTAAAGCAGGATTGTCAACAGAAGATGCTATATTAAGGGTGTGTAGTCAACTTTATGGAAGTTTAAATAGCGACAAATCAACTATGGGTCTGTTTATTGATATGACTAAAGCTTTCGATCTGGTGAACCACGATCTTTTGCTAACTAAACTTTATAATGCAGGTTTTCGCGGTAGTTTTTTTCAATTTGCTACATTCGTATTTAAAAAATAGAAAACAACAAGTTAATAATAATGGAATCTTTAGTGAACCAAGACTGTTAAAGAACGGTGTTCCACAGGGATCGGTACTTGGCCCTTTGTTTTTCTTGATTTACATTAATTCAATTTTCGAACTCAAATTAAATGGTACTCCTACTGCTTTTGCTGACGACATAGTTTTTACGTATTCATCTGGGACTATCTTTGAAAGTATTTTAAATATTGAAGAAGATCTTGAACAATTAAGGTTGTGGTTTACTTATCATAAATTGATTATCAGCGAAAAAACTAAATTGATGTGTTTTAAGGTATCTGGAAATAGTATTTATGACTTTAATTTACGGTTTCATGCTCACGATTGCAAACAGTTTTCTTTACCTATTCATAAGTGTGGTAGAAGTAATTTTATAACCAATTTACATTGCACAGATAATTGCTTTAAAATTGAAACTGTTCAACAGTTTAAGTACTTAGGAGTAGTAATTGATTTCAATCTAAATTGGAAAGATCATATTCAAATAATCAAAACATATATGTTGTTGGTCACACGTAAAATGTATTTAATTAAGCCTTTTTGCTCCCAAAAAGTTTTAAAAATTATATATTATGGACTTGCAAACTCAAAGTTGCAATACGGCATAACAAGCTGGGGTGGTTCGTATGCTAATACTTTTAGACCTTTATTGATAGCACAGAAGCATTTAATACGGATTATTTTAAATAAAAATCGCTTGGCTGAAAGTTGGCCTTTATTTAAGGAATTGCTTATTCTACCAATGAGGCACTTATATGTTTTTAAAGTTTTAAAAGAGTTTTTCAAACAAAGCGGAAGTATTCCTAGTAGGAATATTCAAATGTACAACCTTCGTGTAAGCAATATGAACTTTGTTAATGTACCTTTTGCTTATAGAACACATTTCTTTAATTTTTATATGTACATACACAGCTCCAAATATATTCAATTAATTGCCCTTATCTATAAGAGAAACCCTCCGTTTTTCAATTTTTAATAAAAAGGTTAAAGACTGGTTATTCACTTTGAATTTTAATTGTATCGAATAACTTATTTTGTATTTTTTCTTCAGCACCTATAAAATTGATGTAAAATAAAATAACTATAAGATGTATTTTTTAATGAATTGTTAAGTATCTCATTATATTTTTTCTATACATTTGCTTGCAGGCTTTTTTCATTTTTCATTTTCTTGTATTTTAAATTTCATTTTCTTGTATTTTCATTTACACTATTGTCACCCCACATCAGTTAACAATGGATTTTCAATTGATGTGTCATTCACACTAACTTCCCAGTTAAGGAATGATTACTATTATTCACCTTCTTATTGATATATTGTTTTATAGTTTTAAGTTTAAATGAATGAATAAAAAATACAAATACAAATACAAAATACAAATTAAAATTGAGCACCTTTTTACTAATCACAATGCATTTGGACTTAAGTGGGTTAAGGTATAGTCCATTATACTGTATTTCTGTTGTCGCTGCTTCTTGTTCTTGTGCTGTGCAAATAATGGTGTGCTTCTATTACCTGAAGTAGATGAATGTCAATGCATACGTGTTTCCTGCACCACTAGCCGTCATTTCAAATTCTCTAACGTCTGGTGTTCCTTTTCCTTCGATTCCCAAGTACAAAACAAAATGCTGGAAACTTTCTGGAAGAGTCATTAGAACCTTTGTAGTTACTTTCTCTGAAGCATCTCTAGGCTTCTTAACAATATTTTCCTTAAAAGTTTATGTTTATATTCGGACACATATCCTTCGGAGAACTGCACTACTGTGGACAATATGGCGAAGTGATGTTGAGCCTTTATTTGTCGATATTATTCTTTGAGTTTATCTACCGGTTTTCATTCATTCGATCAACCAAGCATCATATAATTACCAGAGTCTCAGTTTCGCCCTAAATTGGCTTTTGTTCAGTGCGACAAATTAATTCTTTACACGTTCACGTGACCTGGGCCCATACCTAACCTGTTAAACAAATTATATGAAAGCGAAAACAACCGATCATATAATGATGATATGTGCAAGACTAACTTTATTCGTATGTATTTAAATACTTCATTTTGAGTATGTTTAACAACTTCCACTGGGAGCCAAAGGTAAATTATTCAAATATACATACATATACCTAATTATTTCCAAAAAAAATAATAATAAATGGAAAGCCATTACGGCTGGGTAAATAGCCTTAACCTTGTGACTTACAACTCTCAACCGTTCGTGTTTAGGTGTTAGCAGGAATGGAGAAAGTCTATACTTTTCTGTCAATTCCGAGCGGCTAATTAGCTGCAGTTTTCATGATAATAGATACTCGTGTAGGTTTGTCGCTTCCATGCAAGCAGTACACATCTGAAAAACATTTTTGCAGCGGCTGAGTATCGAAACCAAGACCCTATGCATGACAGTCCAACGTACTAACCATTATGACAAGGGGCATCACAGATAGGTAGTATATTAATACAAAGATGTTCAAAGTTTTGGGCCTGTGTTTTAAATAGTTGTAAATTAATTTTGCGACAATTTTAATTATTCATGTTCAATAAAACAACAATTGAACAAATATTTGTAACGTGTTCTATTGTATTTTCTGCATAATTGTGTATAAATTCTATATTTTATAAAAATATCTCGGAAACGCCTGAAAACATTTTGTCTTAATTTATTGAAATAAAACTGCGTTATTGAACGTCATGGATATATCAAGGTATTGATAAATAATTATATAATTATTATAGATAATAATTATATATAAATTATATAATTTTTGAATTTTGTATTTCGCTTTAATGTCTCGACCGATCAACCGTACCTGCAGGTACTTTTCAATAATTCAACTAATATTGTTTTCAAAACAAAAAATATATTTGTTTTTGTTGTATATTTAAGTTTAGCATACCTATCTTTAGATTCAACCTATGTAAATCACCAGTAATGGAAATTAATGTAATAGATCATATCGTCGTCGTTCTATGAAAACTCCCTAAGTTCATTTTAAAAAAAAATGTGATTCAATTCTTATTTAATTCATTTCGGATAAACCATTTGCAAAAAAATTTATTGCACAATGGCTACGCCAAACCCATTCTACAATTGAAGCCTGAGATCGTGCTATTCTGATAATTTTTGGATTTTTTTATATTAATTTCCTAGTTTAAATGCAAATATCTCAAAAAACAAAAAATGGACTTAGGGAGTTTTCATAGAACGACGACGATATAATGTATATATTATATGTTAATCCACGAAAAGTGTCAAAGTAACACGTTACTCTAAATCATAACCTCAATCTATAATCATCCTTAGCCATCGACAGCCCAGCCTTAAGTTCGCTTTACTAAATTTGTAATCTTACGAGTTTTAAAAATAAAATTTATAATTGAATTCTAAGAACAGTTGTTTAAATACACCACAATTTTATTAAAACAAGAAAGAAATCCTTTTCTTGAATTGTTTTTTTTTATTTTGACTTTTTAACACTTTCTTCTTATAACAAGCTTATTCGATCCGGTCGTGCATTTCCATTAAAACATTTAACTTTCTTAATCCCTGTTCTAATATTTATGTTTCTGAAAGCCACTTGTTAAAATTCAATAATTCTTAGTTCACAATACTAGCATTTTATTCGGAAAAAATGTAAAAAAAAAGAAAGAAAAAATATTAATTTATCATTCAACAAAGTCAATTTTAATGGATTTATAATTCCTATCAATATATCATTTTAATCATAGAATTGTTTCAATAAAAAAAAAAACGACATAAGGATGGTGTTTGTGTCATAGTATGATAATAGAATCCATTAATAATAATTTTATAATTTATACTAATATCTAACACATCCTCCCACCTGCTTCAATATACAACATATTTTTTTTATATTAGTTGATTTTTTGTTCGTCAAAATCGAAGATTCCCACTAGAATTTTGAAAATTGTATGCGGCTTTTGTAAAAATGGGTACGTCAAATATTTTTTTTTTTTAGTATGCTTACGTCTGCTTTTAATTTTAACCACACTCCCACACCAAGGCTATATGGTGATATGGTTTTCGTGTTGGAATACAAAATAAAATGCACAACTTGATCGAACGGGCATGTAACAGTACATTGGGATTTAAAAAAACTATGTACGTATATAAAAACGTTGATTAGTGAAAAATCTTTCCAGTGCATAAAAGCAACTACTAAAATAGTTTTAGTTTAAAAACAAAAAATAAATAAAATACAAACAAATTAAAAAAATCGTTTGAGAAGTTTTATTACATATTAAATCAATTTCTTATAAGAAATATTTGGTATGTCAGTATTTAAATAATCGTTCACCTGTTTTCAATTTATTGAGTTATTAAAAACAAACTTTAATGTTTTTATTATTAAATCCAAAAAATATTTGTTTCGAAAATTTGTTTATGTACCTATACAATATTACTTAAAAATCAAAGAAGCATTTCGCTCGAGATTTGTTCGAGATTGGAAGAGTCGTTAATGAGAAAGTCGAAAATAAAAAAAGCGGTTCTATGACACGTACCGAATGTCGTTTTTGACCAAGATGTAGACCATACGTTCAATAATACGCATATTAATTTTTTTTATAAGAATCCGTAGAGTCATTAATGAGAAAGTGTAAAGTAGAAAATGAAGTCTACCATCATCGGCTTTAACGCTATAAGCGAAAGGCTATGCTCCCTTCGCGTGCGAGGTAAATTTACGAACATCAGCTTCATTAACGTTCACGGACCTACGGAGGAGTCCTCAGACGAAGAAAAAGAGACTTACTACGAACAAGTCGAGAGGGCCCTCAATGCCTGTCCAAGGTATGATGTTAAAATCATCCTTGGGGATTTGAACGCAAAAATAGGTCGGGAGAAGGTATTCAGGCATTACGCAGGCACCCATAGTTTGCATGAGAACACTAATGACAACGGACTTCGAGTCTTAGAATTGGCAGCATCGAAAAACATGGTCGTTGCGAGTACCAGGTTTCCGCGTAAGGATATCTACAAAGCCACCTGGGTATCACCTGATGGAGTCACTCGTAACCAAATAGACCACGTGTTGATAGACCGTCGGCACTACTCAAACTTGATGACGGTACGAACGTACCGAGATGCCAATATCGACTCGGATCACTATCTTGTTGGTATGGTTTTCCGAGGGCGGATTGCCTTGCGAAGACGCATTGCATCCGCCGATCAGGTTCGAATCAACACGGCTGCCCTGCGCAATGAAAACACCAGTAAAACCTTTGGTAATGCGTTAGGACTCGCCCTAGAATCACTTGATTTAGGGAGAGTAAGTCCTGGAGCCAGTATGCTGGGCGTAAATGAGAAGTGACACGTCTTAAGAATATTGTCATTAGTACTGCCAACTCCATCTTAGGCAGCAGTCGTAAAAATCGGAACGACTGGTTTGATGATGAATTCAAGCTAGCGACTGAACGTAAGAATGTTGCGTACCGAGGAATGCAACAATCTCATAGAACGCGGGCACGCGAAGAGGAATATAAAGAGCTCAGAAGAATAGAAAAACGGCTACACAGACAAAAAAAATCAGCCTGGGAGAAGAACCTAATCTGTGAAATAGAAAATAGCCGAGAGCGAGGTCCGCACCAGGCGCGGAAGTTCTACCAATCCGTCCGAAACATGACGCAGTACACACCACGCTGCACATACTGCAAGGACGGAGAGGGAAATCTGATCACCGATCCTGAAAGCATACTGGAGCGATGGGAAGTGTACTTTAATGAATTGCTAAATGGTCAGCTCACTACAGAAGTGGAGGCTCCACTACTTCAAGAAGAATACCCTATGTTGCCGCCACCAAGCATAGAAGAGGTTGAGAAGGCTATAGGCCGGCTTAAACAGAACAAATCCCCGGGAGCCGATGGCATACCAGCCGAATTATTTCATCACGGCGGGCCAGCCTTACGTCAAACAATTCATGATATTATAGTGCACGTATGGGAGCAGGAAGAAATGCCAGAAGACTGGCGAAAAGGCATAATATGCCCCATACATAAGAAGGGAGATGTCACAAAGTGCAGCAATTATAGAGGTATCACGTTGTTGAGTACCGCCTATAAGATACTCTCCTCTAACCTACAAGACCGGATAACCCCATACGCTAAAACCGTTATCGGACAATATCAGTGTGGTTTCATTCCAGGCAAATCAACAACTGATCAGATATTTACCCTTAGGCAGGCGATGGAAAAATGTCTAGAATTTAACATCCCAACATACCATCTGTTTATAGACTTTAAGGCCGCCTATGAAAGCATAGCCAGGGTAGAACTTTACAAAGCCATGAGAGAATCCGGCATCTCAAATAAATTGACACGACTATGTAGGTTGACCATGACCAACGAAACAAGCCAAGTAAAAATAGCCGGATTGCTATCCAGACCAATCAACATCTTTAATGGACTCCGACAAGGGGACGGTTTGGCCTGCCTCCTCTTCAACCTGGCGTTGGAGAAAGCAATCCGTGACTCTGGCACGGCAACAAGAGGGACCATCGTCAACAGGTCCAGCCAGTTACTGGCTTACGCAGACGACATCGACATCATCGGAAGAACCGAACAAGCTGTACACGATTCCTTCATCCAGATCGAGCAGGCGGCACAAAATCTGGGGCTGCACATTAGTGAAGGTAAAACAAAGTACATGGTGGCGTCGAATGCGAGAGGAACAGTTGGTCAAACAATCAAGGTTGCGGAGCACGAATTTGAAGTGGTGCAATCCTTTAAATACCTTGGGTCAATAGTAGCAGCCGATAACAATATAGAAGAAGTAATACGCGGGCGGCTTCTCAAATCCAACAGAGCCTACTATAGTCTGTCAAAGCTCTTCAAATCCAGAAATCTCACCATAACTTCAAAACTGCTGCTGTACAAGGACCATGGTCCTGCCAGTACTCACATATGGATCCGAGACTTGGGTGCTTAGCAAAAGGCACTCCGACCTCTTAGCTGCGTTCGAGAGAAAAGTGTTAAGGATTGTTGGCCCCATATGTGAGGAAGGACGATTCCGGAGACGGTACAATCACGAACTGTACGCAATCTACCTTGAAGCAGATATCGTGGCAAAAATTAAGCTCGGTAGACTCCGGTGGGCAGGGCACCTAGTTCGCATGAGCGAAGAGGAACCTGCTCGGAAAGTTCTTTATGGTACATTCTATGGTAGACGACAGCGTGGTAGACCATGCTTGCGCTGGAGAGATGGCGTAGACCAGGACGCCCGAAGCCTTGGGGTGCGCAACTGGATGGCGTCGGCTAGAGACCGGGATAGGTGGAGAAACTTGTTGAAAGAGGCCAGGACTGGAACCCAGTTGTCGAGCCGATGATGATGATGAAAGTAGAAACACCGGTACCGTTAATAAAATGCTTTTGTAATTTTTTTTCCAACAAAATGTATACGTACATATGATTTTTTTTAATCGATTTTTCTTAGCGGCTGATTGTAGGTATTGTTAGTTTTGTTAAAATTTCTATTTCTTCCAAAGACACCTACGTTCCTTTTTAGTCAAGGTACGGACAGACATACGCAATTGTGGGACTCAATTTTATTCGTGTTCTCTATCATCTTAATCTCAACTTTGAAAAAAAATTTGAGTTAGATTTTTTCCAAATGCAAAACTTTTCCTATAGTACCTATGTTATGTAAATGTATTGCAAGTAAACAGAGATGAAAATTTAAATGGATTATGACGGCATGATGATATAGAGGAGTCAAAAACGGTTGTTCTGCAATTCTTATTTTCAGCTTGATTCGGTCCATATTCAATTAATTTGTTTACTTTCTTTCTTGGACATTCTAAGGAAAATTTATATTTATTTAAGGGCAAAAATAAGGAAAGATCCTTGAGTTTGATTTCACAAAGTTGCAATATTAGAACAATGGTTGAGTCGAAAATCTAGTAAAAATCTTTAGATAGAAATATTTCGGAACACAACCTTAAGATTTCGCTTGGTAAACAGATGATAAATATGAACAGACCTTTCGTTGGATTTTGGACTTCTGAGGCAAATTTGGTGAAGATCAGGTTTTTAATTAGGGCCATAGGTGTTTATTTTGAAAACCAGGATCCAACTAGATTTCGTAGACGCTCCATGTTTCTAGGTGTGGAAAGAGCTAGAAAGAATGTCACCAGGAGCGGATTTTGCCATCAATTAAATTAATTTCATTTACTCGTAGGTACTTTTAAATTCAAAAATATTTGTTTCTCTCTTTTTATTTTACTTTTTTATTTTTAATATTTTCTTCTTCTTTGTTGTCAAACCTGTGTTTATTTTTATTTTTTGTTTTTATTCTTTTTTTTGGTTCTGAAACTGATTGCTTTTTTATTGTTTCTTTGTTATAAATGGATGGTTTATCAGTAAGATCGGTTGTTAAAATACTTTTAGGTGCCCGTGATGGTTTCAAGGTATGTTGCATTAATGCACGAAGCCTTAACATACATAAATTAGATTTTTTAAATTATGTATTTGACTCATCAGGAGTAGATATCATGTGTATTACTGAGACCTGGTTTAGACTAAATATTCCAAGTAGTGCAAATGAAATTAAAAACTATAATTTAATTCGAATTGACAGAGTCACAGGCAGAATTCGTGGTGGTGTGGCAATATATTGCAGTGCATCACTTAGTAACAAAGTTATTGCTAAATCAGAGAATGGCGGCATAGAGTTTTTGATATTGGAGGTCACTGATGGCAATACTAAGTGTGCCTTAGGTGTGGGCTATAATCTCAATAGAAGTGTTTCTCCTGAACCCTTATTCTCAGCTCTACAACAATTCTCCTCCTCATATGAACACATTATTCTATGTGGTGATTTTAATGCAGACCTTTTACCAACCAACTAAGAGATGTGATTGCAACTAAGTAATGGACTTTATGTTTCAAATTGTTATGCCACTCGTTTCGCCCCAAACTCAACTCTGATCTTTCGAACGTTTTCGTGCAAGACCAATTGCCCTTGGATGGTATTTCTGATCATGACCTCATTTACTGCACCTACAACATTGATTTCTCACGTGTGCTTATTCCATCGACTATTCAATTCAGACATATTAAATCAGTGGGCTGCTTTGCGATTCAAGCTGATACCATGGAGTTCCCTTGGGATTTATGTCAAAATTTCACCAATTCTGCCGACAAAGTTGAATATTTTCAATCATTGGTTCTCGAATTATGTGAAAAGTGTGTTCCTTTTAAAACGGTTTCAATTCGCAGCAAAATTTGCCCCTGGTTTACTTCAGATGTTGTAAGGTCAATCAAAAAGCGTAGAAAATCCTTAATCTCACAAATGCTAATTGTAATTTATTTTGCCGGGCGAGAAACGATACAACATTTGTGACTCGCAGAGCCAAAAAGCGATTCTTCATGTCAAAGTTGGATACTAATCAATCATCTCGCAAGCTCTGGAATAATCTCCGCGTGGTCGGAATCGGTAAAAAGGAAGCTGTTTAAAATTTGCCTGATCTAAATGAATTAAATAAATCATTCATATTGAGAACTTATCAAAATCTGGATTCTAATGACCAAGCCCGTTATGATCCTTCCACTGAATTTGAATTTGTTTCTGTCTCAGAATTTGAGGTTGTAGATACAATTCGATCAGTTAAATCAGATGCTCTAGGATGCTCTATTGTGGCAACCCACAATATGCTTCGTAAAAATTATATTGCCATATACCTTGAACACACTGACTTATTTGATCAATTTCTGCAGTATGTCCTCCTCAACTTTCCCATTAAGCTGGAAAATAACTAAAGTCATCCCTGTAGCCAAAAAGCCTAACCCTTTTTCTTGCTCAGATTTTCGTTCTATAAGCATTTTTCCTTACCTGTCAAAGGTCTTTGAGAAAATTCTGGACTCACAAATTACGAATTATATAAGTATGTTTAAGCTACTATCACCATTTCAGTCTGGGTTTCGTGCAAATCACAGCTTTCAAACTGCATTGGTTTAAGTCCTGACATAAGGCTTGAATATGATTTGAACAATATAACAGTTCTTTGCCTGCTGGATTTCTCAAAGGCTTTTGACAGTGTAAACCATAAAATACTTTGCAAAAAACTAAAGTACTATTTTTGCTTTCATGATAGAGCTGTGCGCCTAATTGAGAGTTATTTGTACAATCGCTCCTAAAAAGTGAAGTTTGGACAAACAGAATCAGATTGTTCGTTTTTTCATATGGGTGTACCACAAGGTTCTATTCTAGGACCTTTATTATTTTGCTTATTTATAAATGACCTGCCTAATGTTTGCTCAAATGTAATGCTACATCTATATGCAGATGACGTTCAAATTTATTTATCCCGGCCGCTTGGTCTGCAGGAAGACTTGATATGTAGAATAAATGAGGATCTGATGGCAATCTCCAAATGGTCCGTTAGCAATGGTCTAATTCTAAATCCGCTTAAGTCTCAACTTATTGCGATATCTAAGAAACAGTTTAATACCTCACACTTCCCTTCAGTTTTTCTAGACCAAGTACAGCTTCACTTTAAAGACACTGGTGCAAAATTTTAAACAGCCTATTTTTAAGGTATTAGTATGACACCTACTACTTAACAATTTGCTAACTTTATAGTAGTTTACTAACTCGTTCTTAATTTTAAACATTTTCGAACTAGTCGTACTAAAATAATTTTTTTAATAAATTGCTTCTGAACACACCTAAAACAATGACATTTCGTGTAAAAAAGTAAGTACACGAACCTTTTTTTCATGTTTGCAAATGTCAAAGAGTCATATGAAGCTAGCACGATAGTAAAAAAATAAAGTAGATATTCGATTATTCCCTAACTTTAATAAAAGGGTAGAGAAAGTATGATGCTATATTCGATTAAAATTTGCAAATTCGTTGTTTTAACCTAGTATCATACTAAAACAGCTTTAGCATCGTACTAATTCAATTAAAATTTTGCGCCGCTGTTAATAGTCTTGGTTTTAAAATCAACCGGTCACTTTCAGCAGATGATCATATTAACTGCATAGTTGGGAGAATCTACTCCGGGCTACGTAGACTCTGGCCATTCTCTACCATTACTCCAGTAAACACCAAACTAAGACTAATAAAAACATAACTGGTACCTTTAATTGACTACGCTAACGCCGTCTATTGTAGGTCTGATTCACACTCTAAACATAAACTGCTTGTGGCTTTTAATGACATGATTAGATACGTTTATGGTCTCAGGAGACTTGAAAACATCTCACATTAGAACAAACTAGTCCTTGGATGTTCACTACAGCAATTTCTAGATTCTAGATGCTGTATATTTTTACACAAAATTATACAAAACAAAACACCACTATACATATATGAAAAATTAGAATTTGAACAGTCCCTTAGAACTATCAATCTATTATTACCGACTTTCAACTACCTGAACTCTTCACGCCTCTTCATTGTATATGCAACCAAGTTATGGAACTCCCTCCCAGTTACAATAAAAAGAATTATCGGAGTAAAAAACTGAATGCAATCTCTCCTCATTTTTGCTAGTATTGATGTCACAATTATTCCTAATTTTAAACAGGTTGTTAATTTCATTACCCATTTGGGTTAACTAATGAAAGGAATAGTAAGAAAAAAAAATATTATATAGTTATATATGAATGAATGTATAAGAATTTTTGAAATATGTTAAGTATTTTTTAGGTATTTTTTTAATCAAAAGTTTGCATTGACCGTATTGTTAACGTACTATAAAAAACTAAGTCTTCTTTGTACATTGTTATTAAATAAATTAAAATTGAAATTGAAAATTGACCATTTCAATGTACTTCAGAATCATTGTTGAAATAAACTTTGATTTTTCCGAAAGTCTTAAACAAAATTTCAACATTCAAGTCATCCCATCTTGTTATGAGGCTTGATTTCAGATATATTCAGATATACTTCTTTAAGTATTTTCACCGAAAGATTAATTTTTGAAACAAAAGGAAATCCGTTGGTTAGACATACGGAACAACTTTTGGCTATAGAATTTTATAGGTGCAGAATGAAGATCTTTCGTTTGATGTACAAGTAGATCGATGGGTTTCAAATTTCAAAGTTCTCACGGCGATATTAAGAATTTTCGAAAAACAAATATTAGGTGTGTTTTTTTGGGAAAATTATCCGTAGTGAAGTAGGATTTCCCAAAAAAACGTATCCGCAGTTGTGCGATTTTTCTACTTTAAAGTTGGTACCACTGACTAGTTGTCAAATATTTAATTGAAAAAAAAAACAACCAATAACTTTTTGCCAAGTAATTTTCATGTTTCTGAAAATATATATGGAGGTTTTTATTTATGAATTTCAATTTAAATCATTTTGTATTTACTTTTTCTGTTCACCAGCCATTCTTCATAAAGCAGAAGTTTTTTTTGTGAATTTTTTTTTGTTGACAATTATCACCACAAAAGCCAAGGGATCTGTTCGCAGACTTTAGTTAGTTTTGGATTTCTCAACAGCTTTTTTCATAAGAAGGCTTTGTCGCGTTAGTAACTCTTAAATGTCGCTGTTTAACTAAATTATAACAGCTGACCACGACATTTCGCTGCTACAAAAACGCGTTAGTTATTAAACAGCTTTCTATAAGAGTTCGACACCAACACGATACAAAATGCAGCGTTTTTCTTATAAAAATGGTTTTGTAAAAAAAAGACTTAAACTCTCAATGGAAAATGCTAAACAACAAACTACTTTTCGTACTCTACGAACATGCCTTCGAGATACAAAAGAGTTTTCAATTGTACCAACATTTGTATTCGAGACTCGAGCAAACGTCAACATTCTATCCGCAGTTGGATCCTACTTCTACTTTTATCGGCAGTGAAGACTTTGTATTTGTAATACGTATAAAATCTTACTTCACTACGGATAGCTTTGCGAAAAAACACACCTAATATCGAACATCTTTGGAAGGAAATACTCCGAGGACCATTCCTTATACGCCTTTGTTTTTAATGGGGAACAGATGATAAGGCATCTTAAATGCTGTTCGGAAATGTTTTTAATATGTCTGTCTCTCAAAACATTACAATTAAATCTTGGTAAAGAACTTATTTGCATCAATATCATCTAGCAATTAAGAGATGTATATTTTAAATGTTAACATTCCTTCATAAGGCTCGCTTTCAGTCTTCGCAGAGCTTTCTTCTTCCGCAGTTATTTTACCTAACACACATTGGTTGGATATAATCAGATGACGAGTCCTATTTTGAAGCTTCCTTACTTCACAACAGGAACTCTAATTGTAAGAAAATATTATCTCTACAGACTCAAACAGTTAGCTGTATCAAACAAATTTGAATGGAAAACTTGATTTAGTTTTCTCTTCTGACGCTGTTAGAACGGTTGTTACAGTGCTGTACACAATTATAAGCCCTAGTAGCAGGAAAGGGACGTATTCAGAGCGGCAAATCGTTGCAAAAATATACGCATTCATAAATATAATAAAATTAATTCAAATATGATCGACAAAGCTTTTAATGACAGCATATCAAATTATCTTCTTAATAATACCCACCCACGGACCCTAGAATTTTGATAAGCATTCACTGTCAGGAGTTTTATATGACGATGGGAAAATCATGCAACGGCGAAGTCTGTGAGCTGTGCTAAGATTTTGATGTAGTAAAGAAAGTCTTAAAACGTCTACTACATTCTTTGAATCACAGCCCTCAAGTTCGAGGCGACAACGAAGATTGAACCTCCAGTCTTAGGACAAGAGTATGTCAGAGTGTTTGATTTAGATGACTGCAAGCAGCTTGCTCTGGATCGGAGTGGATAGAAAGTCGGCGTGTCTCAGGCAGCGACCTTCTTTGAATGGGGACCGTTAAATTAAAAAATTAAATTGTTCCAGTATTAATTTTGTTCATAGCAGTAGGTTCGTAAAAATTGCTATATATACAAAAATCTACTAACTACACCTTTGAAAGTATTTTGTCTCTGTTCGGAGAAAACTGGGGTTAGGTTAGGTTTCCGCCTTGTTGCGGTGGGGAGGCTTACGTTTGAAGCCTCAGCTGATCGGCTTTAGATTTATATTTATTAAATCCTCAATCGATCTGCTGAGGTTTTAAGCCAACTAAGAGGAACCCACAACGATAAAACTATGGACTTGCCACAACAAACGAACAAAACACCAGCGGGGATATACGCTGAAACGTCGACAGAAGTCACGGCTGTCGGCGCGGGCTTGGCCTCTCCAACAGGAGGAGGGGATAAGTCGCCAGTGACCTATAAAAACGAACAACAACAACAAGACAAGACGACAAAGACAACGACAACGACAATTACAACACAAGAGGAAGAAGACCTTCTCCTCACCCCTTCAGACGACGACGCGTGTTCCATTGCCAGCTCCGCCTTCTCAGGGTTGTCGACCACTTCAGTTCGGAGTAGAATCTCTAACTGTAAGAAGACGGTCAAACGACTTGGAAGTCGGAATTGGAGGGAACTCAACGACATTGAACGAAGACGTCTTCAAAACGCTCGTGCTTTTCTGGCGAATGATCCTAAGAGGACAGGAAGGGTACTTTCCCAGCCGTCCAAAGAGGTGAATTCTACAGAGGGTACGAGCGTGAATACTCTAATGGGACCGCCCAATCCGCCGACTGGTAAAATCCAATCAAAGGAAAGTCCGATCTCATTGGAGACCCCCTCGACGAATACGCCTACGACGACGCTGCTGAAGCAAACAGCGGGACCACTTCTCCCAACCAGACCTGGTATGGAGCCACTTGCTCCATCGGGACTGGAAGGCGGGAAGGTGCAACCGTTGGAGATGGATATGGTGGGGCCGTGTGGGAGTGGCGCTAGGGGCCATAGCCCCATAGGCAACTCCGGCACGTCTCTTCCATCTCTATCGAGTGGAAGTAGTGTCATAGACTTAACAACAAACACGACAACGAACACGACAATGAACACGACAAAGAACACCGTAATCGAGAAGAAGGCCTCACGGAGTGCTGGAAATCTCACCCAACGGGTTCTGAAAAAGAGACGACGAAACGCTGAGAGGATTGTCCGGCGTCTATCTAGCAAAAATCCCGAAACCTTAACGGCCAGGGAGAAGCTAGCGCTGGGCAATGCTACTCAAAAACTAAAGACCTTGACGACCACTGACATAACGAACAACTCGACCTGTGACCTAGGAAGTGATTAATAAAGAATTTATGCCTATTTTTTGTTTCCATGTTTTATGGTTTTATGATTTGCGTTCAGCATCAGGTACCTGGAGGTACCTGTTTTTTTATTTTTTTTTTATGGAATTTGTTTTTTTTAATAAATTTTTTGAAAGTACCACATACGAAGTGGAAAACCAGGGTTGCAAAAACCTAAGTCACTTTTTAGCTTAGGATTGGCTTTAATTCACAAGCTAGTGGGTGACTTGTGAATTGAAAGAATTTAAATCATAAGCTACTTAGTGACTTATTAATTAAAAAAAAATAATTCACAACCAACTAAGTGACTTATAGATACGGTGACCATCCGTTCATTATTATAATGAACAGTTCATTATTGGAGAAAATGTGCATTATGAATTATTTAGTTTTCAAAAACATAAAAATGTTCATTATTGCAAAAGTTGTTCATTATATGTTAATTTTTTTATATAATTTCGTAAAAAGTCAAACTTAAAACTAACCAGCTCAAAATTCTTTCAACAAAGTGATGATGTGAACGTGCCTTAGTTTCTTGGTGCAAAAATAGTAATATAGTGAAAATATTTCTTAATCATTCATTGAACATACTCAATTTCGAAACGTCAATATTAAAATAAAAATCAACAAGTGAATTGTTTTCATTGTTTTTTAAATTTAAATTAATTACTTTAAAAAAAAAACTGATTGAGTACTTATAATTCCGTCTAAAATATTTTCAATGAAGAAGTTCAGCGAGAATTTGAGTTCTTAAAAAAAACTGATGAAGGTGATGTAATGTGCAGTAAGTGCATGGACATATTCTCCCTTGCAAATAATGGAAAAAAGAACATTGAACAGCATTTGAAAACGGCCAAACACAAGAGTGCAAATTTAGCTGCCGCATCAACTAAAAATCTAACATCATTCTTTAGAAAGCACTCGTTAGACGATGCAATCGAAATAAGCAGCGTAAACGAAGGTACCTGGGCTTTTCACACCATTAAACATATTCACTCGTTTCATTCAAATGAAAATTAATAAAAAAATGTTTTGACGAAAAATACATACAATATATGTGCTCTCACCACACTCAAGGAAATTGCTGTCAGTTTTGTTACAACTTATTGTGTTACTTCAAATCATGGAAGTAAGAAAATACGGCCCTTACTTGTCCGCTTATTTATGCCTTATAAAGGCATTCAAGTTAAAATTTTGGAAGTCAACAATCTGCCAGGAGAATCCTCTGATATTTTAACAAAATATGTATATCTCGGATCTCATGGAAAAATTTTATATTGAAACAAAACTAGTTGCCCTCTGTGCAGATAACACCAATTGTAATTTTGGCGGAGCGGTAAGGAGGGGCAAAAACAATGTGTTTAATAAACTTCAACAAACAAACTGGATAAACTCTGCACAACATAATATATTGTAAATAATTGCGTTCAAACCTCAATTGAATGTTTACTAATTGATGTTAAAGTAATAGTTATAAAAATAAATTCTTATTTTTATATATGTACATATAAATACAGAAAGGGTTGAACATATAAAAAATATATGTTACGTTGCAGATATTGAATTTAAAAAAGTAATGGGTTTTAGTAAACCACGATGGCTAACCCTTAAACAGGCATTAGAAGGAATTTCGAAATTTTTTGAACCCTTGAAAATTTATTTTCTGTCGCAACCAAAGTGCCCAACTATATTAAGACATTTTTTTTACAATTCTTGTTCCGAACTCTAGTTATTTTTTGCACATTGTCAGCCTACTCTTTTTTAAAATAGCATTTTAAGGATTGAGTCCCAGAAAATATGCATGATGGAAGTATCGAATTTTCATGTGTTAAGAATTATGTTTCCTTGGAGAAAATAAATACATGGGAAGAAAATTCAGAAGACTGCAGGAAAAAGATGGATAGAATTGTTTAAACATTTTAAAGAAAAAAAATTAATTTCAAAAATATTTTAAAAATTGTAGAGTTTGGTTTGTGCCTTCCTGGGTCACAGAAAGAGTTTTTTTTTTCAGTTTTAAAATTTGGAAAGATGAAAAAATTCAAATGAATGATAACCAAATTTAACCATGAAATGACCCGTTTAGAGTTCAGAGAATATTTAAATCAAAAACCAGATTTAATTAAACAAATTTTTTCTTCTCAAAAGTATTCAAATATGTATATGAATAATTTGTACAAAATACTTATACATACATATATGTAATTATGTATTATACTAATTTCTGAATGAAAGATTGAATTAATTATTTATTTATTTATTTATTACCTTTAGTTTATTAATGATACAAAAAGAGTTCCATTTTTAATTTTAATATGGGCTGAATCTTTGTGCTTTATTTTTTTTATTTTAAATAAAATTAGTTATATTTTTAATAAAAACTTAATCGTTTAAAACTAATTTTATCTTTTTGTCTATGTTCATTATTTGCAATTTGAAAATATGGTCACCGTACTTATAGATAGATAGATATATCTTTATTTTCGTATTTACAATTACATTTGGTAAGCTACCGCACAGTTTACATACAGAGATTTGGGCAAGAGTACGATAACTTAGGCGCCAAGAAATTATAACGGTTTTTTGTAGAACAGTTCAATACAAGCATTTTTTACTACGGGAGGGGGGGGTCTATCTCCCCCCGTTTGGGCGGGAGGGGCAATTTTATAAAAAAGGTACTAAAATGGAAACAAAAATATTAAAAAATAACGGTAATACTTACAATTAAGTATTATACCTTTTTTTAAAGCCAATACTCTGATCTATTAGTCTATTAGATAATTTTTAAATCAAGTAGAATCTATGCACAGTTTTTGAAAAAACGAGTTTTAAACTCAAATTTTGGTGAAAAAAAACATAAAAAAAAAGTTTAAAGTTTAATTTTCCAAAACTGCAAAGTTATATATTATTATTTTTCTTAAAATTCGTTGCTCTAATTTATTCTTATTCAAAAACTGAAAACTAAATGATTTTATGTCGTCTAGGTTTTGAGAAAATTGAAAATAACTAAAACTATTTTTTTATGGGATATTTGCTTTTTTTGCTTGCTTACGCATTACGGCGTATAAACAGTGAGATATGTATGGGGGGGCATGCTGCCCCCCTGCAACCCCCCTGCCAGGGCACACTATAGGATTTGGGGTAGGTGCGAGGTTGGGTGTATGCAAGGTTTCTTTTGCATTTACAGAATCTGGATTTAAAGAAACTTTGAATTTACCCTATGGCCTATATCCAATGTCTACTAAATATATGTATGTACGTAGCCCAAACTTGCACATTTAAAATGTTCAGACATGAAAATTTAATACATTATGAAAAATTCACATTACCTAGGTACTACTGTACGAATGCAGCAAATTTTTAATGCTAATGTGGCACAGGTTATTGTTTACCAAGGTCATTGGTTATTCAACCTTTGTAAGAGTGAAGTATTTTTTTCTTTGAATAAAGAATGGCGACTAAGCATCCACTACTTCATCCTAAATTAAATAACTTTTCAAATATTTCAAAGGCATTCCAACTAAAGCGTCAACTCCCCTCAACTCCAACTCAAAAAGGTGACAAAAATTGTAAGAATCCAATATTATTATTATTATTTATTCATCAACCAAAGCATATTATACTCTTACAGACTAAGATACTTAAGTAAATATATAGTTACAATTTTGTAGGTGCGTATATAAAATTCAAATTACATTTAAATGATTTACATAGTTAATCTTTTATTTTAATAAATAACGTTACTTAAATTTTGCTTAAAACTAATGATTTAAAAGTTTCTCTGGTGCAATCCATATAAAAGTTAATCTCAGAGCAATAAACCCATCTATCGGCACATTTTTCCATGGGCCTCAATATTGGCTAGAGATTGGGGAGGTGCTTGCTATAATTTTTATTTTGTGATCGAAATGCCTGTAAACACGGTTTTAATACATTGAACATTAAAAAATTGACTTGACTATTTTTAAGTAACACCTGACTTACTCACAAACTGACTGACTGAGACGCGAAATGCCATGCAATTCTACCTCCTCTGGTGCATTCTTGGTAACCCTAAATGATTTGCTGTACTTTACCTACAAATGAACCACATTAACATTAATCCTTAAAATGAAATCACCGTAGTTAAATACCAAAAATCAAAAATTTCATAAAAAGTAGTTTTAGTAATTTTCGATTTTCTCAAAAACTAGAAGGGACAAAACCATTCGGTTTTTTGTGTTCCATTCAGAATTAATAGTAGCATTGACCACAAAAAGGCAATTGAGCACTTCATTTTACAATTTTGAAAAAAAAATTGGTCTAAACTTTTTTTTTTCATGTTTTTTAACAAAATTTTGAGGTTGCATGCAAATTTTTCAAAAACTATTGACATGAATAATTTAATTTAAATTTACGATTATAGAACAGACTTATGGCTTTCAAAACCGGTATAGTATTTTATTGTAAGTGTTGCCGTTATTTTTTAATATTTTTTTTTTCAATTTAAGTCATTTTTTCTAAAATCGCCCCTACCTCCTAAACGGGGCGAGATAGATCCCCCCTCCCATAGTAAAAAACGCTTGTATTTGACCCTTCTACAAAAATCCGTTATCAATTTTTGGCGCCTAAGTTATCGTAGGTACTCTCCCCGAGATTTGATATAGGTATTACATATGATATCTTTCTACTGAATAATAATTTGTATTGAATTAATTTAAACTTAAGATGATAATATTGAAGGAAAAATACAAGCAAAACCTTCAATGCAAATTGAAAGGGCAGGTACATTTTTACTCGGAATAAAATTAAATCTTCAAAACTATAACTATGAAGTACGTTAGTAAAATAGATGTTAGTATGAATAATAATAAATAAGTTTATTTAGTATGTTAGTAATTTGTTAGTAAAGAATAATGATTAAATAAGAAATTAATCAATAAACAAATAATTCAAGAAAATAAATAAGTAATTAGGTAAGAAATAAATAAATAATATAATAAATAAATAAATAAATTAATTAACGAATAAATAAATAAATAAATAAATAAGAAAAATAAATATATAAATAACTAAAAAGATAAATAAATGAATAAATAAAAAAAATATTAATTAATAAATAAATAAATGTTCATTCATTCATGTATGAATAAGTAAAACAAAAAAAAATAATTATACAAATTAATAAATAAACAATTAAACAAATAATTTATGAATAAATGAACAAATGAACAAATATATAAATAAGTAAATATTGTACGGACATAAATTATAAATATATATCAGAAAAATGGTGAAGGAATGAGTTGATTGATAAGTGGATTATCAGAAGTTTCGCAATTTAGCAAGAAAGTATTCGACAATTTATTAATTCTTAAAGAAATCATTTCACCATTGGCCTTTTTGTGTAAATCTACGGTGGAATGGTATAGTGGAAGGTTAAGCATCATTTTAAGTAGCTTGTTTTGTGATACTTGCAGTTTTTTAAAGTGACTTTTTGCACATTTTCCCCAAACCTGGCAACCATACAGAATGATTGTTTGGAATACTATCTTTTGAATAATCATTTTATTGTCTTTGCTGAGGCAAGACTTCCTATTTATAAAAGGATATAATATATTTATAGCAATGCTTACTTTTTGCAGAGTTCTGGCAATATGCTCTTTGAAAGTAAGTTTTTGATCTAGCTAAATACCAAGGTATTTCACGCTTTGGTCCCATTTGACATTCACCCCATTTACAGTAAGCTGATTGCTTGGAAGGTAACAAGACTTTCTTTTTCTTTTGAAAAAGATAGCTTGTAGTTTATCAGTATTCAGCTTTATTTTCCATTTGGTATAATAATTTGTCATCAATTCGATTGCATTTCTTAAATTTGTCTCAATATTAAGACTAAATTCATGCGATGAAAAGATGCCTGTATCATCCGCGAGTATATCTATTTGACAATCTGGTAATCTGGGAATATCAGACGTATATATATTGTACAGAACAGGACCCAGTACTGATCCTTGTGGAACACCTTAGTTGACATGATAACGACTAGATAGACAGTTATTGATGAAAACACTAAAGTAACGGTTAGACAAAAAACTTTGAATTATTTTTACTAGATACATGGGAAATCTTAAACATACCATCTTGTGCACAATCCCATCATGCCAAACTGGGTCGAATGCCTTTTCTATATCGAGTAGAACAAGACCAGTCGATTTTCCAAGAGATCTATTTTTTCTTACGTGCTCACAGACTCTTAAGACTTGATGGGAGGTGCTGTGATACCTTCTGAATCCAAATTGTTCAGTGGGGAATATTTTAAACTCATTAACTATGTGTAATATTTTACATTTGAGAATTTTTTTCTAAAACTTTACTTAAGATTTAAGATTTATTTCCATTTCATTTTTACAATTATTGTCTTAGCAAAATAATGTTTAATTATAATGATAAATAGCGTAGAGTTAACAATAAGTATTTAATTATATTTTGTACATAAAGTATTAATAAATTCGTTATTTAAAGGTTAACAGTATTTAATTATACATAAAACATAATGTATTATAAAAATCATTACTCATTAAATTATAATTATGAAAACTATAGAAAACAAAAGAGTATCTGACCATGAAATATAAAATGAAATGGTATCATGCACTTTGTGGTACGGATACGAGTGTAAAGTGCGTTTTCATTAGATATACTTTTAATTTAGATGAAAAACCGCGTCGAAGTTATTGCTGTAAGAGAGTGAGAGAACACTACAAAAAACAAGAGATATATTTGCATCAGATGAAGATTTTAGGATTGGGCAAGGAATATGTGAGAGAGAATATGAATTTATAATGAGATATGAATTTAAAATTATGGATGGCAATTAATTTAAATAAAGCAAGTAAAACTATCTTTTTTATGGTTTAGGTTGTCGTGGTATAAGAGTTCAAGCTACTACACGCATTAAGTCTTCCACATCTGATTTAGAAAAGAGCCAAATTGTAAGATTTTTTAAGAACCTGTGGCATTGGCTATTGCTGTTGCACATATCTGCTGGAAGTTTATTATATATAAATGGGGCTATGACAGTACAGAAGCGTCTAAGATGCTCTGTTCTAGTTCTTTAGATAGTCACAGTAGAAGCTGATGATCTCAACGAGCGATTTATGGCATTTCTTCTTACTGTATTGTGACCACCCCGCAGATAGAACAGTGTCAATACCTTATAAACATAAAGATGCCGAAGTGGTAATATATTGAGCGATTTAAACAACGGAAATGATGGTTCCCATCTAGGTTTGTGAAGCATTACTCTATAATGATCTTCTTCTGGGCTGTGATTAAAGGCTGTAGATTGCTGACAAATGCACTACCCCAGCAGGAAATACCATATTCTAAGCGAGAGTTAGCTAATGCATAGTAAATAGATGTTAGTAGGTTTGTTGGTACTATTTTTCGCAAGAGAAAGATTTTGTTCAAAACAATATAAATATTTTTTTTAACACTCATAATGTGTGACTTCCAGTTCAGTTTTGAGTCTAGTATTATGCCAAGGTATTTAAATTCTGTTACACATTCAAGTGGCATGCAAGAAACGGTACAACTAGAATGATCACAGCTTGCGTCATGAAGACCAACATTTTCAATAAAAATCTCATTTGACAAGGAAAAGTACATAATCTTGGATTTGCTACTCAGCACTATCTGATGATACTTAAACCAGTTTGCCAAAATAGATAGATCGCTATTCATTGAGGCTTTTATTCCATCAACAGAAGGAGCAGCATACGAAAGGGCTAAGTCATCAGCAAAAGCAACCATATTTCCTTTCAAAGGCAACTGAAAAATTGAATTTATATAAATAATAAAAAGTAAAGGCCCGAGCACTGATCCTTGGGGGACGCCTGCACATGCACTAGTGATCGAATCACTCATAGTTGTACCGATTCGCACATGCTGGAACCTGTTTTGAAGATAGGATGAGAACCACTTTAAAATGTTACTTCTGAATCCATATCTGTAAAGTTTATTTAAAAGATGTTTATGGTCAACTAAGTCAAATGCTTTCGTCAGATCAAGAAATAGAGCACCAGATTTATTTGATTTATCGAGCTCATTATTGATGCTTTCCGCAAGAGAGTCACTACTGCATCTTCGGTAGACTTACCCTTCATGAATCCAAATTGCAAAGAGCTGAGAATTCTATATTTACCAAGAAACTTAAGCATTCTTTTAGTTATTAATTTTTCAAAGATTTTTCAGAAAACAGATAGCAACGAAATTGGTCTGTAGTTATTAGGGTCTGTTTTGTCACCTTTTTTTATGTATCGGGATAATAATTGCAGTTTTAAGGCATTCTGGGAATACCCCACTTTCAAAGCTTAAGTTGACAATATATGATAAGGGCCTTGTTATAAAACCATGTATTTTTTGTATTACTATGCTGCTTAAGCCATCTATTCCATAGGAAGTTTTTGATTTCAAGTTAGCAACCACATGACCTACTTCATTTTCGGTAACCGCACTAAAAAAGAAAGAAGACAAAACTAGATCATCATTTGGATGTTCTAGGTAAATATTTTCGATGTTTGAGGAAATTGGTGTATGATTTTTAACTATATCTTTGAAAAACAGATTAAAATTATTTGCAATATCCGCATCGCTTTCTGAAACCGTATTTTCTGAAAACTCTATGCATTTAAGTTCATTGCCGCCATTTTGTTTTCCTAAAAGATTGTTAATGATGTTCCATTGCTGTTTTGGATTAAACCTACTATCGTTAAATTTTTTCTTGTAGTATGCTTCCTTTTGTTTACTAATTCCATCGAGGATATCTTTCTGCATACTTTTGTAGGCGATCTTTATATTTGGTAGATGTAATTTGCCTTTGTTCTTAATATAGAATTCATTTTTAGCATTAATTTTTTGGCACAAGTGGTCAGTCATCCATGGTTTAATTTTTTTGTACTTTCGCTTTTGTTTTATGGATTTACTAGAGGAAACATGACTAGATAAAATGTCAATAAAATTCCGAAAAGAGTCTGAAGGACAGTTACAGCTATAGACAGAATTCCAACTTTCAGCGGCGAGACAATCATTAAGCAACGTGTAGTTTATTTCCTGAAGTAATTGAATACTCGAACTTTCATTTTTTTGTTTACTATTTTTTAATAAGTCCAGGAAAGACACCCCCGTTGCAAAATGATCGCTAACATCCCATTCGAGTAAAAACGAACGCATATTTTCAGAACTTTTGGCACGAACAAAAATATGGTCTATACAGGTCTTACTGTAATCTGTTACTCTTGTTGGCACATTTATAAATGATTCAAACCCCAGAGACGATAAAAGGAGCAAATAATCATCACAGCTAGATGGGAAGCCCAATATATCAATATTCATATCACCGATCATGCAAATGTTGTTACTGTTCAATCCACGAAGTAGATCCTCTATATCTCTCAGAAATATATCTTTGTGAACAAATTGCAGCCGATATATACCACCAATGTCAATGCAGAGGTTGCATTCAAGTTTAATTTTCACAATAATGGCATCAGCACTTTTCAAATCAGGAGTGGATATTTCAGACACAACAATATTGTTTTTTACAAAAATCGCTATTCCACCTGACACATATTTATCATTACATTCCGCATAAACGTTAAAACCCGGAATTGAGTAATTGCATAATTCATGGTCAAAAATCCATATTTCAGATAAGACAATTACATCTTATAAAACTTATACAACTAAGCAAACTTATTGGCCGATAGCTAGTAGGGAGCTTCATCGGCTTTCCAGGCTTAGAAATTGGTATAACCTTAGCATATTTCCAACTAATTGGAAAGTATTGCGTTTTGAGACAAGCGTTGATCAAAAACGTAAGAAACTCAAGCCCTGCCTTTGGTAGTTATCGCATTTTAATTTTAAAGGAAATCAAAGTTGAGTTAGGCATTGCCCAATTTGGGAAATAACCTTCACTCATTAATTCTCTTGCGCACTATTTTTGTTCTCTTGAATCCTCGCCCTGCGCAACTGACCATTTGCCAAGTGATTTTGTTCAAGTGATACCTAGGTACTATGTTTATCTAAAGGTTAGATCTTACGCCCAGCTTTTGCTATGCTACTCTGAAAAAATAATCAAGTTTATCTCTAAGCCACCAACAACAATAATGTTTTCCCTTGTTAATCATTAAAAATAAAACAAAACGAAAGTGAAACAAAAAAAAAGCATAAAAGAAATCAGCAGGGACTTAGAGGTACGAAAAATAAAAGGATATAATTCCATTGAATATTCATTGTCATGCGAAAACCAACCCACTATAAATAACAAAAGAATTCGTCACAAAACACAACTTTTCACCCATATTAATCCATGGGCCGTTCGTCTATTTTACTTTCTAAAATAAAATAAAAGAAAGGATAACAACCTTGTTTCAATCTAACACCAAACAAAAACCAACTCCCCATAGAACATCATCAGCATCACACAAAGTAAATATAGCTATGTAGACAAATTCATACAAAATTCTGTTGTTCTTAAGCATTATCCTTTCGTTCGTTTGTACTCTCTCCTCTCTGGTAGCGCCCTCTGTCCTGTCACTGTATAAAGAAGATCTGGAAGCCACATTTTGTTGCCTTCCATGTTGCCAATATCAACAAGACACAATAATAAGGAATAATCAACTCTCTGCTTTTGCCCTTAGAATGAGGTATGTAGGTATTCCGTTTATGTGGATACTTCCTACCCTTTTTGGCTTTTCGTGCCACAGAATGATGCATACAATCATCATCTCATCATATAATATACAATAATCCTACGCCGCAACATTATGGTCGCTTAAATCCACTGTGCCATGCCCGTCCGTTGCCGCCACCACCGTCGCATCATCTCATCGCTCGCGCCCGCGGTCTCCTTTTACTACTTTATTTTGCGGTTGATCCCTTAAGGATAAAAAGGAATAAGGAAAGCTGTGCTGTGTTTCCTTGTGTTTTTTTATTGTTTCATGAGCTACCCAGGAGTGTTTCTTTCTGTTTTATAGGAATTATAATGACATGTGGTGGCGGTTACCACTTTAGGAGATTTACATCTCTTATTTGATTGTATGTAGGTATCTAGTTTTTGTTTTTTGTCAAAAAAAAAAACAATTATGACGGCTTCCTGACGAAGCATATTGTTTTTCCATTCTACACGTAACATCATTTTGTGGCACTTAGAAAATTAAAATAAAAAACATGTTTGTGGCAAACTACCTATAAAAAAGGAAACTTTCCAGTTCTATACTCTTTCAGCCTTATTTACTAACTCGTTTTAGCGACGGAGTAAAGTAACTTTAACTTTACGACGACTCTAATCCTGAAAAGCTTATTTATAATAAAAACACACGAGGAATAGAGGTGTAATAAGCTAAAACTGGTTCATAGGAGGTTTTAAGCCGTTTTAGTATCTAAATGTCATTTTGACATCACATCGTGTGAAATTTACAAAAAGGAGTATAAGCATTTTTTTTCCATTTATTACTAAGATTAAGTTGATCGATATTTTGCATTAATAAATGATTTACATTTTTCAAACGCCCTAACAGCTGTACGATATTGGGGACGCAATGTGGTTGGTACATTCATTTAGAGGATTTGAACTTTATACAATCCAATTTTAAATGTATTCAATTTCCAATATGAATAAAATGAATAATAATGGCAGCTGGGGTTTTCTTACGTTTATAATAACCAGAGTTTTAGATTGGTGACTTTTCTTGGAAGTATATTTGACATCAGTAGCTAAAACGGCTAAGAAAATATACCTATTATAAATAAGGATTTGTTTGACCTGGCGTTAACCCGAAGTATGTGCTTCGGCTCGGTTTAATTATTCCGAGTATGAACCGAGTATTAGTGAAAACTAATAAATAAGGCTGTTTAAGTACAAGCTTAGCGAAAAAATGTTATTCTTAATAATAAAGATATTTCCGTTAAAACAAAATATTCTAACAACTTTTATCTACGATTGGCCGTTTTCGAGATATTTGTCAAAGATCGTTTTTTTTTTAAGTACACAGAAACTAGCCAATTTTATTAAGATGGCAATTTTGAATGTGGGTCCGGTACAATCTGATACAGAAAGAATTGAAATCTGAGTACCTGATGCCTTCCCCGACAAATTGTTGTAATTTTTTTTTTTTATTACCCGCGACTGCCACACTGTCATCACCGTGTGTCGTTCTCTTCTGACAATTGTCGATATGCTATGTTTTTATAATCCCTCGTACATCATCTCATCTCACCAGATCTGAAAACACACCACAAAAGAACTCATCTTATACTCATCCTATCGTCTTCCATACCCTTTATACTTATTCACATCATCATCATAATAAAGGATGAGAAAATAAGAAACAAAATAATGTAACATACGAATCGTTCATTTCTTATTCATAGAACCATAACAAATGAAGGGTGACCTTTCTATACATCACAACAGACGTCATAAGTATCGTCATCATGACACAAAAAGTGAGTGTTTGTAGATCTCTACGCTTTTTTAATGTGACTGAATCAAACTGACTGACTTGTCAGTCAAATAAAAAACATTTTTTCATCAAATTCTCATTGAAAACGCATAGGTATATTTGGTGGCAAAAATGTTAACACACAAACTTTCAAGACCAAAAAAGAAATTAAATCCAACAAATAAAAGGGGTTAGTGATATATATAATACAAACATGTATATAGGTATACATACATATTTAGGATGACTGTTTCTATTAATGGTCAACTTACAACTAACTTAAACTAACTACCTTAACTAACTAAGAGCTTTGATGCTCTCTGTACTTTGCTTTATATACTGGAACAATATGTGTATTTACATAATCGCATTAATATACATTTATATTCGAAAACAAAATTGGAATTGAATAGTTGATGCTGGTTAGATATAAAAAGATGATGAACTGCTTCGGTAATACTTTGGTTGGCTCTAACTATACTCTGTCCAACAAAAATTGTCAGTACAGGGAAGATAGGACGTTTGTCTCTTATTCTGGCTGCATTGCCATGCATAAGTGTGTCGCCTTTTAAAGCTTTTACAGGGATTCCGTAGTTTACGTTATAAATCGCCGCAAATGAGAGTAAAAAACGCGTAGGGCTACCGTCTGCCGATTCAAAACGACTGAAAACAATATTCAATTTACCTTTTCCCACAACGCCAAGCGGTAAGATAATATGCGCGTTTTTTTTAAGTTGAAAAGCAATACGACAAAACTCAACATACTCATCTTCTTAAAATGTGTTCTCAAAAGCTTCAAATCCCAAAAGCTCCTTAATAAAAACCACTGATAAATCTCCTTGCTTGCAATTGAGAATGATAATGGTAACTCTGTTTTGATGTAGATAAAGAGCGCACGATCGTATTGAGTTTTAAGTGACACTTGACACTTTTGACGTTGACAGTATCTCATCAGCAGTGGGATACGACGGTCATGTTGGGGTGTACAACTTTTTGCAAAGAATTACAACAACAATTCCTTAAGAAAAGTCAGTGGCTTGCTTTTTTTTTAGTGGCATTTTTACTAACGCATTGTAGTAAGGGTGCATCATTCGCCACTGATTTAGAAAAAGCTCTCCCATAAGGCCTGTACTGACAATTTTTGTTGGACAGAGTATAATGGAAATAACAAAATACGAGTTTTAAAGTGTCGAGTTTGTTTTCGACCAAATCCAACCTGAACGTGTAACAACGATTAAAAAAGAACAAGATCAGTGCTCCGTTTTTTGGGAACCATTGATTGCACCACATGTCCATTGAACTGCACATTACATTCTCAGTAAGATATTCATGGACTCAGGAGTCGGGAGTCTTCTAGGAAACGCGATAAGTTTCTGAGCCTTTGCCCAGCTCCAACTTTGCTAGTAACAGTGGCACGGCAGTGCCCAGCCAAGTTCTGTCACTACAACCTTTTTACAGGAACAAACTTAGGCGATTTTTGTTCCCTCCCTATCTTCAGTACCATTGAAGTCAGAAACTTAAAATTATGAATATTTGCTAAGCTATAGTTAGGCACAGGCGCCTCACCAAATTTAAATTTTCTAGCATAAGCGGTTCCTAAGATAAAAGGCCTCAAAAATCACAAAAACCGTAACTGACTGACTGACTGACAGATCATTTTATGGAGCACTTCCCGACATCGTAGAATCTTGTAATTTTGCACAACGGTAGATCTTGTCATGCCAGCAGAGGAAAAAATCGAAAATTTGAAGTTTTGAAGTTTTTCATTCAGGGGGTGTGGTATCCGCCCACTTTCTCCGAATTGGTGTTGGTTGAATGAAGCACTTCCGACTGCTGTAAAAGGATGAAATTTGGTGAACCGGTAGGGCTTAAATTGAATATAAAGGACCAAAAATAAACACTGAGGTTTTCCATTCAAGGGGCGTGGTATCCGCCCACTTTCTCTGAATTGGTGTTGGTTGAATGGAGTACTTCCGACTGCTGTAAAACGATGAAATTTAGTAAAGTGGCAGGGCTTAAATTGCATACTAAGAAAAAAATATATAATTTGAGGTTTTTCATTCAGGGACGTGGTAGACAAAGGTTTTTGTATAGAAGAACTTGGCTCTTTTTTTAACATTTATGTTTTTGGTCTGATTTTATTTATCTCTTATCACCTCAGTCCTTTCAGAGTTCAGAGATTCTGACTTCTGCCGCGCAACACAAATGTAGATTGTCGTACATGGCTCCATTTGTTCATTTATAGATTACTAACTTTTTCTTAATTTTTAGACTTATAAAATCAAAATACATATCTTGATACGAAAATTGTTCACATATACATTCTATATATATAAGTTTAATATAAAATCATCTATCTAAAATCACTTGATGAACGAAAATAAGAGAAAAGTTCAAGACACATCCCCTGAAATTCCTCAATCACTTTCAAAAAAAGACAAACAATGTCATCTCTAGTTGGTTCTATGACCATAGACGAATTAAATAACTTGTTCGCCAACAATCTAAAAAATGTTGCCACAAAGGATGACATCGCAAATTTGCGCGAAGAGTTAAATGAGGTTAAGAAAGATAATTGTCAACTGAAGGATACTGTGGATATTCTGAGCAAAAGATGTAACATACTCCAAAACGAAATCGATCACTTAAAAATATCCGCAAAGGAATCCAACTTGATCATACGAATGAAGAACGGATCTGGAAATACACTCGCCGAAGCTGAAAACATATGCAAAAACATTTCAGATACACCGAACATTATCACCGCACAGGGACTGAGACAAATTTCAGCTAATGACGATGTTGTTACGATTTTGGCCGAGTTTAAAAGCAAACAAAATGCATTCCAAGTTCTCAGGAACGTTAAAAAGTTAAAAGGAACCGGCGGGCGTCTCAATAAGCCGCGATTATCCTCCGAAGACACGCCAAAAGCGTAGCAGACTTCTGCAATTACGTAAGCAAATCCAAGCCAAACAGCTCAGTGTAAAAATGTTACTGCGCGATGACAAATTGAAAATAGACAATATATCCGTCGAATGGAATGAAGATCAGCAAAGGTTTGTAGCCGACCCGCAAAATGGCCTGAAAACAATCATCCAAAAACATATTCTTGATGAAAACTTTTTCGAAAACTTAAATTGTTTGCAAAAAATTCCAATAAAACAAGCAAATAATGTCAATTTCACAAATCAACGCCAAACGTCAGGCGAAGTTGGCTGCGGTTCGTCAACATCAAGGGCTGCTACTACTGGAAGTACATCTGAGAGTATTTCGCATCTAGGGTTAAATACCTAAGCACATTTCAATGTAAAATTTTGTAATTAGAATAAAGCCGTCTGTCAGAATTATGAATCATTAAAAATAAATATTTTAAGTTATAATGTTGGAGGTAAGATAGAAAGTTTAGATTTTACAAACTTTATAAATCAATATGAAATATTTGTGTTAATTGAAACACATGTAACCGAGGAAAATTTTAAGAAATTTGAATTAAGTTTCAGTGATTAAAAATTAATTTGGTTAAAAGCAATTTAAGTAAATAGAAAAGGTCGGGCAAGTGGAGGAATACTCATGGGCTTCAAAAACAACCTTAAAAACACCAACTGTCTGTATAAGCTTGCAGGAGACATCTGTATAATGGAAATCAAAGTGGATCATAAGGTACTAAATTTAATCCCGGTGTACTTAAATTGTGATAACTGGAAAAGTTATTTTACAAAGCTCGAAGACAACCTGTTTACTGTTTAGCAGTGACTTAAGGAACATCATGCTCATTGGTGATTTTAATGCGCGAACAGGAGATTTAGAAACCGAAAGAGGGCTTAGAGATATGAGCCGTTGTTCTAGAGATATGAGCCGTTGTTCTAGAGATGGAGTAATTAATAGAGAAGGAAGAAGAGTTATTGATTTATGTAATTCATTTGGGCTTAGCATATGTTATGGCACCACAGATGGAGATGCATCAGGCTATTTCACTTTTATAGGACCACAGGAAAACTCTGTGATTGACCATGCAATGGTGTCGGGAGACTGGAATAATTTAATAGATGAATTTGAAGTTATAACTGCAATACATTCCGATCATTTACCGATTCAATTGACAGTAAACCTAAAACAGAGTCAGTCCGAAGAGTCAGCTACACGAGTAAAATATAAATGGAAAAATGCTTTTACTAGCGGATATGCAGTAACTTTAAATAATTCTCTCCTTTTGCGAGAAAGAAATCCTTCACTCCATGTTCCTAACTTGTCTAATCTTGATGAAATTGTTGAAAGTGCGATACCAGTACAATGTAAACCAAGCAATAACAACTCTTTCCACTACAAAGAAAAATGGTTTGATAAAGACTGTATGGATGCTCGAAGAAGATCGTTTGCCTGGCTAAGATTGTTCAGAAGATTTCCCGACAACATCTTTTACAAAGTACAATACCTTAGCGTAAATAAAAGCCACAAAGAATTACTAAAGACTAAGAGACAAAACTTCTCAATGAAAATTGGTCAAGACCTTGCGGGCTGTAGAAATACAGGCGAGTTTTGGAAGATTGTTCGCGAAATAAATAAAACGTCAAACAAACAAGTCGCTCCACCAGTTTATATTGAAAACTTAGCAGAACATTTTCGAATGCTAACAGAAGATAGTTTTTCCTCGTCCTTTCAGTATGCAGTACCTTATCAACAGAACGATGAACTCGACTTACCATTTTCTTGTTTAGAAGTTCAAACGGTGTCGAATGAGCTAAAAAACAACAAATCACCAGGATCAAACGAAATCCCTCAAGAGTTCTACAAATTCAGCACAATTCTCTTCGTAGAAAACTTAGCAAGACCCTTGAACCAAGCATATGAGAACGCTAGTATACCAAGCTGTTTTAAAGAGGCTATCATGTGTCCAATTTTCAAAAAAGGTGACAATAGAGTCTCTGCTAATTATAGGGGTATATCGCTGCTGAATTCATCGATGAAAGTTCTAGGAAAACTACTGTATTTTTATTGACACTATAGACAGAAAAGCACTAATGCTGAAGCTCTATAATAAAGGAATTTCCACCAAGTTTGGAAACATTTTGAAACGGTTATACGATTCAACAACTTCTGCAGTGACCCTTGGAAGCAAGATATCTGAACAGTTTCCAATAGAGATAGGGTTGAGACAAGGCTGCTGTTTAAGTCCCCTACTTTTTGCCTTGTTTAGCGACGACATCGACGAAATTCTACAAGGAGGAGCTCGAGTTTCACCAGACCTTCTAATAAAAGTGCTTATGTTCGCAGATGATATCGTTGTGCTTGCTGAGTCAACCGGAAGTCTCCAATTAATGATCAATCGATTGTTCGAGTACTGCAATAAATGGAGGCTCCAGGTGAACCTCGACAAGTCCAAAGTTATGATTTTTCGTAACGGAGGAGGGCGAAACTGTCGCAGCGAAAGATGGAATTTTGGAGAGCACAATATTGAAATCGTGAATGAGAACAACTATCTCGGAATGCGGATTTCTAGAAATCTTAACCTGAAGAACCACATGAAAGATAAACCTCATGTCACTTGTTTTAAAAACACGAGGAGAGTTACTCCCCCTGAATCATGTACCTCACAGAAGCGACCTACAGGAAACCTGCGACTTGTGCAACCTAAGAGAGAGAGAAAACGTATTTCATTTTGTGGGAAGATGTCCTATGCTTGTGGAAACTAGGAGAAGTATTTTTGGAAAGAACTATCTGAATGAAGATGAAATTGTGGACATCCTTAATGGAGGAACTGACTGGAAGAATTTGTATAGATACGTCAAAATAGCATTGAGTTATAGAACACGAATATTCAACGAACTTTTCTAAGACCAAATATAATTATAAACCTGGATAAAAAAATTAAATTACATTTATTTAAGTATATTATTTGCCAACTGACAGACGGCGTAGGCCATGTCATCTAATGAAAGATAGACAAAATTTTGTAAATTTTATGAAATAAAAATAATTTAAAATCTAATCTTAAAATCTAATATGTATATGTAACTTCACTGGGTAAATTGTAATTTGTTTTGCCAATTATTATCACCTATAAGAATGAAATATTTCTACATGAAATCCCTCTCTCAAGGAATTTTGTAAGTTCTAAAATATCTGTAGATATGTACACATTACACATGAGCCATAGGAGAACACATATAAGTTAGTTTCGTGGGTACTTTTGAATAACTTTCGCGAACAATAGCAAATAAAACTATTTTCTATCTTAGGTAAAAGTTCTATTTTGCCTTTCACCTTTTATCTAAGACATCATAAGATCTTTTGAGTCTTTGTATTTTATTTTAATATTCTGTGTGTATTTTGTATCCAAATTCACACACGAAATCAAACACACACAAACATCATCACACATTGATACATTCTTGTGTTTTTCTTTTGAAAGAAAATAAACGTTTAATATAAGTTTTCAAAGAAAATATCATCGTACCTATGTACATATATGTATGTAAATGTCTTTTCATACGAATATTACCATTTATAGAGTGTTTGATTTTAAAGGATATATGTATTGTAATAAAGCAAACACACACACATATCCACGCAGCTTATAATGAAAATAGAATCCTTTTGATAAGTACATGTCCCTTTTTGGTTGTTTTTCTTTCAAATATTTGTACATGAGGACTACTTTGTCGACATTTTCGTCGTTCTCGACTCCTTGACTCCCCATTCAACAAAATAATTTCTCTCTGATGTCTCTGGAGAGAAACTTTTCGTAACTATTTTCTTATCTAAAGTCTGTGGTGTAAGATTTTGAAATAAATATACCCAAACATATGGTTGTCTATGTATATCATACCCCATAGCAGAATGATGATAAAATTTTCATAAAAGTTCCAAAATATCTTGTTTTGTTTTTTGTTTTGTTATAAACTTCCATAATCTAAAATGTGACCTTTTGTTAATCAAACACTGAGATTCCTCTATATTAATTTGGGTACAAGTAGGTATACGAAAGTTAAGACTTATGTAACTAGTTACTTCATTCATTTTTGTCTACATTACATATCTACCTATACATAGATGCAAATTTAATTGAAGCACGAGTGTCAAAGAGGATAAAGTAACTACTTTTTTTCGTACACTTACCATACAAAAATTTGGCGGCCTGTGGCGGCCATGTTGTTCTTGTTGTTTATTATACAGTTACTGATGCCAAATCACCAGTAGAAGCTACAGGATTGAACAACACGTCCAAATGGTAGGTACTATTTAATTATCAAAATGAGTGTTCGTTAGTGTAAACGTCGCGCCCATTTTACGGCAGACGTGTTGGCTCTTCACAGTCGGCTCTTCAACGTTTGGTGGCCAAAATTGAGACGATCGGCCTTTCGCAGAGTTCAACTTCCCGAATTTTGCGTCGGGAGTTGGGCCTACACCAGTACATGATCCAAAGACCCAGGAGCTTTAAGTTCATGTCCATAGACAACGCTACGCCGCCGCCGCCGCCGTTTGTTGGGAGAATGGGCTTCGGAGCGTTCGGGAGAGGACCCCAATTCTTTGGCGGCTAAGTGCTTTTTTTGGATGAAGGGCTGTGTTAATAAGCAAAATTGCCCTAGATATATGAGACGACACCAACCAAGTGACAATGCATCCTCAAAAAGCTATCGGTTGGTGTGAATTTTGGGTCGTCGGCGTCATTTGTCGGTACTTTTTCGAAAACGACATTGGTGAAGCGGTCACCATCAATGGCGAGCGCTACAGAACGATGATTACCAATTTCTTATGGCGCAAATTAATCCATATGGACCTAGACGAAATGTGGTTATAGCAGGACAGTGCTCCGTGCCACAACGCGAACGCCACGACTGATATAAGTTCATCTACCGCAGAGGTGACGTTAATTGGCCACCAAGGTCATGCGCTATGATTTCAGCTGAATCTATGGGAAAACGGAGCGGGTATTTGAACGATGTCATAATGACATATGAACATGATTCTTTCAAATAAAAAAAGAATTTTGTTAATACCTCACACAGAGCATGTTTTATTCCATTTCAACATCGATACCTTCCCGTAAGAATGTTCTAAGCGACACTTTTTTTCGAAAATGACTTTTTGATGAGGAAATATACTATATGTTAAGGGCCACGTTTTGGCCTGGGTTTCGGCAACCTATTATGCATGAAAAGGAAACTAGAGTACAAATAAAAAAATTTATCAACTGCCATGTTTTCTCATTAAAATAATGTTGCCCCCTGAAATTTGTATTATCCGCCAAAAAAATTATGCTAAGCGACATTAATAAAGATCTCATTGTCGTGAGCAACAAAAAATTTTGTTAGATGTCACTTAGTTTAACCAAAATTGTCTCTTAGCACACTATGATTCAACTAGAACTTTCTTCGTTTTTTTCGTTTCCTGAACAATTTTAGAAATGTCGCTTAGTACATTCTTACGGGAAGGTATCGACATGTATCCGCCCTTATTGAGACTCCTTAGCAAACATATTTGAATGAATAACATATAACAAACTTCAACTTATAACTTATAATTTAGCACTAATCAGACAATTAAATTTAATTTATTCGCAAATCTTTTGATTTTGAAAATTTCTGCAGAAGTGTCCTTCAATGCAGGAAAAGTCATTGCGTTAGCTATTCCGTTTGTCGTACTCTGTTGGTCTCTTTCCGGTGGATCGAAGTTAGCTTTTTTCCAACCTGTCAAAAAAGGCGAATGTTCTTCCCCCTCTTACTATCGTCCAATTGCATTACGTCTTTTCTTTTCAAGATTATCGAATCGCTGATTATTCTTCAGAAAAAAATCTTCTTAATGAGGAGTACTATACGATAGCATTAGACCTCTTAGTGATGATGGTGCATGTTTGGTGTTGATGGATCTCTTCTACGTTGGATTAAAAGTTGCTGTTCGGAACTCTTAATACAAATTATATTGATGTATGTCTCAAGTCTGAAATTCATAAAATAAATGCTGATATATCTCCGACTCTTTTCCTTATATGGTATGTATCAAAGATCTCCTGTCTGAAACTTCTTAGTCATTAAATTGCCTGGCATATGACTATACTCTCAGCTTTTCATATTCGTTTCAAGATTCACATCCTTGTTCTCCGAATGTGAAACTCCATCGGTAGAGCATAACTACCTCATACATTTTGATCATGACATCATTGTTCAATGTAGAATTCAATTTTCGAAAAACTCAACGCTGTTATGTGTATCATAGGCCACCTATACTGTGAATTGATAGCATATTCGACGTCGCCAAAACCGCTGCCAAATCTCTTTTTTTGACTTGCTTATAATCTATATTTCTTATCTAAACAAGTGATTCTTTTGGGCAGAGCTTTATAAAAGATAGGCGATAGAACCATAACGGAAGCTTTATCATCGCTCGAGCACAGCTGAAATGTTTCATGTTTCAAGTTCCACTGTAATATTCGTTCTTCTAGGAAAGCACATCAGTGTACCCAGTCTCAGATTTTTTTTTTAGACTAAGAATTTTTTATTTTTCAATTTGTTTTACATACAATTTAACTTAAAGTTGACTTATTACTACATTAAATCATGTTGGCTCAACAATAGAGGCCCAATGTTCTTCCTTTGGCTTTACATAATGATATTTGCTTACAATATCATACGAGTATTAATGTTGTCCTAATCTAATTCATGTTTTTTTTTTATATTCACCCCTATTACAGAATTCGGCGAATGAGCTAAAGTGACAATTTCAATTCATTTCCAAACTTTTGCTATTACTGAATCCGACGAATGAAAGTTGAACGAATGTCGGTAACAATCCCTGCACCACTGACATTTTGTTCAACTTATGGTATTACAGATTTCGCAATCCATTCGCACTCCATATAATTTCTATCATTTTACATTCGCACCAATTTTGAGACGAATCTGAAGTGAATTTTTGATTAAACGAAAATAAACAATGGAGAGTACAAAAATTTAAGTCAAAAGCTTATCATACTGAATGCTAAAGTGTTTGTTTAAGAAATTTTAATAGAAAACGCACAAATAGCAACGCAACCAGAGAGCAAGAAATCTAAAAAAAACAAAAAAAAGAGCACACGGTTGGTTTTGAACCGTCCTCCCTCTTCGTACTAACCACTCTCAACGATGCTTGATTTCGTTGATCGAAAACGATACTATTATCACAGCCTAGGCCAGTTGAATAAATGTTTGTTGCTGACAGTGTCGATACGAAAGTTCATAAATGATAAGGTAATTTTAGAAATCGACAATGTAGTTCATCCGACGAATTTCATAATTGACTTTTACAGCGGATGCGAATCAAGTCAACTCACCGGGAGTAAAATTCTGCGAATTCTGTAATAGACATGATTAACTGTATAATAATTTTTGTGGGCGTCTTTAGTAGTTTTAGTCTCTGGCTAGTGTGAAGTATGTACAATAAAGATTTTTTCTTGAGCCGCAATACATGAATGTATATTTTCTCTTTTTGTCCTACCCATTTTGATATTTAAAGCTTCAAAACCAAAGTGTTTCCTTCAATCCTTCTTTATTTTCGTAACACTCGCAATGTGTTTAGTCATTTTAACGGTAATCAACTTAAGTCCGGCCTTATGCATTCCAAAAATATTTGAAAGTATTATATACGAAACTCTCTCTTTCCACTGCAAATCAATTCTTTCCCCAGTACAACATGGTGTTATATCGGGTAGATCAACAACAACGAACCTAGTAGAATTTGTTTCTAATGCTCTATGCACAATGGTCGATGGGGATGAAGTCGATGTGATTGCTACTGACTTTAGCAAAGCCTTCGACAAAATATCACATAATATCATCATGTTAAAATTAAATTCCATGGGCTTTCCTACACTTTTTATCTTGTGGTTGAATTCATATTTGACTGATAGAAATTATGTTGTCCGTTTTAGATCATCTCTTTCTATTCCTTTTAATGCACCTTCAGGAGTACCACAAGGCAGCCATCTTGGCCCACTACTATTCACCAGGCCGGGAATTCACGACACAAAATAACTGCGCAAACTGACATTTCACTCAAGTCAGTTTGTGCAAAACACGATACAAGTAAGCTGCACAGTTCTCAGTTTTAAAAAGTTTTCATTCTGTAAGCATGTGTTCATATCATATAATCATCGGCTCCGGCACCAGCCATTATAAAAAAAAAAACAATGTACACAGCGTAAATAAAATTTTTCAACTGAGCGGTTGCACAGTTTTTGACATTTACGAAACAAATAACTGCACAAATTTAAGACTTGAGCACAAATATCAAAATTTTTTGATTTTTACACAGTTAACTGCACAAACCGCACAAACAACCCCATTCACAACACAACTAAACTGCGCAAACCCCAGTTTGCGCAGTTATTTTGTGTCGTAAATTCCCGGCCTTAGCGATTAACGATATTGCTCAAGTTCTCGATTGTGGTTTATCAATATATGCCGATGACATGAAAATATTTAAACGCATTTCTATTGCCGCTGATATTTATCCCTTACAACAAAATCTTGACAAATTTTCCCTATGGTGCCATAAAAACCTCCTTGACCTCAATGTCAGCAAATGCCACAGCTTGACGTTTTCACGTAAACGGCTCCCTTCTCCTCCCAATCATTTTAAAAGCTCTTCTTTAAATACTGTCCAAGAGACTTAAATAAGTTACTGGAGCACCAGCCCATAGATAGGAGTTATACTCAAGTTTTGGACGTATATAGGTTTTATAGATTGTAGCCAGATCAGAAGGAGAGAAAAATTTCTTGCACCGTCTCAGAAAACCCAAACATCTTGCGGCATTTTTGGCAACATCGCGTATGTGAGTGTTCCACAAAAGGTGGCTCGTGATGCACATACCGAGAATATCGAGATGTTCAGTTTCATTGATGCAAGTGCCACTCATAGATAGTGGCAAGGGGGTATATCTCGCTTTAACGATATAAGACAGCATTGAGTTTTCGAAGCATTAAATTCGACACGGTTTCTTATTCCCCATTGCACAATGCTGTTTAGGTCGTAATTTAATGAGCTTATCATATTTTGTCGTTGCAGTTCCACATCCGAAGAGGAGGGATGTGAGTCTGAAAACGAATATCAAAAGCTAAGAGTACTATCGTCAGCGAAACAATTAATTGGATTAGAAGTTACAGACAGGAGATCATTAATAAAAATGAGGAAGAGGGTTGGTGACAAAACGGAACCCTGGGGCACACCAGCATTTATATTGTGGGTTTCAGACTTGAATCCGTCTAGTACAACTTGTATTGAACGGTTCGAAAGAAAATTTCTAATCCAAAGAAGTAGGGATTCGTCGATCCCGAAAGCACGCATTTTCGATAAAAGAGCAAGATGCCAGACTTTATCAAATGCCTTTGAAATATCAAGTGCAATAATCTTGCTTTCTCCGAAACAATGTAAAGATTTGTTCCACTTTTCGGTTAGATAAACCATCAAATTACCTGTGTACCTATTGCCATACTGCCGGTCATTAAGCTTTTGTTCCTCAAGATATTTCTTAAGCTGATAATTAATCAGCGTTTCCATGACCTTAGAAAGAAGGGACGTTAGTGCGATCGGTCGATAATTAGAAGGAGAACAAGATTCGTCTTTTTTGGGAATTGGCTGAACAAATGCAGTTTTCCAACCACTCGGAACGAGCCCTGAAGAATAGGACAGATGGAAAAGCTTACGCAGGGGTTTTGCTAGCGTGGAAGAACACCTCTTCAGAATAATAACGGGGATACCATCCGGACCAGCGGATTTATGAATGTTGAGATCTTTCAGGACTCTTGCCACGGTACGAGTGCGAAAAAAAGATATGTCCCATAGAATTACTAACGCGCTCAAGAATTGGGGGAGTCATGACACTATCCGGCAAGGTGGAATTTGCGGCGAATTGCCTTACAAACAAGTTAGCTTTATCAATAGAGCTAACGGAAGGAGTGTCATTGACAACAAGCATAGGAACCGAGGAAGAGGAAGAATTCCTCATATTTTTTACAAATGACCAAAAATTCTTACTGCCTTTGGGACATTGCAGTATTTTTTGCCCTGATTTTTGATCATGTAAAAATTTGGTCCGTCGAATATGGGCGTTGCAGGCCTTGATGCGGCTTACACGAAAATATCGGTTTTGGTAAAAAGCCTACATCAAGAACAAGAAGTTTTCGCATACATTTTTGATGAACCACAAATTTTGATAAAACTTATCAAAATCAAGTACAAATTAAAAGATGAAAAAAGCAAATACCATTTTTGAAACAATTCAATTGAACGATAAAGGAATAGCTGACGGATTGCTGGCAAGAGCATACGATTCGGGCATAATTATAAAAATTTTCATCTGTCGTTTTTAATTGGATTTTAGTGTCAACATCTGACAAATTTAAGCGGCGATAAAAATGCACTATCTGTGCGTCATAAAGAGCGCCTTTCATTTTGTTCAACCTTGGTTACAAACAAGTTATACATGACTTTCTTGATTTTCTGAATAAATTCAAGAAAGTACTAGATAGACCAAGCTGTCATCCCAAAACTAATTTCATCATTCAATTTATAGATTCGCTGGATCAATTAAGCTGTTGCCCACTATGAGATCGCTTGGTTCATTATAGAAACATTCTCCTAGATTAAGTTTGCGTCTGTAAGAGAGAGCAGGGCATGTACAAAGAAGGTGTGAGATTGTCTCCTCTTCCTCCTCGTCCAAGCAACTCCTGCAAAAATCGTTTGATAGTACACCGAGTCGTGCGGCGTGTCTACCTATGAGAGTATTTAGTTATGATGCCTATTACGGAGCTGATCTGAGATCTACTGAGGAACAATAGACATTTTGACCGTTTCAAATCCAGTTTAGGCCAGATTTGTTTGGTCGCCATTCAAGTGGTAGTATTAAGCTATCTTGTGTTTGATTGTTCCAGAGCAATTCATTTCAGTTTCAGCATAAGTTTACTTGTAGCTATGGGCATACCTATATTTGCCTTTTCGGGTAAGATAGGCATTTCCGTTCCAATTCTGGCGAGTTCGTCGGAATGTCCCTGTGACCCGGCACCCAGAATAGGTGAATATTAAACTGTTTGGCCATCTCCATCAGAGACGAACGACAGTCCTGGACTGTAATGGAGTTTACAGAGACTGATGCGAGGGATTTCAAAGCAGCCTGACTTTCTGAGAAGATGCGGATATCCGTGCTGGATATCACGTTTTCTTTAAGCCAAGACAGTACTTCCTTTATCGCCAGAATTTCGGCTTGGAATACGCTACAATGGTTTGGTAGGCGGAAGGAGAGACTAAGGTTTAGTCCATCTGAGTATACACTCCACCACCCACTCCGTTTTCAGTCTTCGATTCATCTGTATAAAAATGTACTGATTTATTATTTATTAAAGCCTCTTCCTCCCAAGCTGACCTTGAGGGAATGGTGACTTCAAAGTTTTTATCGAAAACCAACAAGGAAGTGATGAAGTCGGAGTGACTTGGGATAGTTCAGAATAAATACAGAATGGTGGTGTGGCCAATATTGGTCCATTGAGAGATGGCTTTGAGACGTATGGCTGTGCTCGTGGCCATTTGTTTGCTGTAAGTATCTAGGGGTGTCAGGTTGAGAAGTATGTCTAGTGCAGCGGAAGGTGTCGAGCGGAGAGCTCCGCTGATGCAAATGAGTATGTGAACGTTGTACTTTGCTTAGCTAATCGCGATTTGTCGCTTTATCTAAGGCCGTCCACCATACGGTCACCCCTTAAGTGAGTATCGGTCTAATGACCGTAGCATATAGCCAGTGGGTGATTTGTGGAGACAAGCCCCACTTGTTCCCCACGGCTTTCTTACAAGAAAAGAGAGCTACTGTGGCTTTTCTTACTCTTTCCTGTATATTAGGTTTCCAACTTAGCTTTTTATCTAAAATAAGACCCATGCTATTTAAGAAAAATTGCAAAATTCTGGGAAAAGCACTCTTATTAACTGTTGTTAGAAACGTGTCCAAAATACGAAAACCCATTTTTTACCAAAAAAAAACTGTTTTTAATTTTACATGTTTCAGGTTTACCCAAGTATGTATATATATAAATTTACTATGGGTTTTTCCGCAAACTTGTCATTGAGTGTTATTGTTATTATTATTACATTCATTGAAAGAAAATAGTAAAATAAAAATTAAAAATTTTTAAAACATTTTTAAGAAAAAAATATTGTGCGCCAAGTTTTCATTACTGTACGAATGAAAATTAAATTTCCAAAAAAATATTGAGCCGTTTTTAAGATTTTTTTTTTTTTTTTTTATAATTTACACGCGCTCAAGGGATTATGATTACCCTTTAAATGTTTGAACACAGCGCGGGCGTGAAGTTAAGGAAGAGAAAGAAGGATAGGAAAGATGTGTGGCACGATGTTCTGAGACTGTTGGTGGTTGTCTCAGCTATTTTATCTCCAGGGATGGCGGCTGAACTAAAGCGGAGAATGCCGTGTCTTATTTTTATGTCGCTTATGATTCACATTATTTTATTCGTGTTCATCCTTGTTGGGTATACTAGTTTCACTCAATTACATGTTGTTAGTGTTATGCCTGAACAACATATAATGAGTAAACAGCAACCCATTGATGACAATTTTTAGAAGGATATATCGAATTTAAAAAAAAATGACTTTTTTTCTAAAAATTCAAAAAAATATTTAAAGTTTTGAAATGCAATATTTTTTAAACTTTTTAGAAGCATCTCTATAAAAAAAATTTCATTAAAATCCGTTATGTCGATAACGAGAAATTCAAAATTAGAAAAAATGGTTCTATGGCAGGTACAAGCTGTAATATCTTAATTTCAATTTTTTTTTATTAAATTAAAGATCATAAAAATTCATTGCAAGAAAAAAAAATTATTTAAATTCTAGACGCCGTTTTCGAGAAAAATACAATTCTTGAAAACCATTTTTTAACATTTGTATAGTGGGTAACTTTATTTTTAGGTTTATCACATCTTGTAGATTCAAGTAAATCCACGAACGGTCTATCATTAAATGATTACTTACATGTTGGGCCTACCATTCAAAATGATCTTTTTACATTCCTTATTCGATTTCGGAAACATAAAATCGCGATGAAGGCAGATATCGCCAAAATGTACCGCCAGGTTCTTCTCAATGCAAATGACGTTCATTGCCAACGAATATTTTGGAGGGAAGAAGTAACGGAAGAACCACGCGACTACATGCTTCTTACCATAACGTACGGTACCGCCTCCTCTTCGTTTTTGGCAACTCGTGTCCTTAAACAAACTGGCTTAAACAATATGCATCTTTTTCCAAGTGCTTCGAATAGCATTTTAAACGATTTTTATGTGGACGATTACATGTCTACGTTCGAAAACGTAGTCGAAGCTTTACATGCAGAAAACGAGGTAACTGATATCCTTATGAAAGCTGGAATGGACCTCCGTAAGTGGTCCTCCAATTCGAATGACCTTCTAAACACTATTTCTCCTGAGCATCGAGAATCAGCGACTGATTTATCCATTGGTGACGCGGGAGTTAAAACATTGGGTCTAATCTGGGATACGAAACACGATTGTTTCAAATTCGCCCCTACAATTCCGACCATAGGCCGGAGTGGGTCGACTTTAGAGCGGGTCTTGCTTATGTACAAACAGTCAACATTCCGAGATGGGTGCAATATAGTCAAGGTGAGGTATTGGAATTGCACGGATTTGCTGATGCATCGGAATCAGCTTATGCTGCTGATGTGTATGCCAGGGTTGTAGGAATCAATACGGTGCAAACTGCGCTTATCTGTGCTAAGACCAGAATTGCTCCAGTCAAGCCTACCCTTTCGATTCCGCGTCTGGAATTATGTGGCTCCTTACTGCTAATCCAACTGCTTAGCAAGGTAAAAGAAGCCTTAGCCATTCACGATATTGAATGTTTTACTTATACGGATTCTACAACGGTATTACACTGGATTCAGGGATATCCACGTGCACGAAATGTATTCGTGGATAACAGAATTTCGCAAATTGCTGCCCGATTTCCAGTATCTATATGGCATCATGTCCGCTCGGCCGAGAATCCGGCAGACTGTGCCACTCGCGGTATGATGCCGAAATGTTTATCCAATTTGGACCTATGGTGGAATGGTCCACAGTTTCTTCGCGATAAGGAGATAACGTTTTCAGGATTACCTAGCCTTAAAAATAGTCCTGTCGAAAATGAGATCACATGTCTTGCATCTGCAACGGAAACGGTTGAATGGGATACATTTATCTTCGAAAGGTTTTCTAAACTCAATCGTCTTCTTCGGGTCAACGCTCGTATCATTCGATTTGCTCGAACTCGTGTAAGACCTCGTGAACGAGTCGGTACGCATTTTTTATCACCATATGATATACAACAAGCAAAGCTCGCAGTATTCAAGCTCTCTCAAAAACACATCTTTAAAGAAGAAATCGCTCTTTTAGAACGAGACCAGGCGGTTTCCAAGAAAAGCAAATATTACTTCTTGCGTCCCTTTATCGATCAGGAGGGTGTTCTTCGGGTAGGAGGGAGACTAGAAAATGCGTGCATACCATTTGAGCAAAAGCATCCAATAATTCTGCATAAGGATCATCCCCTAACTCGTCTTATCGTCACAGATTTTCATCTCAATAATTTGCATGCCGGAATGCGGCAAATGACGTACCTGATTTCGCTCCACTACTGTATCATCGGTGTCCACCACGTTATAAAACGATGTATCTATCAATGCCCCAAATGTGCTAGGCAACGCGCCATTCCTTACCAACAACTAATGGCCAGCTTGCCGAAATCTAGATTGGAACCAGGAGTGACCTTTCGTAACACAGGCGTCGATTACGCGGGACCATTTTTAATCCGGACATGGAAGGGACGAGGTGCAAAGCAGCATAAAGTCTATGTCTCCCTATTCGTTTGCATGGCTACGAAAGCCTTACTCCTCGAACTCGTTTCGGATCTTTCATCGTCCGCTTTCATAGCCGCTCTACGTCGCTTCGTGTCCCGGCGCGGAAATTGTCACTCTATCTTTAGTGACAATGGCACCAATTTCGTTGGCGCAAACCAACAGCCACGAGATTGGGTGAATCTACTCAACTCAAGCAACTTTCAAGAGGATGTAACGAATGAGCTCACCTCCAATGGAATCAACTGGCACTTCTCACCCCCCCCATGCTCCGCATTTCGGCGGCGGCTTGTGGGAAGCAGGAGTCAAGACTACAAAATTTCATCTACGGAGGGTGCTCGGTCAGTCATCTCTAACATACGAAGAGTTTTCAACCATTTTGTGTCAAATTGAAGCTTGCGCTAACTCCAGGCCGCTTTGCACGCGCTTTGAAGGAGACACGGATCCGTTAACGCCAGCACACTTCCTTATCGCTCGACCAATGATAACTGTACCAGATCCCAATACTTTAACGGCAGAAGCATCGATACGCGATAGATGGCAGTACATTCAACGGCTTGTCCTAAGCTTCTGGAAAAAGTGGTCTCAAGACTACCTGACTCAACTCCAAAAACGACCGAAATGGTTAGAAAGGTCAAAAAACATTCAGCCTGATGATGTAGTCATCTTGAAAGATGAAAACCAGCCCCCATGTCGATGGCTCATCGGTAGAGTTATTAAAACTTACCCCGGACAGGATGGGTTGACACGCGTTGCGTCAGTCACTACAGCAAAGGGAGAGTTTAAACGCCCTATATCCAAGTTATGCCCACTACTCGTCGATTAAAGTTGAAAGGAGCTTTCAACGGTGGGAGTATGTTTGCCGATACAGCGGCTTAAATCTTGTGTTTCCACCTTAAGTGGTTACTTTTGCTCTGAACAAATGAAAACCCCTGTAAAAATTGTAATGGTACATAGTACCGTCTCTCTCTATTTTTTCTAAAGCTATCCTCCTTTCCGTTTTTACAATTAATAAAGTTGTAGTCCTTGCAAGTTTCAAGAAAGAACACGCGCGTTTTCATTAATTACGGACATTTTTATATTAAAAACTTTTCAGCCTGGAAATACCACGAAAGATAAGTATTCTCGAAGTTCCTAACGCGAACGCAATAAACACTTCTATTTATCAAGTTTGAAAAAAAACTAGCACAAATTCTTCGAAAATTTTATTTCAACCATTACCTAGCTCTAATTTAATGAAATTTTCTTGTATTTTTATTTCTTAAATCTCTCAAACAGTTTTTGAGCAAAATAATACTTCTAAGATTTCGAAAAAAAATTCGTATGGCAGGTACCGTTATTTTTTTCTAAAACAAAAAAGAAAAAAACATGTGGGGGAAAAAATTAAAAATAATATCTACCAAGCTTAAAGAAAATTGGCCGAGCCGCTTAGGCTGTATTCGAACAGACAGACAGACATACAAACCGAATTGCGAGACCCAGTTTTTTAGTCTTCGCTATCATCGTAATCTCAACTTTGATCAAAATCTCGAGTTCAATTTTTTTTCGAATGCATATCTTGCTTTAATGTACCGATAAGTCGCAAGTAAAAATTAACACCGCGCATGCTAGAAACTGGATATCTCAAGACCGAGATAAGATATCAAATTTATTTAAGCACAATTACAAAGGCTAGTGTTTTTTCTAAAAATAGAGGCCTAAATAAAGTTTAAGGAAGATTAAGGGAACCTTAATGAAGACTGAGTTCACTTGAGTTGGTTGAAGTCCCGATCCATCCGAAGTGTAGCGCAAACTACTAGATAAATATCTTCGCTAGTAAATTAGAATTCAGACGAAAAAAGCGCATCATCAAGTTTCACCAAAAATTCAACATTTTCAACTATAGGTAGTGGGTGTTAATATTCGAGGACTGTTACAAAAAATCAATATTTCAAAATTTCGGTTCACCCTTTCATCCGTCGTCACCTCATTTTTGATAAAAAAAATTTCAATTTAACGTTTTTGTCATACAAATATAAGCATCAATTAATAATGGTTTTTCATCTAAAATAACTAATAGTTATTTAGAAATACACCCACAAAACAAGGTGTTGTTATACCGCTCGGCTTTATTGTGTGAGAACATTAGTATACCTACCTACCTATTCCTGTATAAATAAATAAATTTACATTAGAGCACCCGCCCCTTCAGCCTGAAAAATACTTTTGCTGTCTTTAATTTAAAAACAGAAAAAAGAAGACGAAAAGGAAAAGGATAAACATCAACTATTTTTTTTTACTTTTTTACACTTCCTTAGGTTTTCCAATCAAGAAATGTAGAAACATTTTCAGCACTAATACCCAAAACACTGCGATGCTTGGCTAACCAGATTTTTCTATCTAAATGTTTGTTACTTTTTAGATCTACATTCAAACCTGCTTAAGAACCGTCTTTATCAGAAGAAAAATCTAGGCACCTAAGATCCATCAAGGCATCTAAGATCCATCGAGATATTCCAGCTCTATCCACACCTGAAAATCGAACACTTCTGCTACCTATATCTCTGGTTCTGGAAAAATTTTCATCTAAAACTTTTCTTGTTTTCTAGCTATCCTTCACAATCTTATGTATAAATTGAGATAAGCTGATCGTGAACAAATTACTCAAAACCCCAACGGATTGTACTTCATTTATCAAGTGTGTCATTCTTGTATGGAATTTTCCATTTCACGTCAACAGCATACTATAAGCTTTAGAACCAAAAATGGATTAATTCCACTGAAATGATCCCTTCCCGAAACCACCAGACTTGAGGTAAATTGTTTCTCTAGTATCTTTTTGCCAAAGCTTGGATACTTGATTCATGTGGTATCACAATGTACCAACTTATGGTGTAAGTGGGTCAAGCATTCACCTTACCTAACCTAATTTAACTATCGCTGATTTGCGACTTTTAAGCGTTCATGGTTTATTGATTTTTACGAATTCTTGAACATCCTTAACTTGTACAGATTATGTATTAAAAAAACATCAAACTTCTTCATTAAGAAAATACGCTTATACCTTACTGCCCATTTATCCTCGATTAAACTACACAAATTTAGAATTTTAAAAATATAAAATGACACTAGATCAGTTGCATCAGGAATAAGACAAAACAAAATTTTAATATTCATCGTGCGTCGGGTCATGTCTATTCAGCCTTAGAAATCTTATAACTTCCTTTTGTAACAATCCAAATCTTATGTAGGATGTTGGATATATTTTAAAGTATGCCTATAAATGCTGTTATTATCTCTTATTTGAAGGATCGTGTGTTTCTGTTGACTCTTATTCATTCCGCCGGTCCCCACTCGACGTCTTCGAAATACTAATAACAGCGAGTGCAAGTCATTGTGTACCATACCTATCGTAAAATATATGAATGAATTCTTCGCCAAGCAGCTTTAAAATACTTCTTTGTAAGGGAGCAGGACGATCTAGATCCCATCCACAGTGTACGCGTACGCGATACGCGAGAGAGATATAAAATATAATAGAAGAGACTACAGGCTAAGCGGCGCATTATGAGTGATTTCGGTTTTTATACATTTACAAATATTAACCAAATCCATTTCTTGTAGGGTTACCGTGTTACTTATTTTACTTAAAGCAGACATCAAGGTCGAGAAAAATGGTTTTCTTGCAAAACTATGATTATTAAATTTAATTATTGAATTTGGTACGTGCACAGAAACACTTTATAACCAATACTCCGAGAATTACTAATTAAACACAAAACTTATCCAGATTTTTTTTTTATTATACGAGCACTCAAGGGGTTATAAATACCCTTATAATGTTAAACACAGGGCGAGTAATTAGGAAAGTAGGATAGGATTAGAAAGGAAATGCCGATGCACATTGGTTTTAAATGTCTTCACATTCCAATGAGTGGGAAATATTGAGCCGGGTAAAGCATTCCACATTCATGTAGTACGGCTAAAAAAGAATATCTGTACTTGACAGTACGTCCGGTATTGGGCTCAAGAAAAATAAAGGCTTTATGTATTACAGCTAGATCAAAAGGGGTGAAAGACTTCTTGCATCGACGAAAAAAACAAAAACTTAACAGCGTTTTTATCGACGTCAAATATGTGATCACGCCACAAAAGATAGTACGAGTATATGTGATGTACATACCTAGAACTGAAAGCTGTTCAGTCTCCTCGATGCGAGTGCCATCCATGGATATTGGTATTGAGGTAGGTTTATGATTTAGCGACAGTAAACAGCATTGAGTTTTCGAAGCATTAAATTCTACACGGTTTTTGATTTCCCATTGGACAATGCTGTCAAGAGATCTTCTTTTATATAAGAATAATGCATTTCTTCATCGAGTTAGTACTTTAAGGGCCTGTCTGTCCACATATTTTTTTTTTTTTTTTTTTTTATAATCTACACGCGCTCAAGGGATTATGATTACCCTTTAAATGTTTAAACACAGCGCGGGCGTGAAGTTAAGGAAGAGAAAGAAGGATAGGAAAGATGTGCGGCACGATGTTCTAAGACTGAAGGTTGTTGTCTCAGATATTTTTATCTCCAGGGATGGCGGCTGAACTAAAGCGGAGAATGCCGCGTCTTATTTCTATGTCGCTTATAATTCACATTATTTTATTCGTGTTCATCCTTGTTGGGCATACTAATTTAACTCAATTACATGTTGTTAGTGTTATGCCTGAACAACATGTAATGAGTAAACCAGCAGCCCATTGATGACAATTTTTGAAGGTTTTTAATGGAATTAAAACGACATAGACGACGGCAGGGATCGAACCTGTGATCATGAGGTTCACGGGCGAGCACACATCCATCGCCCCACGGCCTAGACTAAATGATTTCTTGACATGACTTAAATAATGGGAGTAGGTAATGCATCTGTAGGAAAAAATTAAATTCCTGTTTGAGTTCCCAACTATTTTATTCTTTTAAACTTCAACTACGGCAACAGTAAATTTCTTTGAATTTCATAATAATTTTCGCGTGTGCGGTTTTTTTGTTTGATTTGTCGAACAAAAATGTTTTTTATTCGAAAATAGATGTGTTTTTTTTAGGACCGAAGACGTTGTGTTGATGTGAACTTTGGGGTGTGTAAATTCATTTTGAGCTCATAATGGGCATTCTTTCATTTCGTTTCATCTCCATGCCAAGAGCATTGCAAGTACATATGTAGTCAAGTTACAGTCGCAGTCAGTCATATTTTGTTTGGCCGATAAATTGTTGTTTAGATACTCTCTCTATTATTTTTATGACTTATGAGCACATTCAAATTATGATTTTAAGAGAGAGAGAGAGAGTGGGAAACATTATTATTTTTAACTTGAAAAAAAAAGTGATGTGAGGTCTTATGATATAAATAATTAAGGACACACTCTTTTTTTTGTAATTTTTCGTTTGTGCGCAATTTTGGTTTTTACTGGCATTTTTGCAAGTTATACTTTCGTAGAAAATCGAGTTCGAGATTTCGATTAAACTTGACATGACAATGATAGCGAGAAAGTGGTTCTCTTAATTTTGATTGTCTGTTTGTTCTGGTAAATCCTACCTAAACGTTCATTTTCTATAAGCCTGGTCATTGTTGGTCATGTCCTCGACAAGTTATTTTTTAATTTTTTTGAGCTTAAATCAAAACTTTTCAACCAATAAAATAGCTGGGTTAATACCAATCAACAACTCAACTTTTAGAAAACGACTCTGTCGTTTTTTTTTTCAAACTTGACACCTAGCAGTTCTTACCACTACTCGTATTTAGGAGACTTTTCCATGTTTTTTCTCAAAAATGACTCCCACGATTTTGATAAAATTTGTTGAGTGTTCTTCAAAATACAGTCTTCTATGCAATATGATTACATTGCACATTAAGCTGTTATCAAAAGTACCTCGGATGGAAAATGATTTTTTTTATAATTTTGGACTTTCTCATTAGCGGCGTAGTGGATCGAAATTATTATTTCTTCTACAAAGTCTAAAAAATATTGCATGCCAACAAAAAAAAATTTTAAAATAATTTCTGGAAAATGTGATATTCCAAAAGCGGGTTGATAGTTAAAAAAAAATATACATATGTATATATAACAAATATTTAAAAAAAATAGATTCATATTAAATTAATCAGACGGTATTCTTTTCCAACCGAATCTGTTCACTCAGTTGTTTTTTAGAAATTAAAAGTATGAATAACATAAATAACATCCAAGTTTTTATATCTTTGGTGGGCACATTTTAATGCTAAAACTACTAAACTACTGAATGGAAGATCAATTTGTAGTATGAAGATTAAAAAACACGCTCTAATTTTATTTATTTTTCACACCCAAATGATTTCAAAAACAATTATGTACTTTTTAAATCAGGAAAAAAACATTTCTTCGAAAACACTGGTATACCTATAGTAAAAAATTTCATTCGCTTCTCATTACGATTTTTTTTTACAATTTGTGAAATCGTTTTCGAAAAAGTCGACCATCAACAAATGGTTCTATGAGGATCACATTAATAACCACTTTTGTAGAAAAAAATGAGAAAATTATATACTTAGATAGGTATTTATTTAATTTCGTGTACCTATACAAATTTGAAATACAAAATATTTTGTTGTTTACTGAACAAAAAAACACGTCAACATTCTATTTCTCTCATGCGAATTTCTCGTCAAAAACCCTTAGCTCAGAATTATTTAAACTTTATTAGACTAGGTACATTTCAAATATAAAGTTTATTCTAAATCATTAGATACATTTTCAAGAAAATAAAAGAAAATCATATGAAATATAGTATAAATATAGTAGGTACATTTAATAAAAAAAAACCAATGTACCTAATTGGATAGTTAATATTTTGATTTTTTTAGAAAATTGAAAATATCATATCTAATATCTATTTCTTGGAATACAATAATTTCATAAATACACAAGTATATAGATTTATGTATATATAAAAGCATACATATATGTATGTACATACCTATTTACCCCCTAATCACATAAGCCATAGGTTCGTATAGGTTCATAGCAAATCGGGAAATATTTTGTTTTTATTTCTTCTCACCTCACTCAGTTATTTCCCTTACTCCGCTTATTGTTGTCAGAACCAAAATAATTAAATATTCTTCTTAATACCGCCTGTATATGCACCTATACTTGATCTTAATTCTCTTATTCTCCATTTTAAAAATTGTGACTACTTAACTACTTTTTTAAATCGCGACCGAAACAATGTGAAAATGAACGAAATTCACGCCATTTCCATTGTATGTGATTTTTTTGAGGTTAGGATTTTCATGCATTAGTATTTGACAGATCACGCGGGATTTCAGACATGGTGTCAAAGAGAAAGATGCTCAGTATGCTTTGACATTTCATCATGAATAGACTTACTAACGAGCAACGCTTGCAAATCATTGAATTTTATTACCAAAATCAGTGTTCGGTTCGAAATGTGTTTCGCGCTTTACGTCCGATTTATGGTCTACATAATCGACCAAGTGAGCAAACAATTAATGCGATTGTGACCAAGTTTCGCACTCAGTTTACTTTATTGGACATTAAACCAACCACACGAATGCGTACAGTGCGTACAGAAGAGAATATTGCGTCTGTTTCTGAGAGTGTTGCTGAAGACCGTGAAATGTCGATTCGTCGCCGTTCGCAGCAATTGGGTTTGTGTTATTCGACCACATGGAAGATTTTACGCAAAGATCTTGGTGTAAAACCGTATAAAATACAGCTCGTGCAAGAACTGAAGCCGAACGATCTGCCACAACGTCGAATTTTCAGTGAATGGGCCCTAGAAAAGTTGGCAGAAAATCCGCTTTTTTATCGACAAATTTTGTTCAGCGATGAGGCTCATTTCTGGTTGAATGGCTACGTAAATAAGCAAAATTGCCGCATTTGGAGTGAAGAGCAACCAGAAGCCGTTCAAGAACTGCCCATGCATCCCGAAAAATGCACTGTTTGGTGTGGTTTGTACGCTGGTGGAATCATTGGACCGTATTTTTTCAAAGATGCTGTTGGACGCAACGTTACGGTGAATGGCGATCGCTATCGTTCAATGCTAACAAACTTTTTGTTGCCAAAAATGGAAGAACTGAACTTGGTTGACATGTGGTTTCAACAAGATGGCGCTACATGCCACACAGCTCGCGATTCTATGGCCATTTTGAGGGAAAACTTCGGAGAACAATTCATCTCAAGGAATGGACCGGTAAGTTGGCCACCAAGATCATGCGATTTGACGCCTTTAGACTATTTTTTGTGGGGCTACGTCAAGTCTAAAGTCTACACAAATAAGCCAGCAACTATTCCAGCTTTGGAAGACAACATTTCCGAAGAAATTCGGGCTATTCCGGCCGAAATGCTCGAAAAAGTTACCCAAAATTGGACTTTCCGAATGGACCACCTAAGACGCAGCCGCGGTCAACATTTAAATGAAATTATCTTCAAAAAGTAAATGTCATGGACCAATCTAACGTTTCAAATAAAGAATCGATGAAATTTTGCAAATTTTATGCGTTTTTTTTTTTTAAAAAGTTCTCAAGCTCTTAAAAAATCACCCTTTATATAAAATGAGAAATATATTACTATATTCTGTTTCATGTCCATTCATATTTGGTATCGTGAAATGATTGAGAACAAGTTGAATGAACGAAACATAACATTAGGATTAATTGATTTGGTCTACTTTTTGGTGAACGGGTCACAAAAACCGAATCAGTAGCGATTGACACAGCTCTACCAGCAATGGAAAGTAATAAAATTTCAGAGATTTCAGTACCTACTCAAATTTTCCAATGTAAGCACGACGTATAGTAAGTACGCAATATTGCCAATGTAAACAAGGTCTTTAATGCAATCTTCCATAAGGTAAGTTGCTACACGAAACGTGTAACCGTAACATGTAACCGTAATATGTAACCGTAACGGGCTACACGGTTAAAAATTCTGGGATGTTTTTTAATACGGCCCTCGTATTACAGCCGTATGCAATACATGAATAATTTGTTTTTAATATTCCAGCTTTATTAAACATTTTTTGTAATAATTTGGTATTAAAACTCAGTACATATCCCACTAAAATGTTTTTTTTAATACTTTTCCACTAAAATTTAATCTTCAAATATTAAAATATAATTTTTCTATATTATAATGTATTACCATTATTATTGAAAACTTATATTTCAATAATTTGTTATTTGATTTTAGTAAAATATCTGGTTAAAAGTGACCATAATAAAATAATGTATTGAAATCTAATATTTTATTGTATTAAAATTCAATAAATTTGGTATTTAGCGCGAAACTCTCGGCTGTATTACACTTATGGAACAGTACATTCTAATACACAACAATACTTATCTTTAATATTTCAGTATTACATTTATGTAGAAACTGTATAATAAAATAAAGTATTGGAATTTAATATCTGATTGTAATAAAATTCAATAAATTTTGTATTTAGCCCGAAACTCTGGACTCAATGCTCAAGAAATACTTTTTAACTCGTACTTGAATTCAATATCGAGGTATTAATTTTGAACACATTAATATTAGATTTTAATACATATGTAGGTATTGATTTTTAATATGTATAATTTTGTCGAAAGAAAACTCCGTTAGTTTGTTTCAACACGTCGGCGTCGTCGGTCGGCAACATGGAGTTCCTAATGGAAAATTTAGTTGTAATTTACATTAAAGTGAAAAACGTGGAAAAAAATACAATCATTTAAAAAATCAGACGCATGAATCATCTGAATCCTTAATTGTTTCAAATGAAGATATCCTTCTTTCAAGTAAGTAATAAATAGCAAGTTTAAGTGCCATATATTTATTTCCTGGAGAGTGCAAGCCGTGCTAATTTATGTAATTTTTTTTTTGTTTTAGTCTTGGAAAACGAAAAACTGGTGAACGGATTTACTTCGAAAGATCGAGACGGTGTGCTGATTCCAGTGGATTCCTTGTGCGATATAGTGCTGCAGTATTCAGGCTGTGCCTGCTTCCTTGTGGTTCTTGACACTGCTGATGGAGAGCCTCCTATAACCAAATAAGTGAAAATTTGAAAAAACAAGAAGCAGCAATTGGGAGCTCTCTTCTTTTATACAAAGAAGTAAGTAACTTTTTCAATAGTAAATTTAATGTACCTATATAAATAAAATTTTCCTAATTTTACAGGGATTAAAAGCACTTATAAAAACAAGCACAGCGGAATACATTTTGGATAAGTACGCTAAAGGATTCTTCTCGAAGGGCGTTAGTGATGGCGGGAGCTGAGTATCTGCTATTAATTTTCAATACTATCTGGGTTCAAATGTAATCCATTCAAATCTTATAAATAGTATTGAAATTTAATAAATAGGTATTAGTTTTCAATACTATGTGGGTTCAAAAGTAATCAAATGAAACCTTAAATAGTATTAAGATTTAATAATCTTGTATTACATTTAAACCCTCTTTGGGCTTAAAACGAGTAAAAAATATATTCAATTTAAATGAAAAAATATATTTTTTCAATATCCAGCGTATTAAATTCTAATATAAATGCATTTAAAACCAATACAAGAAGTGATGAATTTTATTTTTTTGGTTTAAATACTAATACTTATGCGTGTTACTATTTAATAATACGAACTTGTTTTTTAATACAAAACAGTATTAAAATTGAATATGTATTCTATTGAGTTTGAAAATCAAATATATTCAAAGTATTACATTTAAATACCATTTTGGACTGGTCATATATGCAACCCAAAAAATATTAAATTTAACGCCAGGATTTTTAACCGTGTACACGGAACGTATAAGTTTTACCCATTTTTTCGGTTCACTCTACCGCCGGGAAATATGTATAGATACACATCAAAAATTGTGTTCAATTTATACTCACTATAAATACCTGACTGGGTTCATATTATCAACATGCATGTATGAACAACACATCCCATACGCGATAGCTTTGTGAAAAACAAAACAAAAAACTTTATTATACAGTATTCCGGTTTTTAAAGATGCGGAAGTGGCATTGAAAACGGAAACTATAGCGGATACCTTAACTCCATCACACAAATACACATACGCAAAAACAGGAAGCTACACAACTCTGTGACATAGGAATTTCTCCATTAATCAAACTGTATCTTCCCCTATTGATAAATAATAATCATTCATAAATATAACCCAAATGCACTCTTGATTTAAAATTGAATTCTTCCACCAAAACGCTCGCACCATCACCCTGAGGCTTTTCACATCATCTCACCTCCCCAAATCCGAATCCGAGCAATGACAAGGCATAAAAAACGCACCACACAGATACTTACTACGTATTTAGATGGATTGAAACTAATGCAAAGCCATAGAAGATAGATGAAGGATGAGGCTTGGAATTTCAAGTCGTTATATACAATTAGGCAGAAAACAATCTGGGATGGCATAATAGTGTGTAAACACAATGTAAATAAATATCGTTATCTCATCACGAAACCAAAAAGGCAACCGAAAAAAACTTTTTCTTTAGTTGATGGTCACTCCTGGGATTCTATCTTTTTAGTCTTAGGCTTTAGGGGCTTAAAGTTCCCCCAGATTATATTTTTCGAAACGCGCGAATGCAAATGAAACCCAAATGACTGTGCCAAATTCATCTCTCAGATTCAGGATTTGATTTATGGTTTTTGTCAACCGAACCGCCACCGCGCTGCTCTGATGATTATGCAAGTTTTCCTTTGTTTGTTTTTGACACTCTGTGTATTTTTCCCTCTCTCTCCCTTTTTATGTCTCTCTCTCTCACATTCTATCAATGGTTCCAGCTTCAAGCTGAAGGTTGTCCTCGTTTATTTATAAAATTCGCAAAGACATATCGAATTTGTATCTTTCGCTCAGCGGTTTCTTTTCTCAATGAACATTCCAATTCACATGTACAGATTCGGATTCAATTTTTTTGTATTTATTTTTGATGCACATTGCTCGTCATAAGCGATTATGAGGCGTGCAAGTGTTCGGAAAAGAGGTTGGTATTTCCTTGCCGACAGCGACACCGGCATGACATAAGGAAGTGGCAAACGAAGAGCCTCAAAATAATAATATATGTATATAAAAAAGAACTCCCTGTAGATTCTCATACTGTTTGAAATGTGTACGAAAAAAAGACTTTTTTAAGTTTTTTTTAGAAAAGTAGTCACTTCTCAGAAACCCTATGGATTACTTAAACATTTTTTTGACTGCAGACTTCCAAAAATTAAAGAAAGTTCTAAAGTTTTACCCCTAAGCTTTTTGTTTACTAAGAACGATTCATGTAGAAAAAGTTTCTAATAAATGTAGTCGATTGTAAAAAATAGTGTGAGAAATGCGCAAAGATTTTGATAACGATTTACGAATTTTCTTATGGAACGTACGATCGCTCTATAGAACTCGAGCTGCTCAGCAGTTAGCCGATGCCCTGTCAAAATATAAAGCTGACATAACAGCTCTTCAAGAAATCAGATGGACAGGGAATGGTGTTCTACATAAGAAAGAATATGACATATACTACAGCTGTCATACAAAACACCATGTGCTCGGGATAGGCTTCCTAGTCAGCGAAAAAATGAAGTCTACCATCATCGGCCTTAACGCTATAAGCGAAAGGCAATGCACCCTTCGCGTGCGAGGCAAATTTACAAATATCACCCTCATTAACGTTCACGGACCTACGGAGGAGTCCTCAGACGAAGAAAAAGAGACTTACTACGAACAAGTCGAGAGGGCCCTCAATGCCTGTCCAAGATATGATGTTAAAATCATCCTTGGGGATTTGAACGCAAAAATAGGTCGGGAGCCGGTATTCAGGCATTACGCAGGCACCCATAGTTTGCATGAGAACACTAATGACAACGGACTTCGAGTCTTAGAATTGGCAGCATCGAAAAACATGGTCGTTGCGAGTACCAGGTTCCCGCGTAAGGATATCTACAAAGCCACCTGGGTATCACCTGATGGAGTCACTCGTAACCAAATAGACCACGTGTTGATAGGACGTCGCAACTACTCGAACTTGATGACGGTACGAACGTACCGAGGTGCCAATATCGACTCGGATCACTATCTTGTGTCATGAATGTTAAAGGTACTTGCATTGTTCAACACACTGTATTATACTCAGTATAAGAGTACATTTAGTTTTGTATTATCTAGTTTGTAAGCTTAGAATATAAGTGTTATATTTAATAAAATTAGTCTTAAGCTGCTCATTGACCTGTGCGTTTCATTTCATTCTCCTAATAAGTCTTAGACATCAAACTGGCGACGAGGAGAACAAAGAGAAAAATATATATATATTTTTTTAAGTCGTGTGCTATATTCGTAAATGAGTGACGAAAAAGTACCTTCAATAGACAAAAAAGTGAAAATAGAATCCAATTTAAGAATGTCTAGCTTTATCGGACGCATAGAATATTTTAATGCGGGTGATAATTTCAATGAATACATAGAACGTTTGACTCATTTATTAAAGTTAAATAAAATAGAAAAAGATGAGGACAAAGTATCATTTATAATTGGAATGGGAGGTAGTGAACTTTATACGATTGCTAAGACTCTAGTTGCACCTAGAAATCCAGACGAGTTCAAATATGAAGAGCTGGTGCAAAAACTGAAAACTCACTATGAGCCCAAAAAGAACCAAGTAGCGGAGCGCTATAAATTTTTAAACCGCAATCAAGACTCAACAGAAAGCATTTCTGATTTTATTGTGTCAATCAAGCAATTAGCCACAAACTGCAGCTATGGTGCTTTCCTCGAAGAAGCTCTGAAAGACAGACTTTTGATGGGCATCAAAAATAAAAAGATTCAAACAAAACTGATTGATATTGGGAACTTGACTTTTGAAAAAGCATGTGAGACGGCGCTTAATATGGAATTGATCGAGGTCGAGATGATGCATATGAGTGGAACTTCGACATCGGGGACAGTGCACATGCTAAAACAAAGAGTTCCAAAAGGAGATTTTGATCGTTGGAGATGCGAGAAGGGTTCAGGGGACAGACAAATATCAGATGACAAAACTTGTCGACGTCCAACACGTGCAGCGAGGGGTGATTTGGACAACGTGCAGTGCTACTTTTGCAAAAAATGGGGACATGTTCAAGGTAACTGTTTTAAAAAGAACAAGCGATATAGAAGTAAATCTAGAGGTAGATCGAGAAACCGGTACAACGGTGCTAAAGGCAATAACATACGTGCCGTTAAAAATGAAGAAGAGTTAGAAAGTCAAGCTATTGATTTAGGTTATATACATAATTTACAAAGCGGTAATACTCCGTTAATAGTGTATTTGATTTGTAATGGCAAACGTTTTGGAATGGAACTGGATACAGGTGCATGTACATCGGTGATGCATGTTAAAACATTTAATGAATTATTTCCTAACCAAATGTTAGAATCGTCTAATCGGACGCTAAATGTAATTTCGGGGAATAAAGTGGATATAGTTGGCTCTTTTAAAGTTTCGTCACGTTTGTCGGATAGTGTTCAAGTTTTTGAATTTGAATTGATCATAGTTGATGGACCTAAAGTATTTATCCCACTGTTGGGGAGATCGTGGCTTGACAAACTTCTTCCGAATTGGAGGAGCACGTTTTTTGACGTAAGTGCATGTAATAGTTTGAATGGAAACAGCTCAGAGGTAAAAGATTTAGTTCACAGATACAGAACTGTATTCAATGGCGATAAACGAGATTCGATTTTAGATTATAAAGCAAATATAATTTTAAAAGAAAAGAGCATACCGGTATTTTTTAGACCATATACTGTTCCCTTCGGTATTCGGGATAAAGTGGAACATGAGATAGACAGGCTTTTAGTAGAAAATATTATATATCCTGTTCGATATAGCGATTGGGCCTCACCTGTGGTCGTGGTTACAAAACCCAATGGCGATATTCGCTTATGTGTTGACTGTAAAGTCACAATAAATCCATTTGTGCGCACCGATCATTATCCTTTGCCAAGGTGTGATGATATTTTTGCAAGTTTAAGCAACTCAGTCTGTTTTTGTGTCCTAGATCTGGAAGGCGCTTATCAACAAGTGGAAGTGGAAGAAAAGTGCCAGGAGTTGTTGACCATAAATACCCATAAGGGACTTTTTAGGTTTCGACGTCTGATTTTCGGTGTCAAATGTGCACCTGCAATTTTCCAATCAATAATGGATGAAATTTTAAAGAACATTCCAAAAGTACAGTGCTACCTGGACGACATAATTATAGGAGGCTCGAACTATGATGATTGTAAGTCAAATTTAATTCATGTTCTTGACAGATTAGAAAAGTACAAAGTTAGGGTGAAAATGGATAAATGTCAGTTTTTTCAAAGTGAAATAGAATACTTAGGACATATTATCAATAAAGATGGAATAAAACCCAGTGTCAAAAAGTTGGAAGCAATTAAAAATGCTCCTAAGCCAGAAAATGTAACTCAGTTAAAATCTTATCTTGGTTTGTTAAATTATTATTCACGATTTATTCCGAATCTGTCGTCAGAACTTAAAGATCTCTATAATCTTACCAAGAAGGATGTAGTTTTTCATTGGTCGGCAGAATGCGAAGCAGCATTTATAAAAAGCAAACAATCGATTTTGAACAGTAATATGTTAGTTCACTATGACCCAAATAAAGAAATAATTTTACATTGCGATGCGAGTCCTTATGGAGTAGGTGGAATTTTATCTCATATTGTTGAGGGAGTTGAAAGACCAGTTCTTTTTGCTTCTAGTACGCTAAGTTCTTCGGAAAAGAAGTACTCCCAACTCCATAGGGAAGCATTAGCCATTATTTTCACTGTAAAGAAATTCCATAAATATATATATGGAAAATCTTTTACAATTTACTCTGATCACCAGCCGTTACGAGAAATATTTAATCCCAAGAAGTCCACACCTCCAGTTACAGCGGCTCGTATACATCGGTGGGCATTGATATTAAGTATGTATCAATATAAAATTGAGTATAAGAAAGGTTCTCAAATGAATAATGCAGACGGACTTTCACGTCTTCCACTAACCTATCCTACAGAAGTAGAGGATTATAGTTCACTTTTAAGTACAATAAAGTGCGACAGTTTCTTAAACATTAAATTTGAAGATGTAGCGATAGAGTCAAATAGAGATTGGAAAATTAAAAATATTTTAAATATGGTACAAACAGGATGGCCAAGCAGTGTACCAGAAACTTTAATGAAATTTTTTCATAAGCGATTACAATTGTCGGAAGAAGAAGGATGTCTTTTTTATGGGGAAAGGCTGGTTATTCCTGAAATATTGCAGCCATCGATTTTAGTTCGGCTACATGAATCACATGTGGGTGTCGTTCGTATGAAAATGTTAGCCAGACAATACTTCTGGTGGCCAGGCATCGATCATGACATCGATATTTATGTGTCAAACTGTAAAGCTTGTGCTTTTTCAGGTAGTAGACCAACATCACAGCTTCATGAAGGATGGCCTGAGTCGAAATTTTTCTTCGAACGTATACACATCGATTTTTTTTATATGAAGGGTTCCAATTACTTACTGATTGTAGATAGCTACACAAAATGGATTGATGTAAAATCTATGAAAAAGACAAATGTTGAAAGTGTTATATCTGTTTTAAGATCCCTGTTCACTTATTTTGGGTTACCAACCACATTGGTATCAGATAACGGACCACCTTTCAATTCGGAAATTTTTGTTAAATTTTGCCTAGATAACAACATTAAATGTTTGAAAAGTCCGCCATACCATCCACAGTCCAATGGGGCTGCAGAGAGAGCAGTGCAAACTTCCAAAAATACTCTTAAGAAAATGCTTATGGATCCCAACTATAATTCATTTCCAATGGATATTTTAATTAATAATTTTCTTTTAAAGTATCGGTCGACTCCGTCGACAATGACCAATTTATGTCCAAACGAAATTATATTTAGAACAAAACCAAAAACACTTTTAGATCATATAAATCCGAAAATTCGTAACGATTACGAAAATGATGTAAATATGAAAGAAAAGGAAATATCAATAAAACCAAATAAGAAAAAAGTATCATTCCTAAACGTAGACCAAATTAAAAATAAAATAATTTTTAAACCAGGTGATAAAGTTTTATATAAGCTAAAAAATAATTTCTCTTTTAATTGGATACCTGGAATAATTGTAAGAAAGTTAGGAAATGTTATCTATACAGTAAATACGGATGGTGTTCATAGATCGGCACATATTTCACAATTAAGAAAATCTAAATTCAAAGAAGTGTCCTTTGCGCCTACAAATATTGTGCATTCTTTTAAAAAGCCAAGAAAAACAAGAAGATCTGTTTCATTATCCAGCTTACCACGTAGATCTAAACGAGCACCTATGCCAATTAAAAAATGGGTACCTAACGAAATGTAAAAAAAAAAAAAAAAAAAAAAAAAAAAATAGAAAATGTATTTGTACCTACATAGAATGGAAATTAATTTTGAATTATAACTTGAATGTATATTTATTTTTGAATTATAATAAATAAAATAAATCTTATGCTTTTTAATTATAAATAAAAAAATTTAATCTATAGCAATTTTGAAACTAAATACATATCGTCGCTTTTCCGGCAGAGTGGCATAAGTCGAAATTTGCAAATTTTCAGGAGAGCATTTTAAAGTTTTTTTCATATTGAACAAAAAAAATTTCGTTGTTCATAAAAAACAAAACTCGAATGTTGAATACGTGAAAAAATTGCATTTTTTGATTGTTAAGTTTTATAAAAAACGAAATATTAAAAAAAAAAAAACAAAAATTGATTTATGCGGTATTTATACGTAGAAAATGAGAGGGATGTTTTTGAACATTGAGAGCGGTGCTTTTTCATAACTCGGAAACTAGAAGAAGTAGGTTAACGCAGATTACACAGAAAAATTGTGTTTGTTTTTCAGCTCAGTTCTGTGTTCAAAACTAAAAAACGACAAATTTCGACTTATGCCACTCTGCCGGAAAAGCGACGATATATACATAATGTATGAATATTGTTAGAATATAAGAATAATAATAACTGAATGAATAAATTGATTTAATTTTGTTTAATATGAATTGTATATTGAGTTTAAAATAAGTTTGGGGGAGTGTCATGAATGTTAAAGGTACTTGCATTGTTCAACACACTGTATTATACTCAGTATAAGAGTACATTTAGTTTTGTATTATCTAGTTTGTAAGCTTAGAATATAAGTGTTATATTTAATAAAATTAGTCTTAAGCTGCTCATTGACCTGTGCGTTTCATTTCATTCTCCTAATAAGTCTTAGACATCAAATCTTGTTGGTATGGTTTTCCGAGGGCGGATTGCCTTGCGAAGACGCATTGCATCCGCCGATCAGGTTCGAATCAACACGGCTGCCCTGCGCAATGAAAACACCAGTAACACCTTTGGTAATGCGTTAGGACTCGCCCTAGAAACACCTGATTTAGGGAGAGTAAGTCCTGGAGCCAGTATGCTGGGCGTAAATGAGAAGTGGACACGTCTTAAAAATACTGTCATTAGTACTGCCAACTCCATCTTAGGCAGTAGTCGTAGAAATCGGAACGACTGGTTTGATGATGAATGCAAGCTAGCGACTGAACGTAAGAATGTTGCGTACCGAGCAATGCAACAATCTCATAGAACGCGGGCACGCGAAGAGGAATATAAAGAGCTCAGAAGAATAGAAAAACGGCTACACAGACAAAAAAAATCAGCCTGGGAGAAGAACCTAATCTGTGAAATAGAAAATAGCCGAGAGCGAGGTCCGCACCAGGCGCGGAAGTTCTACCAATCCGTCCGAAACATGACGCAGTACACACCACGCTGCACATACTGCAAGGACGGAGAGGGAAATCTGATCACCGATCCTGAAAGCATACTAGAGCGATGGGAAGTGTACTTTAATGAATTGCTAAATGGTCAGCTCACTACAGAAGTGGAGGCTCCACTACTTCAAGAAGAATACCCTATGTTGCCGCCACCAAGCATAGAAGAGGTTGAGAAGGCTATAGGCCGGCTTAAACAGAACAAAGCCCCGGGAGCCGATGGCATACCAGCCGAATTATTTCATCACGGCGGGCCAGCCTTACGTCAAGCAATTCATGATATTATAGTGCACGTATGGGAGCAGGAAGAAATGCCAGAAGACTGGCGAAAAGGCATAATATGCCCCATACATAAGAAGGGAGATGTCACAAAGTGCAGCAATTATAGAGGTATCACGTTGTTGAGTACCACCTATAAGATACTCTCCTCTAACCTACAAGACCGGATAACCCCATACGCTAAAACCGTCATCGGACAATATCAGTGTGGTTTCATTCCAGGCAAATCAACAACTGATCAGATATTTACCCTCAGGCAGGCGATGGAAAAATGTCTAGAATTTAACATCCCAACATACCATCTGTTTATAGACTTTAAGGCCGCCTATGATAGCATAGCCAGGGTGGAACTTTACAAGGCCATGAAAGAATTCGGCATCCCAAATAAATTGACACGACTATGTAGGTTAACCATGACCAACGTAACAAGGCAAGTAAAAATAGCCGGATTACTATCCAGACCAATCAACATCTTTAATGGACTCCGACAAGGGAACGGTCTGGCCTGCATCCTTTTCAACCTGGCGTTGGAGAAAGCACTCTGAGTGACTCTGGCACGGCAACAAGAGGGACCATCGTCAACAGGTCCAGCCAGTTACTGACTTACGCATTGACATCATCGGAAGAAACGAACAAGCTGTACACGATTCCTTCATCCAGATCAGGCAGGCGGCACAAAATCTGGGGCTGCACATTAGTGGGTAAAACAAAGTACATGGTGGCGTCGAATGCGAGAGGAACATCTAATACAACTTGCACTGAGAGTTACAAAAGGTAAAGTGCCAATTTTATTGAACTAGGGACACAATTTTGGGCACCTATTATGCGATTGATACTCCGACTATATCAACGTATTGAATCACATGAAATATGAATGTCGCATCTGAAAAATTAATTTTGTAAAAATTACAGTTGCAACAAGATCCATTTCTGGGTCTTCAATCGCACGATTGTTTTGCTGCAAAAATATAAGAAATGAATACACAATTTTATAAATTAATAAATAAAGATAATAAAGATTTTTCATACACTGAGAAAATTGAACTATGAGTTATTCAAACAGAAGCATGTTTAACTTGTTTAAATAAGTTTTAATAGAATTCGGTTATAACTTAACTCTAATATATTTACATACGAAATTACTAGTATTTTTAAGTAAAGTATAGTTAAATGAAACTCATTCATTGCTGATTATTGCATCAGAATCTACACGTAGTTTTGTCTGTGTGTTCAAACTAGCTTTGAGTTTGATTTTTGAAATGCTAGTTTAATTATTTTACTCACTTAAAAAATTTTAATACAAAATAACCATGAACAAGTTTATTTTAGATATAAACGGAGTTGAATTATTTATGAGACAAATAGATTTGAACTCGCACAAGTTTGAATTGAACTTAAACGAAGTAAATAGACAACTAAATTTTTTTGTTTTTCTTAAAGTCGGAAGTTATTGCAAATTAGTTCTTTCCTTGCGTACATCGGTTTGTGCTCCGTGAGTATATTTGATTTGTGATTAAATAAAGCGAGTAATATAAAAAACATAAAAGAAAATCAAGAAATTATACCATCGTACACCGTAGATAACTTGGATCCGTAGATACAAATTTCCTCAAAATACGGATTACATACATGAACCTGAAGATCTGCTTCAATAATATAAAGGAAAAATTTATAAGCAACATCTTTACTTATCCTTATTTCCTATTGAAATGCTGCCATTATATTTATTATTATTATTTTATTTTTAACTAATTTATATATACAAAAATATTTCTCTTTTTACGAGCCCTTCATACTATAAACAATGGAAATAAATTTTTATAAAAAATAACCTGATTGTATTTTTTTCTCCATATGTGTGTATTTGATTAAAGCTTTAGATTTAGTTGTTATTAAAGTTCGGGTAAGTATTATTTGGTTGCTCAGACATATTAGTATATTTATAAATATAAGCCTCAACATAATCCTAAAATACATCAGCATTTTTTTTTGTGCTTTGTGTTTATTTTCAATAAAATGAAATTTGAAGCAAACAATTTTTTTTAGTTTTCAAATTTAATATTCTTATCTATGTATGCCCATACAGTGATCTAGAAATACGAGTACAAACATTTACAAAATATGCACCACCTAATATGTAAAATATTGGAAACTTTACTATTATAATAAATATAGGAAAAATTTCAATTTATATCGAAGGTGTTTTTGAAGAAACTAAATAGATTTAAGTTTAGAATAATTGCTATACGTTTTAAAAATCTGACCTTAAACATATTTGTTTTGAACAAAATACGTATTTGAATCAAACAGGGAAATATTGAAAAAAAAATTAATATGATTCTATTTGAAACAACATCAAATAAAGTAATTTAAAACAAAGATAAACATGTTTAAATCAAATAGAATGCGAGGTTAATTTAAACAAAATCATGCTTAACCATGGGTAAACACGTTTCTATTAAAATTAAATAGATATCGATTCCATGTCAAATCGTATGTGTTTGAGTTTGATTTAAATATGAATATGTTTGATATTTTTCTCAGTGTACTTTACTTAGCGTCGTCGACTTGGTTGCGAAATATTTTTGTCAGTGTTTCCACATCCATATAGAGAAGTGCGTTCAAAAACAAAAAAAAAAAAAAACAAACAAAAAATTCCATTCACTTCTTTAGAATTATTGTATTTGGCACCGGGGAAGATAACGGGACTCGGGATTTGGTACTGAAGAATCAGTGATGATGTGGAGGTGATTGTGAAGGTGGCGGCGAAGATGGAGGTGGTGTATGGAAGCTGGCGATGGCGTGCGTAAGCTATAATTAGTTTTTCTTGCTTGCACATCAGCCATAATTTAAGTTATTATAATGCGCTCCTTCTCATTTTTCTATTCATTTCCACTCTCATATTTATAGATATGAATTTAAAAAAAAAATAAAAAACATTAATTTTCGGTATTAATTTATTCATTGGCATCTTGTTTATTTTAATTAGCCCAACACACAATACCTACTTCTTGTGTTGCGCTGTGTTGGCTTGCAACAGGACTAGAAGACCAAAAATATAATTTATAATAGATGCACCTGTCGATATTTTATCTATATAAATGTTCGTATAGATAAATTACTGTATTATTTCTATAATAATAGGTAAAGTTCAAATATTAGTTTACGTAGTATCTATTTGTTTTCGTCTTTATTTATAGTCTTAAAAAATATATCAATATTAATTGATGTGTTACGATAGGATTAAAAGTTAAGGCTATCAGTTATCTGTTATATGAAATTCTTTTGAAAGTCTCAAAATTACACACTTCATTTTTATGATACTGTTTTTTAAAAAGTTGCCCATAATTATTCTTGTATTTCTACGTTAACAAATAAGGTACATTTACCAAGAACGCGTTCTAATGATATTTCATTGACTGATATCATGTATTCGTATTAGAAACAATCTTTTATTTAATTACTATCAACAGTTAAACTTTCGTAGTCAGGCTTTCAAAATTTAACAGATACCTACTTGACGAAACGTAGAAATTTCAATCAATAGTGTGAAAATCCTATGATTTCATTTCACTTCACTTTCTGGTCTAAAGGAGCAGGTTCTGGTAAGCAAGTTGAAGTACACTCAATCAGACAGGTTCTACATTTCACTTTCTCGAAATGGAATTGAAATCGATACAAAATAAAATTTGGTGTTCTACAATTTAGTTTTACCGATCTCCATTTCATTTTTTTTCGAAGTGATATTGATGCGAATATGCTTCGTTCCAGATTTCTATTTTCTCAATTTTCAGCTGATTATTATTATTCGATTAGATCCAGTTGTTTGAACTTATTATTTATTGTGAAATTTTCAGAAAAAAAATAGGAAAAAGATGAGAAATATCCTTTTCTTCTATAGAATAGTGTTTGAACTTGATTTGGCTGAGAAATAATGCGTATCATCGATGATGACTCCTGGAATATCAAATTTTCCCAAAGAATTAAGTTTAGATTTGTTTGATCATTTCAAGTAGAATTTAACTTCGACAAATTTTATTCCCTACAGGAAAATCATTGACATAGTACTTCGACCAAGACCGATATTAAAATCTTTTCCAACTGATCTTTTGAAGTTTTCTTCAGCAAGAAAACGTAAGACCTCCGCTAGTTGCAACGATGCAGGAATGGAAGTTTTTTTTTAATTCGGAGGCACTGGTGGAAAGGCACTTTTGCCAAGTCGGTAGTATGATATGAATACATAAGCAGCGTCGGCAATTTCTAATGGGTTTGAATGATCTCACTGCAAGCAATAAAGCACTCATAAATAAAAATTATTTTTTTTCAAAATTCACAAACAAAATTTTCATATCAGTCGAAAAACTTTCACATACAAAACAGTTTTGTATTTTCCAACTGAGAAGTGACAGATGACAGCTGTTTTCAATTTCACTTAAAAGTGATTTCGAAATTATGAAAGCGAGTGAAAGTGGAATCCTGAAAACGAATTCAATCGATTTTTGGAAACTGTCTGAATGTTTTTTATACATAAGACTTCAGAAACTTGGTCGTGAATTGACATGGACTTTTTAAGGCTGCGAAAATGGAAACTTGTTCGAATCAAAATTGGGAAGTTTCAAAGTCGAATTAAAAAAAATTAGAAAAAAAAAACAAATCCAATAAAATAAATTGAAAATAACTTATAGTTTCCAATTTTTTGGAAACTACTTTAAATTTTTAAAATGGATACATTCGTAATCGTTTTCGATTTTAATGATTCTGACAGCTGCCGCATATTGCACCATTGTTAGGACAGAAATATAAGTATACATAAATAGTTTGTTCATTAAAATCTGTTGCTTTAACATCCTTCTAATACAAAAATTTCTCTGTTCAATGGGTGTTCCTAAAATGTATCGAAATAAAAACAGAAATGTTTTGTTTTTGTTCTTTTTTGCTTTTTATTGTTTTTATGATATTATTACACTCCACAAACTCAGAGTGATGCCAGCAAGAAAACGACGTTATTTCTCACAATACGGAAATATAGTAATACTGCTGTGCCGTTGCCATTCCGTTGAAGAAGGCTTCTTGTGCGCATCTTGTATCTTGTGAAATCTTCAATCGCATCATTCGGTCGTGTCATTGTGACAACCGTACACATCACGCACTTCCTATATTCTCCAACTCACACTACACTATGCATACATAAATGACTAAGAAGATATACAATCATTTTAAAATTCATATAATCTAAAAATATAAATTATATTTTGATACTCTTAGGACTTCCGCACATGAGGTTGGCTTATTTTAAAACGTAAATTTGAAACCTTACCGGGCGGTATCCAATAAATTCATAAATGCAAATAAAATTGGTTTGTTCTTTGAGAGAAGAAATTAATATAAAAACGCAACGAAGTAAAAATCGTCGATTATTTTCCCAGCGGCATTTGGTTCATAATCGTAGATCTAATCACAGTTGATACGAGTATTTTAAGTCACTAGGTTCGGCTTCTCAAAAGAGGGTGCACCACCAAGTTTATTTATTTTAATGACCCCTCGTCACAGAACAAAAAAATCTATCTCTAAAAAAACGCAACACCGAAACTGAAATTATTCATTTAATGGTTTCATGTGATTTGTTGAAAGCAAATTTCAAATCACTTTCTGCATATTCCGAAATTTTTCATCAGCAACTGTCTTGAAAATCATATTACTGCAAGAACCATCGACTCGTGTGCAGAAGGCTTTAGTTTCCATAGTCAAATTGTAAGGGGAAAAATATTTTTTTTGATGTCAGGAAGCGCCAACAAGTGTACAGAGAAGAAGCGTTCGCGCTGTGATTTAAGCGTTCTTTGGGCTTGGACTTTATATATAGAAATTTCATTCACTCTCTTGAGAGATGATCATCAGTGTAAGTAGTATTTCAGCACTGCTATTTGCTTGGTATATCTAAATCCCATATAGCTATCTTCATTCAGCACATCAAAAAAAAAAAAGAAGTGCGCCAAGGGCCGAACTAAGAAATGCAATATTTCGGATTCGCCGGGTTTGAGTGCGAATACCAACCAGCTGTACTTTGGCATGACGGCAACCGGATGGATAATTGTGTGATGTATGGGATATAGAGGGAAAGGAACACAGACCCTTGAGATATTAGTGTATCTGGGTAAAAGTCTATAATAAAATTGCATTTTTGTCACTCTTTTTTGACAATAGAAATCTATTATAAGTCTATTAAAATATGACTGTTTTGGAGCGTTCGTAAATATCTCAAAAACAAAATTTTTGTGAGCGAGTTTATATGAAGAAAATTATGGCAAAACATTTGAAAATGAAACTGTCGTTACTCTGCTGTAGGAAATTGTATAGGTTATGTTACATATTTATTTTAAACATTTTCACTTGCAACTTATACATAGGTACTATAAGGCAAGTTATGCATTCTAAAAAAAAAATCAAACTCGAGATTTTGATCAAAGTTGACATTACGATGATAGCGAAGACCCTAAAAGTGGGCCTTGCAATTCTGTCTATCTGTCTGTTCAGCTAAACGGCTCGACCGATTTTCTTCAAACTTGGTAGATACCTAAGGGTTTTAATTTTCCCCCCTTATGTTTTTTTCTTTTTTTTAAGACCAAAAATAAAGGTACCTGCCATACGATTTTTTTTCAAAATTTTATAAATATATGAATATAATTGAGAATTATCTCTGTTTAAGTGGAGTGATTGAATTAAATTCAAATAATAAGTCACTTGAGCTTTTATTTGAATTTTATAAATATATTTTTTCTCAAAAACTGTCCCACAGATTAAAAAAAAATCAAAAAATTTCATTTAGTTAAACCTAGGTAATGGTTGAAAAAAAAATTGTAAAAAAATATTATTTTTGGTACCCCCCATGGAAACATTTTTTTTTTGTTTTTGATTTTCTCAAGAACGGTACAACTGATTTTAATCATTTTTTTTAAATAAGGCTCCCTAGCAGTTTCAATATTATTGTGTATTCAGATTTGAAAAAAATTGGATTTTTTAAAAATTTTAAAGAGTTCTCGTTTAAGCAATAAAACCGGCTCTACTTAACGCAGTCGTTTAGCTTGGAGACTTTGTCTAATTTTTTCATAATTTTAATCACGTTAGACAACAAAAAATGAGCAATTTTCCTAAAAAAAATTTGACATAACCCCTGAAACTTTTCAAACCTTAGCTTTAGGCAAATAAAATTAATTTTATAGAGGAAGAACAATTAATAATGTACTGCTCTTAATTCATATTACAAGTTTGATGTGCATTTTTGCACTTTTTTTTTAAATATGTATTTCGAGACATCGTTCACATTTTAATTTGAATGTTATTTATATTGAATATTGTTCTAGTTAATATATGTTTAATACAAAATTTCTTTTGCCTTTTCACCGTATTTTATTAAAAAATCTATTACTTTTGAAGCATTATGCTGAACTTCAGCTTCATTTTTTCGACTAAGAGAAGGGTAGTGCTGCATGTACTTTGACGTAAAGTTTCGGTTTTACGCCTGTTTTTGTCGCTCACTGAAGTTATCAAACTGTTCATTAATGTTGTTAGCGGTTGATGGGGGTAGTTTTATAAAGGTTAATTTGTTAAATTCTGTTTCAAGCCACGTTTTAAACCGTTTTTTCGCATTTCGCTTCAAACAAAATTTGCGAAAAAAATTCAAACAAGTCCAATTTTTTCCCGAGATTTTGCTTTCGCTTTTTGGATAACAATATTTATAGTCAATGAAGTCACGCCTGTTAGCCTTTAAAACGTTGACAAAATCTTCGTAAGTAAAGACAACCATTTTAACTTAGTAGAAGGCTTCAAAATTATTTGTGTACTAGACGATCGCTTTGTTAAAAAAAAAACTAAACAAAAATGGCATTCATTATTATAAAATCACATGATTACATTTTTTTTTAAATTAAAAGAGAAAAAATAACCACCGTTAGCATGAGAGCCATACTTTGTTTTGCCATTAAGTCTATAATAACAAATAATGATAACCTAAAGACAAAATCTCTTTAACAAGAGCAAATAAGATTTAATAGATAAAAGGGGAATCCCCCACCCCTCCCTCTTTCTTTCATGTCAATGTATGCACTGTTTCATAGTTTTAGATTTCTTAATGTTAGTTATTATTATTTATAATGCAAAGATGCCCCTACCCTCTTCTCCAGTTAACAAACTTATTTTATTTAAGAGTTCTCGGCTCTAAGGGAGATTTTTAAAAACCCTCCAGGAAGCGGGGTCGGATGCGGTCAGATCCAATTTTTTAAAAATATGACTCCAAATATGTGCACAATTCATTTAAGACTACCCAAAAACTGAGCATTTTTGAGCATTTTTTTAAAATCATCTTCAAACCTGAAATTAGAATTTTTTAAAAATACTCACAAAAACAGTTTTTTTAAGGCTAAATCAATCTTGATTTAAGGACTTTTTTAATTGTTAAGCTTAAATGAATCAATTGCAGGCCTACAAAATTTATTTCGAAAAGAAAACATAAAAAGGGTCTGAGAAAAACAAATTACAAAAATGCGTTAAAATTCCAATTTTTTTTTTGTTTTTAAAATACTGCATCTTTGAGTCCCTATTATTTGAAAATTAAAGAGTGTACATAAAAAAACTGTTTTATATGTAAAAGAGGCGACAATTTTCTATGCATATCAAACAAAAAATATTTCGAATAATGAAAACAAAAAGTCACCCAATGTCCGGAATTTTGTACTAGACGTTCCACTGTGCGGCGCACAGTGGGGCACCTTGTATGGGAGAGTGGAAAAAACTCTATTAAAACTAAACCATTGGGCCGATTTTTTTTAAATTTACACACATGATAATCAATAGCAAGAGAAATCCACATCTTTAATTTCCGCCTACTGCCACGCCTACTTTTGAAAATACTTAAAATATTTGTTATATTTTGAGTAAGCATTAAATACACTGGTCAACAAAATAAAGATTTTTTTGTTGCCGGAGAAAAACATACTTTCTCTAAGATTTTTGGAGTGGTGAACTTGGATCTAAGCTCAGAATTATTCAATCGCCTCTAATTCTTGAGATATTCTGTTTGAAAATAAAAAAAATATATACATTTTGAGGTCTCGTAAAATTGTGAGGTATTTTTTTACGAAATTTATAACTGTATCTGTACAATAATTCTTCTACTTCAAAATACAGTTTAAATCTTCCCGATATATATTTTCCTCTGGGAGAAATTCTTAGTTAATTTTTAGACTTCACCTAAAACTTCATATAGGTACTTCAATAGGTTGTTGTTGCTGGAAAAGAAATATACTTTCCCTGAGACTTTTTGAGTGCTGAATTTGAATCCGAATTTTTAAAATGCTTCCATTAGCTTGAAAGTTATCTGAGACGATAGGTAGGTATCTGTTTTCATGGTAAACCCTTACAAGTTTTATATCAAAATATGTACTTTAAAATAAATCTTTTTGCCATAGATACAAAAATTGGTGTAAAGGTAAAAAATAAATTTAAAAAAATTTTGGTTATCTCTGATAATAGAGCTTTATATTATATATAATAGCTCTTTTTCACTTAGCTATGAAAATTGTCTATTTAAAAACACTTCAAATGATTCCTCTTTTTCCAAAATAAAGTCGGTTAATACTGAACGGGGTATAGAAAAAACACATGACATCGCAACTGTTTGGACTAACTAATAAACACTGAATGACACGTCAAGTTGACCTTTGAAATTATTATAATGTCATTAACACGATTGTGTCTACACAAGCGAGCCAATTAGACAAATGTTAAATGTTATAGATACTGCACTCGAAAATTTGTGCAGTCTAAGTAAAAATTACTACATCGTGGTAAAATTACAATTAAAATATAAGCAAACATATTTTATAAACGTACGTATAACATAAATGCATGTCAGGTCCCACATCACAATGTCAATATTGTAATTTATACTTATGTATTTTTTTAGGTGTATGACTTGAGCACTTCAAATTGCTCTAGAAGTCGAATCCGGACGGTTCCGGACGCGTTCTTTGCTGAAGATTATTGCTTATACCCTAAACCATTCAACGAAAACAACGGGTTAACAGCGCCGAATGGCGCTAGTACTTAAAACTTTATGAGACTAAAAAAAATCTCTAATTTGAGTGTTTTTCCTTCAAAACACTACTTATTTCATTTTTTTCTAGGCAATTAATGTATTGATATTACTTATGGATATATCTTAACACCACTAAAAAAGAACCATTTAAAAAAGTTTAGATTTGACTGTGAACGGATTGTGCAAAAAATTACATATTTTTATACATTTTTACTAATTTCCAACTTCGGGCGATAAAATCCAGGTTTACATATTTTTTATTTGACAAATGTTTATTATTTCCTTATTTTACAACAAATTCACTATGAGAAACGAAAAATAAATTTTTAAAATTGCCACTTTCGGAAAATCGAATTTTTTCCACGTTTTCCCCACTGTGCGGCGGCTCGCGTGCATACATAAGATATGTAGGTACATTTGTATGTACAGATTTGTTAATCGTAGAGCCCTTTCGTACGATTGTTTCGAACTTATAATATTCACTTATTCAGTCTATTAAAAAATAACATCTATAAAAAATCGAATAAAACATCAGTAAACATTTTTTCTTCGATTTGCTTTGGTATGAAACGACCATTGTTAATATGGATATTTGTTATACTCAATATTTAGAGTCGACTCCCATTCTAAAATTGATTTAGAGTAGGTTTTTTTTTTTTTTTTTTTTTTTTTTTTTTTTTTTTTTTATAATCTACCCGCGCTCAAGGGATTATGATTACCCTTTTAATGTTTCAACACAGCGCGGGCGTGAAGTTAATGAAGAGAAAGAAGGATAGGAAAGATGTGTGGCACGATGTTCTGAAACTGTTGGTGGTTGTCTCAGATATTTTTATCTCCAGGGATGGTGGCTGAGCTAAAGCGGAGAAATGCCGTATCTTATTTCTATGTCGCTTATAATTCACATTATTTTTTTCTTGTTCATCCTTGTTGGGCATACTAGTTTAACTCAATTACATGTTGTTAGTGTTATGCCTGAACAACAAGTAGTGAGTAAACCAACAACCCATTGATGATAATGTTTAGAAGGTTTTTAATGGAATTAAAGCGACATAGACGACCGCAGGGATCGAACCTGTCATCATGAGGTTGACAGGCGAGCACACATCCATCGCGCCACGGCCACCCCCAAAGGTTTTAAATGTTTAAAATTTTGCGCCAATATTTTGAAAACCCCATTCTCGATTTTTTTAAGACTTGATAAATGAAAGTTTTTTTAATACAGTCTACAAGATATGAGAAAAAAGGAATTATTTTACCTAAAAATAACGGCACCGTCCATACAAATGTTTAAAAATGGTTTTCAAAAATCTTATTTTTCTCGAAAACGGTTCCGAGAATTTTGCTAAAATTGTTGTTCTTTCAATTTATTAATTCTTACGATCTATAATTTAATAAAAAAAATTTGAAAACAAGATATTACTGACTGTACCTACCATAGAACGAATTTTTGATTTTTTCGAATTTTGAATTTCTCATATTTCTCATTATCAGCATAACGGATTTTAATGAATTTTTTTTATAAAAACGCTCCTAAAAAGTTTAAAAAGCATTGCATTTCAAAACTTAAAGAAAATTTTTTTTTCAATTTTTGGAAAAAAACGTCATTTTTCTTGGAAAATTCGATATCTCAAAAACGACTTGATATTTTTCTTGGAAATTTAACTCTAATTCGTACAATAATAAAAACTTAACTTTTCTTAAAAATGTTTTAAACATTTTGTACAAAAAAGCTTATTTTTTTAAGGAACCACTACAACGACTTATAATGTTTGTTTTTGAATAAATTCATATTTGCATAGCGTTCTGTTTTTACCTCTACTAAAAGAATTTAAAAAAATCATTTTATCCTTATGAACAGTTTTCTTTAACAGCATTCGCTTTTAAAATTCCAAGTCTATTACATAGGATCAAGTTCGTGCGACCCAGTCGTGCATTTTATTTTTTTTTTTTGTAAAAGTAACCGATTTTAAGTTTAAGTTTAAGCTATAAGAAAATAAACTATTTTGTGTTAGCTTTAATGTAAGCAGGTTTTAAATCAAAGGGGTTTATTCACACTTCCATAAGAACTTCCAAGGGAAAAAATTACTGATCCAGAGTTAAACGGGCAGTTTGTATATCCTTAAGGTATTACGATTTAAGGCCCATTTGCTGATACAGAACATAAATACGTATGTTCCACATAAACTCTTATGTGACAGCTAACGTAGAGGAAAAAGTAGAACATAAGCGCTTAGGTTGAACATAAATATTTAAGTTTCGTTTCAGCAAACGGCCCTAAGCCTTTTAAAGTTCCGAATAATCTTGAACCTGACGTATTCTAAAGAGTCGGTTGGTAATATATGACAACATTTCGCAGTGCTGCATTTATAGAGTTTGTCCTCAAAAAACCAACCCATCAAAGGTTCTTCAAAAAAAACGAATATACTTTATTTTCCTCCAGTGTCTTTTCCGTAATTCGGTGAATTTCCAAATTCAATCACATATTGAATATAAAAAACAAAAAAAGTAGCAGAATCAATAAAATATGGTAATACGCAAAAAATACTTAGTAATTTTCAAAGCAGAAAAAGACGCTAACTCTGCTCAAGGCTTACCTTCGGTTAGGTATATCACTGACTTTTCCAATTTTCCACTGAAGCAGCATATTTGGGAGCATAGGATTTTTTTTAATGCATCACATTCAAAACCTGCTTACTTTTTTTTTCAAAAACCAAGAAGATATAAGACCGTCTGGTTTTTAGAATTCGTCCAAGTGTTAATAAGAGGATAAAATAATCAAAACCCAAAAAAGTACTTATTTCCGTAAGATTCAGCAAAATCTATATAAAACTTTTTTTTTGTCATATTCTTAACAACAAATAAGTACAATAAAATAATATATGAAATTTAGGACCATTTATAAGTGGTTAAATAATTTAAAATACAGTTTTTATTTTATCTAGAATTATGGCACCAATCTACCAATCCCCCTCACGCGGTCAAACTCTTTGAACTGTTCAAATACAAATTCGGTAGGTTTTAAATATCACAATCATCAAACGTATCAAAACAAGAATTTTGAATTATTATGGTTCAATAAAGAAGAGGAAAGTTTAGAGAAGTCGAGGAAATGAACGAAGGGTTCAAAACCTATTCACATTATAAATTGCAATTTTATTATTTGTGTCGTAGTTGTCGTTTTTATTTGAATTAATGACACCACACAACAATAAATCCTTTAGACTTTTCCCCAAAAATGAATAAATAAAATATCCATCATCTCCATTTTTGTTGACAGGCGGGTGTAAGAAACAAAATAAAAATAAATAATCCAACAAAGAATGGGCAACCAGCTGAAAAGAAAATAATCACCATTGAACAAGACAAACACAATATTTTCTATTGAAACCCTTGAAAGTTGCGAAAAAGTTGGTATTAGAAGATTGGTTCTTAATACCTCAAAATATTAAAAGCAAATTCCATTCGAAAGCATGAAAAACCCACCACCATTCTCCCTGCCTCGTGCAAAAGTTACATCGTTTCTGTCGAAACCAAAGGAATAAGTGAAGTCATCAATGAATATTGTAGTCTGAATGTTCTTCGTGTAGGTTTATGTGAAAAGGATTACCGTAATGTGCTCCAGATCTGACATTAATACAACAATCTTGTCGAAAAGCCAAGTACTTATATACTAAAAAAGGCTCCTATGCGTCACCCCAGTGCTCTTTAATCATAACAAAACAACACTAAGGACGGTGCGGTAGAAAGGAAACAACAACTCAAAAAAAAAACCCACATCCTTCCCCACGTATAACCAGATCCACAACCTGGGAACATTGTTCTCATTGTGTAAGCGTGTTTTTTTTTACCTTACTCTTGCGTAACAAAAGCCATCAACTAATCCGGAAATCGATCATTTGCAACTTGACACCCCGGGTGGTGCCAGTGTGTGTATTGAGATGGCTTTAGCCACCCCACAGCCCACACCCTAAATCGATTCGAGAATCAAGGGGCTATACTTGATGTTTTTTTCTCATGCTAAATTAGGTGGTTTGTTAAGTTCTTGTCCAATTGTGGTCTTTCGGTGAGACAGGAATTTGGTAATAGATTTAAAAACCTTTAAAAAAAGCCACTAACCGTTATGAGTTAGAAAGTGTTCTTATAGGGATTGAAGTATTTTTTGATCTGCTTTTAATTTTTATACCATGCCATTTCATAAAGTAAGGTTTCTTAGAAAATTCTTTTCTTTTAGCTTTTAGAAGGAGTGGAAGAATGAGTGAATCAATACAATTTTTGGGGTTAAGGATCTATTGTGCCCTCACGTATAGCTGAATGAGCTTGCTCATCTTATAATTTTTCCCTCCAAGCTTGAATATTTAGAATAGTTTCAGAAAGTGTTATTCTCACTCTTTTATTTAATGACCCCCCAGTACTAAATTTTTGGCGCATAAGTAAATCACACTTACTCTTACGTAAGAGGCTGTATCATCTTTAAGTATGAATATTCTTACGAATTATAATTTCCGATAGGATTTTGGGAAGTCTATTATTCTGTAGCTCCATGACTCTGGATATAAATGAAAAATGCAGTTTCAGAGTTGTCAGGGTTGTAAGTCCCGTTTCTATATGTAGTACATAATTTGGCGTGTTATTAGGAAGAAGGAAACACCTTTTCAGAAAGAAACATTGCAACTTCTCCACCTGTAGGCCCACACTTGAGCACAGTACATCATTATTGTTCTTTTTTTTTTATATAATCTACACGCGCTGAAGGGATTATAACTACCCTTTAAATGTTTCAACACAGCGCGGGCGTGAAGTTAAGGAAGAGAAAGAAGGATAGGAAAGATGTGTGGCACGATGTTCTGAGACTGAAGCCGCATCGAGAATTTAGAATTTAGCTGAGTGTCGAATCGTTTTATTCCTTCAAAACTGCGACCATGTGGATTTTATAAAGTTTTTCGAAATAGTTAGTCTGTTATTGAGGTGTTCCGTGCAAGACATGTTGTAGTTTAAAATAACTACTTTTGCTATCCCAAACGGCGGCGGCTGTGGTATCTTAATAAATCAACTTTAAAAAAGCGTAACCAATTTGTTAAAAAGTGCATTTCTATTTACGTTGTCAAATGCAGCTTTTAGGTCGACAAAAAAGGCGTACAGTTTCTTCTTTTGGCTCAATTGTAGCTTGATAAGACAAGTTAAATTGAAGATCAACTGTAGAGTAGTTATTACGATACGCGGCTTGATATTCATTCAGAATGTAGTTTTCTTCAACCCAAACTGTAAGCCTAATAAGGAGCACGGACGTAAACATTTTATACAGCGTGTCCACGATAGTTTGTTATATCATTAAGGTAACTTTTTTTCAATAGCGGATTGATTAAACGAGGTGGGTATGATTGCTGTTTCAAAAATGTCTTCAATCAAGAATGAGTTAGTTTACTACTCTAAAGTTAGCAAATTGTTAAGTAGTATCATACCTTAATAATAGGCTGTTTAAAATTTTGCGCCTATGTTTTTAAGAAACAGATACAACGACTTGTTACCTACTTTTGTCCTTAAATTCATAAAAAATCATTTTTGCTTAATAAATCACATGACATCAAGTTTTTATTTTACTAGTAAAAGAGTTTAAAAAATTAATGTTATATTTATGAACAGTTTTTTTTTCTCTTATAACATTAATTTTTAGAATTCTAAGTCTATTACATAAGAGCAAGTTTGTGCTAACCAGTTATGCATTTTATTTCGATAGTTTAGTGTCATGTAGAAAAGAATTTTACTCGATTGCGACGCAACTTCTTACGATATTATGAAAATTAGCTTTTTTTTTAGTGTCACAGCCGCAACGCGCTTACTCGTAAATTGGAAATTTCAGCTAAAGCAAGTATTTTAAAAAAATACATTGTACATGATTTTTTGAAGAAATAATTCAATAGTTTTGAATAATGGATGAAAAAACTATAACATTGTGATTAAAAGTGCCACCTATTCCCGCGACGATGGACACCCATACATAGATTTTGTTTTTAATTTTGAGTTGATTTCAAATTATTATTAGAATCCAGATTTCCGGCTTTTTTTTTTTAGTTAATGCCCCGCCTTTTAGTACACTACAAGTTTGTTCCATGCTACTCTGCTTTGTTTTATTTTCGATGTAGACAGTACTTTTCTTTTCGTTGATTATTTGATGTTCAAAAATATACACCCATTATTCTGGAGCATAACTGCATTCCCATTCCGAACTCTAAGTCTTAAAGAAAAGAAATTTGTTATCAGAATACCAGAACTAAAGGCAGTATCCGTAGAATCAGACACCAGATTACCAGATTTAAGACACCAAGGCTTGAATCTCGAAGAACAAATAGCCTGAATAACCGTATACTCACTCGTCAGAATTTACCAGAATATCAGTTTCTAGAGACCACCATGAATCACTTATTTTGAATTAAATTAAATTGTTATAAATAAAAGAGTTGTTGCAAAAATAAAGATCCTTTTCCTCTTTAGAGTTTCTTGTTTTTTTCAAGTCGATCCTGTCGAGACCGGCAAGCAAGTCCTCGTATGGAAAACTAAGGCAATGGCTATTATCTCTGCAATGATAATTTTGATCTACCAAATGGTTAAGTCATTTTCAGAGCATTCAATTTTCTATTAAAATATGTCAGATTCATCGAATCAAAGAATCGTTTTCTTTAACACTTTGAATTTGTTTAAGCGTTCTCCCTTACAATATCTGCCATTGTATATACATATGTATTTATAAAACAACAATAACTTACATCTTCAGTGCTAACCCAATTTATTACATTAACATATAACCAAAAAGGGCAGGTTCGCTTAAATTATATTTCCGAAATTCTTTTGAAGTATTTGCCCGGCCATGACTAATCTTATTTCTTTATAGGAAGATACAGAATTTAAATATCTATCTCAAACATTCATTCCTGAGCTTGAAGTTTGGAGAAGAATCCATTTCAGTGTCGAGCGAGCCTTTTTATCCTCAATTAATTTTATTCAGAAACCAGTTTTCATATAGTTCCTTCAGGTATCTAAATATTAATCGGCCTGCGACACAACATCTAAAAACGTCTTAGTGAATATTTTATTAAAATTCACCAACCACTTTTGAATAAATTCTAAAGTCTAACTTTTGCCGCTCTATGAAAGATACTTAAATAATAATAACAATAATTAATCTTTCTGACAACAAAGCAAGCAAAGCCAAGAAAAACTGCTTACACACAGTGCTGCCGCATCGCGCTCGTAAACACAACAAAGAGCATCATCAAATATTAAACCTTAACCCCATCTAGATTTTTGCTTCCTTCTTTTTGGATGTAGGTATCATCATCATCATTGTAACATAAACTTTCACCCTTATTAGCATCCACTTGTTTCAATTTGAATGTGATACCAGATAAAAACGAGAAGAAAACAACAACAAAAAGGGTTAAATATTAAGGGTTGTACTGCGAAATACCACACTAAGTGGCAACCAACAGCTAATTTGTAATACTTTGCTCTATTTAAGGGGATAGGCCTACGCCTACATAACTTTTGTTGTTAAACTTATTTTACATGTTAATAGGGGTTGTGTTTTGTTGTTTATAATTAGTATACCCGATGAAGTGAGGGAAATTCATCTCGTCATCCAGGGTTAAAAGGGTTGGTTTTTGGTTCGTTCAATGCGTGGCGTGTGGCACAAAAAATATGTTACTTGTAGCCTGGCTGATACATTGAATTGTGAACTTTTTCTTTTACAGTATACTCCTACGTACCAGGTTCCTACTCGTATTATATTTTTGAGCTGTGTCCGTCATTTTTAATATAATTAAAACCTTTTATCTTTTTGTGCTTCTTCTTTCGGCTTTCGAGGGAAAATAGAATATAAATTTAATATAATTACAATTAGTAATTTTATGTTAGTATAGGTACTTAATATTTGATTCATTATTATTATGAGTGTTTTTGTATTAAACAGATTAAATACATATTTAAAATTTCTTTTATTCAGAGAGAAAGGTAGAAATGGCGGACGGGTAAATTCCATAACTTGTTTGAACTACAGTGAAATATAGTTCAAAAGTTGAGAAATCTTTGGCCACAACTACGCTTAAAAATGTACAATACAGTATCAAGCTAAAGCAGCGTTGGGCAGTATGAAATAACCCCACAATGAAAAAACTCCCCAAAATGAAAATGAAAAACCCCCAAAACTTTGCATGGAGTATGGTTTTTTTCATATGGTGTTTTATTTAGATGGTACTTTCAGCAGTACCTACTGTTGCCTCAGAAAATTGGTGACATAGGAGCCTCCCTGACGATTGAAAATACCCTGACGCAATTCGATAACCTGTAAGATCTCCCGACCTTACGTGTTGAATTTTTAGATTTGCCAGCGGTCTCGCACATCATATGTTTCGGAACGCTCCTTTTCGGTTTCGAGATAGTTTCGGAATGTTCCGTTTTAGTTTCGCGAGTCGCGCGACAATAACGGAATGCACACTTACGGCCTTACTCTCGCCATTTAAGTGATCCTTGTATTGTTTCTGTTGCTAGCTGTATGGCAATTTCGGCTCGAACTTGGCATCTGAAGAAGGATTTAACAAATGGTGGAAGCTAAATCGAAGAATCGGAGACCATGAGAACAGCCTGGACCGTGAGCAGAGCTTCTTGAAATGGAAGGAGTTGGAAGTTCGCCTGAACCTTAAAGCAACAATCGATTAGAAACAACAAGAAGTTTGATGCGGCCTTATTCAGATACTTGGTGGAAAATTAAGGAAAGATTAAAAAAGTTAAAATTAAAATTATAAATTGAATTAAACTTCATCAAATTAAAATTCATTCAGTTTCTAAGTTTGTCATTAAATTTTTATTTTGAATTAATCTGTAAAACTGCAATTTAATCTTAAGTAATTAGCCCCTAATTAACTTTTACTAAAATTTATAGGCGCAAGCCCAATGTAAAAGATTCAATCGAATAAATAAATGAAATGAAATGAAATGAAATGAAAAATGAAATATTATCCAGTTCTTACTCAAACAGAATCTGGCCTTCAGAGGACATCGAGGAGATGATAGTTGCAACCGCGGGAATTTTCTGGAGTTAGTGCACCTTCTAGCTAAATATGACCCTCTTCTAATGGAACATCTGACAAAGATAAAGCTGAGAGCAAGAGTCCCAGTTTCGTTTCTATCTCCAGAAACCCAGAATGAATTGATAAACTTACTGAGACAGCAAGTTCGATCCACCATCATCCGTCTTATTCAAGAAGCTAAATATTATTGCGTAATCTTCGACAGTACACCAGACATTTCCCACAAAGACCAAATGAGCCAGGTTCTGCAATACGTACATACCGAAGGAAAAAAGGTCGCCGTGAAAAATCTTTCATCGACTTCTTCGAACCAAAAGGAAAAAATGCAGGAGATCTCAGTAACGATATAATCGCGAAGATAACATCAGACGGACTGGACATACAGAACTTGGGAGGACTTGACAATGCTGCCACAATGTCAGGGATCCACAATGGAACTAGTGGAGAGCAGAGACCGTTTCGTCCAAGGCGCAATCGACTTTGCTAAGACTCTCAGCGAAAAACTCGGAATGGAACTCAAAACGAGAAGAATGCATACATGGCGAAGAATCCGCAGATGCAGCTTTGTCTCAGGAGCATGAACTCCGTCGAGAGGTGTTCGCATCATTTGAGAAGATCATTCAAGAAATGACGACTCGATTCCAGCAAGTTCAAAAAATAGCGGACAAGTTCGGATTTTTGACGCCAGCGAAACTTTTGGGCACCAAGTACGAATGTGATCTTTTCCATGTATTAGAAGACATCGACAAGGACGAGTTTCAAATGGAGCGGAAGCGTCTCCAGCAGTTTGTCGCTGAATCAGAGGAAGATATAAGGGGCAAAGGATCACTGGAGCTCCTCCAGTTCATTCAAAAACTGAATCTGGGGATTTCGGTTCCAATTATAGTCATCTTGATTCGTATATATTTGACTTTGGCAATTAGTATCACTAGTTGTGAGAGAAGTTTTTCGAAGTTAAAGCTTATCATAAATTATCTCAGATCCACTATGAGCTCCACTAGACTATCAAACTTGGCTATATTGTCGATTGGTTGCAAATATTGATTTTGACAAAGTTATTTCTGACTTCGCTGCTCGTAAGGCCCGTAGAATCCGTTTGTGAAACCGCTGATCCTATTTTACCTTTAATAAAAGATACCTCATTGCCTGTGAAATGATGTCTCGAAATTTTAATTAAGTATTGAATGGGGCGGCAAAATGGGTCTCCCGCCCCGGGCGCCGAGATGGCACGCTACGCCACTGGATTATAGACCCTTACTGTAGTAACATTTGTATAACCTTTGTATTTGAGAAGCCATACGATATGCAACCTTGCTGTTCCTAAACTTTCTTCAAAATAAACTATAATCCTCTAGGTTATGGAACTATTTCTTTATTAAATTGAAGTTGGTTTTCTTCTTGCTCTTTTCTTCGTAAGACATTACTCGTGTTGTATGTCCATTTAGCACTTGCTGAAATTGCTGCTTGCCACTTATTCCCTCTGGTTCTTTGACCACAATGCTTCGAAAAGCCTTCTCGTCTTAAGACTAGCAAACACCTGCATGGATTTCTTTTAAAATCTCCGGCTGTTGCTCCGATCCATTTCTTTACTCTTCTTTCTAGGTAGGACAAGTCGCAAGTCGTTATCGTTAACAACCCGAATACGAGGATATTACGAGGATATTCCGTACGCCCAATACGAGTTGATCCGAAACCATTTTTTTCGAAATTCTAACTAGTACCTACTGAGAATCCTTTCAGCTCTAATTTTCTCAGAGTAGCTCATGTCATGTGATCCGTTAGTTCTTCGGCCTAACTGGAACTGGAAACTCCATCGTTGATTATATCCAAAAAATTCTGGCAACTGGCTATTTCAATAAACCATTCTTTAAAAAACTAAAAACATTGCGGCGGTGCTCAAGATATTCAAATGTTTCTGTTATAGTTCTATGGCCTATAATTTTTAAAGCTCTTTTTTAAATTCCATCCAATAGACTTTTCGATGGCACCTTGGAAAGAGGACGTTTTCGTTGTAGGGTAATTAGTAGTATTATTCTACTCAATTTTGACTAGTAGACTATGGAAGGCCCTTCTGTAAAAACGAGTTTGCAATCAAATAGCTCTATGTTTCAAATTAGTTGTCACCGTAAGCCCATCAACTTCGTCAAAGCTAAACCTTTGGAAGGGAAGGATTCATCAATAATAATTATTATAATAATTGCGATATAAAGTTACTATATATGTATATACGAAGTTATGAATTAGTTAAAAAAAATTAACTCGAGATTTTGATCAGATATAGCATTGGGATAATATGGAAGATGAAAAAGCAAGTCCCGCAGTTCCGTTTGTCTGTCTATGTGTCTGCATTTCTGTATGTCAACCTACAGCACAAGCTGTTGAATACATATTCTTTAAACTTGATGGTACTTAAGGATCTTCGGAGAAATTGAAATTTTTTTTAAGCTCCACGACAAACGGTCCATGCCATACAGTCGTTATGCTTAGCCCTATTTAAAGCCTCTAACAATTTTGATACAAACAAATTTGGTGCAATCATAGACATAGTATATCGTCGGTTTATTACGAAAAGTCACTAAGTACACTTTTGATGAATTTTAAACTAAAATGCAAAATTGTGAGTTTTGATCATAGCTATCGACTAAATAACGCTTAAAAGCATCAGAACAGCAGAATTCCTCTTAAATGTAATAAAATGCACGACTGGATCGCACGAACTTGCTCTTATTTAAAAGTACTTCGGAATTTAAAATACATTTTATAAAAATAAATCATAGATTTAATGAGATAAAAATGTTCAAATGCATGGAACTGCCGTCTGATTTACGGAAAAGTATGAATTTATGCAAACAAAGTTTAAAAATTGTTTTATAATTAAAGTAATTTTTATATAAGAAATTTCTTTCAAATTTTTTAAGAAAAAAATATGGGATGCGAATTTTAAGTGTTTAATAATATTGATTTTAGAAAATAATTTCAAAAAATAATCGTTTATAGTTTTTGAAGATATTGATTTTTCAAAAAAAAAATTTTTTTTTCAAAAAAGCCAACAAATATTTTTTTGAATATTTTTATAAACAATATTATTTTAAACTTAAGGAGAATCCTGCTGAAAATTTTTGGTTAAAATCCTTAGAGCCGTTAATGAGAAAGTCAAAAATCAAAAAACGGTTCTATGACAGGTTACCGTTAATAACATTTTGCCCCAACAATTTTTTTGCGCAAAATATACCTATGTCCATAATATCACACTTAATTTTTTTTTATCAAAATCGTTAGAGCCGTTTTCGAGATAAATAAGATTTTGCATTACGGGTGTATGGGGGGTACCCTTAGTTTTGGAGCTAAAAAAAAATTTCAATTTCTCCTCTAGGGAATCACTGAAGACCCTTAAGTACCGAGTTTGAAGAAAATACCTCCAGTAGTTTAGGCTGTAGTTCGAGGTACAGACATACAGACAGACAGACGGAATTGTCGGACCCACTTTTTTCGTCTTCGCTATCATCGTAATGTCAACTTCGATCAAAATCTCGAGTTCGATTTTTATCCAAATGCAGAACTTGCCCTATAGTACCTACATATGTATATCGCAAGTAAAAAATGGTTTCATGAAGTACACAATGTAATGGTTTTATAGTGCAAAAATTCATTAAGTTACTTAGTGACTTTTTTCAATGAAATCCCGATTATTACATAGTGCGAAAACTCACAAAGTGGCACTCAATGACTTTTTGCACTGAAAAGTTGGCCATGAAACATGTGTTTAAAAAAAAAGTCTAAAACCCCGTTCGATAACTGTCAACAAATACGTACGTATTTTATTCGAATTCAAAGCAAGTTTGTTGCCCTGATCTCTATAATACACTGGATAGCGCATTCACTACATTGTATAACAGATTTTTTGACTCCAATTGAAGATGACAGATGGTGGGCAGCTTCATAATTTGACGTCTTCTTTTCACAAAAAGAAAATATTTTGACATGACAAAGAGGAAAACAAATGTGACTGCACTTGTTTATGCGGGAAACAGATTGACACAGCAACTTCAACAGCAACTTTAAGGCTAGGCGCACACATTCAATTTTTAGTTTCGTAACTGCTTGGTTCGAGCAACTAAAAAGTTTGTATTTTGACACAAACTAAACGATTGCCTAAAATGAGTTCGCTATTTTGTGTAACATCTAATTATTTGCACCTCGCATTATTTGTAAATTTTAAATATTTATTATTAAAAATAAAATAATAAATTGAAAATTGGACGAAAATCATTTGTTTTGATTGACAAATTAAAAAAATTGAAGGAATGTCAATTAAATTGAAAATTGGACGAAAATCATTTGTTTTGATTGACAAATTGACAATTTAATAAAATTGAAGGAATGTCGTTTCAGTTCTGTTTTTTATGCAAAAGACTGGCAAGCACAGAAATTTTTTCATTTATTCAGCGATTTTTTAACAATCACGATAGTTTTTTATTCTTCATTACTTTTTGGTCACTTAATTTTGCAATTTTAGTTTATCAAAAATTATTTATTGTTTTTTATTCACACGATAATTTCAACCAAAATAAAAAAGTATCAAAATGGAAAAATTATTTTACGTTTTATTTTGTTTTGCATTGCGATGCCACTAAATATTGCAGTGGGAAAGTTGACAAAACTGCACCAGCAACAGCAAGTTTAAGACTTTGGCCTAACGACGCTGTTGGCGTTGCTGTTCTTATGTGTGTTGAACAATTGAAATGCATTGGTTTTAAATTAATAGCGGCCGCTGTTGCTGTTGACTGGGCTGTTGCTGGTTCAATCTGTTCCGCGCTTTATGATGCTGTTTTAGATGTTATACAGTTATACTGTTATACGGCACCGTGGGCAGCTTCATAATATAACAATGTTCAAATGGTGTCAACTTTTTTGGATGAATGCGCTATCCAGTGTATTATAGAGATCAGTGGTTTGTTGCAGTTGTCGGTAAATTTTTTCTCAATTGGGAAGTAGTTCGCAGTTTCTTAGTGGTGAAATTTTAACATAAAAGGTTCGGCATACTTGTTGTATTGTGTTGTGTTTAACAATAATAATTAATTCATTATTAATTTTATAAGCCCACAATAATTTTAATATGTATCTACCTAACAAATTAATAATGCTTCTTATTTTATGTTAAATACTTAGTTAGAAGCATTCTTTAACGTTTTACTAAAAGGCAATAGTCGAATACACCATTAAATTAGAATCCACGTTTTAAGAAATATTGATGTGGATCAATATAACATAATTTAAAAAAAATAATAACTACAACTTAAAAGAAGTATCTAAGTACGTTTGTACAATATTTTTGCAGTTTAATAGTTAATGCAATATGAAATTCAGTTAATACAACAATTACATTTATAAAAGAACGTATTTCATTATGATCAAAGGTACATAGATTTCATTGTTTTAAGGAATTACATCAAAAGTTAATAGGTATTAAAATTAAGTGCTTTCCCCTGTTTTAATTGAAAATTGTCCAAAGAAATGCGAATAAGACAGTTCAACGCACCCAAGGAGTACTGAATCTATCAAATCCCTAACTCGTAAAGTGTACGGTGATATATCGACGCCCCAGACGAAAAACATTCTGCAGCTGCACTCCGACGAAAAATATTACAATTTAAGAGCTTAGGCGAAAAACATTCTAACTTGGGAAGACTGGACGAAGAACATTTTAATTCGGAAAGTCCAGACCAAAAACATTCTAGCTGGGGAAAACCGCGGACGAAAACTATTCTAAGTCAGGAAGTCCGGACGAAAAACATTTAACTTAAAAAGTCCGGATGAAAAATATTCTAATTTAGAAAATTCGGATGAAAAATGTTTCAATAAGAATTTATTGGGCTAAAAATTTAAAATTCAGTTTAAAAAACTAAATTTATTTATTTATTTCAATCTATCGAGTACAATCTCTTATAGACTACCATACCTATACTAAATTAACAATGTTATATACAAATAATAATAAATATATTCTTAATTAGTTAACAAATTTATTTTTTTGCAGCGGCTCGGCTGAGAGTCGAAGAACCAAAGACCCTCTGCATGGCAGCCCAACGCACTTACTATTATGCCAAAGGGTACTACTTCCTTACAATATATAAAAATTTCTGCAATAGTTAAAAATAAGTCTTAAGGCCTTGAGATTCACGATATTATATTTGTTATTAATTGTCAACTTAAAAGTATGTATTAGTTTTCTATTATCGCATTATGAAAGCCCTCCCGTTAAACACCGTTCTTTTTATGAAGAACGTATTCAACCTATATTTATGATACCTATGTATCTACAAAACAAATCAAAATACCTACTAATAAACTCATGTCAAGGAACCAAAAAATGAAGATAAAATCACATAAGAATTAAAAAAAGAGAGTTTAACAAAACAAAAAAAAAATAGCAAAACCAAGTGAAGGGGAAAATAGAAGAATTGCACATTATTTGTGTATATGTATATACACATATGTACATACACATACACATGCACACGCCAACTTACATAAGATTCTCCTATGGAAGCGGAAAATAATCTTATTCCTAGCTTTATCCTTGGCCTGACGATTACGTTGAAGACTTCAGCTCCCAACAACTAGGAACGGTCATAAAGAGAAATATAGGAGCAAGATAACTTCACCCTAGGTAAAGTATGCACATACGTACACCATGTCTATACAACTTATCGTAGGTACCTACCTACTACAGGCTAAAGGCATAAACCACAAGCAATATACATTGTTGTATTCTTCCTTCAACGATTTGCTACCTCCAGCTCCAATCCCTCGCCAAAGCTAGCACCCACCAAAACGTATCATTATTGTGAAGCATTCTTAGACCCTATGCCAAGCAGCAAGTATATGCGAGAGCTTGAGCAGGAGGAATGCTGGGCGTGCGTCTGAATTCTCAATTTTCTTAGCATCATCGCAGGAAGGATATTGCTCCTTGACACAAAAAGACACGTTTACATATTTTCAACTGGCATATACATACACATCCGAAAACCCTTTCCACCATCCTACATCGTCGTTTTCATCTCCATTTACATCCTAGCGATGGAGTAATAGAATGAATAGATAGATGGATATACAAGGATACACATTAGGTATAGGTTCCTGAGAGCAGAATTTATCTTTTGTGTCTGCCCTGGGAGGTGAATATGGGTGGGGGAGGGGAGTCCTTTTGTGAATTATTTACAGAACAAGCTCTCTACACAACACAAGCTCAGCCCCACACAGCAACAAAATCTGTACTATGTGTGAGTATCCCCATATAAATGTGGGTATATGTATATATTTATCTACGCTAAGGTTCACACTAAACCCAATGTACCCTCGTGGAGAGTTTGGGGTTGCTCCAACACAAATGATATAAAGACAACAGTGATGGCGCAAGAAGAAAGGAGCGCTTCCATGAATTGTAGATATAATTTTTGTTTTCCTTTTTATCAGGATTGGATACCATAAAGCGACTCTATTGTTAATGCGCAAGCTATTGTTTCATTATTTTGGCCAATGGAACAAGTCCAAAGGGGGATGTTCTATCAGAGACACACAATATAATAATTTTCTATGCTTATTTTGGGATGAATAGAACGTTCTTTGTTTTTTTCCTTTAAAGGGGGATCCGCATGAAATGTTTGAATAAATATAATATACCTACATACGTATAAGTAGGTATATTTTCCATTATGTGTTCGTTCTATGTGGACTTTTATTTAACCTTAAATAGACCAATCAATATAAAGATTAATACACAGATTAAGTGCGTTTCGTTTTTTTTCTTTTTTTGTCGAACAAACTACGACCATTGTGGAATTTATAAGCTGATATACCTACTTATTTAAACCCAGCCTGATTTTCATGGGATTTTTAGTTTTAATTGCTAATTTAATTTTTTTGTTTACCTATTGTTATTCTTCACAAAAAAGGCCAAAGCAGTTTTTTCGCATAATTAACAGGTTTTAAGTAAAACCTGCAAAAAGGTTCAATATCTGCACATAAACACAGATATACCTAGATAAGTCGTTTAATATGTTGATTAATTAGTTTTATGTCTAATCCGTCTCAGAAAATATAATGTACGACCTTGAAAAAAACGACATTGAAGCAGTCAATTAACGCATTTTGGCAAATCTATGTGAACAATCCCTTTTGTGCCCTCAAAATTAAAAAAAAATTATACCGCTTTGAAATCGATGAGAAGACAGTAATACTACGTTTTCACCAAAGATAAATCCGGGATTTAAGTGGATTTACCATAAATCTCCTTTAAATCTCGTAGATTTACCATACAAATATAAATCACCTCAAATGAAGATTTAAAATAAATCTCCTTGAAATCTTCTCGCAATCAGAAGATTTGCAAAACAAACAAACCTTATTTTGTAGAACGCACTTTCTTCATTGACAATCAACACAAAATAGAAATATCTGTTTTTTTCCTGTTTACTATCTAATTGCAATTTTTTTTTCTCTTGTCCAAATTGACAATTGAATGACAAGACAGAGTGAAAACTTTAAATAAATCTCACTTTCTTTGGTGAAAACACTTCAAGGTTTGTTTTAAACCTCTAGCGGATTTACTCTTGGTGAAAACGTAGTATAATTCTCAACTTCAAATTCGTTGGTCTTTTCTAAGATTTTTCTCGTGAAGATTTGATGGTGATCTGCCTGTCCGAATACCACACCGATACATTTTCAACTATATTCTAACAGCTTAAAATGATAACAGTATTTTCGATCCGGTATTACATGCGATCATCATCACCGTATATGAAGACCTCTGCGTGTATGTCATAATAATAAGTCAATCTATTCTCTACTGGATGAAGGAAATGGTACTCCATTGTTTAGAAGTGAGTTACCCTCTATTACTCGTTCAACATTATGTTCATTTCCCATTTGCTGGAAAAGCTGAGGTGTTAAGTGTTCCCAGGTTCCCGGTACATACTCTAAGTTCATTATCGTTGCCGTAGAGGGCCCTGCTTTCATGTATAACGTTTATTGCCAAATAATTGAAAGAGATTTTGGTTCCGCAACTGCAGCAACAATAGAATACAATTTCAGCAAGCCACTCCATTGGCATAGCTGCCATAGACAGCTTAAATTTCAATGAAGAAAGTAATTTGTCCAAATTAAGCAATCAGCAAGTATGGAAACATACCCTGTGCTTAAGTAAAGGACTTAAAGCAATAATCCCCAAACCATGTAGGCCCTTGATGATTCAGATGATGATGTTTTTCGAACATGAAATCATTATTGTCAAAAATAATCCGCATTTTTTGTTAAATAAAACATTTATGTAACGTTTTATTTATTTTGTTTTTATCAAATTTTAAAAAATTTTGGAATATTACCTAAGCTGCTTAGAATTACTCGTATTTATCCAAGAAACTTGATGAACATCGATCGAGTTGTAATGAATGAATTCAAGAAAAATCGCCAAAACCTTCCGTCTTGCTGTGATTTATTCGACAAAAAACCACAATATGCCACAAGTGTTTGGTTAAATGAATTAAATTTCTAAGTCCCCATTGATGAATTCTTCGGAATTTGACAGATCCAAATACCCACCATCTATTCATCGATTTTAAAGTCACCTAAGACAGCATCTATAGAGACGAGATATGCAAAGCCAGGCATAGTTTTGGCTTTTGGCATACCTGCCAAGTTCGTTGGTCTGTGCAGTATGAAAGAATGTCCGCTGCTCCGTTAAGGTCGGTAACAAACTCACGGAAACCTTTGATGTCAATAGAGGTTTTAGGTAAGATAAAGCGTTGTAATGTGACTTTTTCAACACCGTTTTGAAATACATTATGCGAAACTCACAGGCCAACACCAGCGGCCCAAACTTCCTTAAATTTGTATAACTTCCTGCATATATGCAACTATTTTGACATCATTGACAGAGCTCAGCGGTCTGTCACCGGATCGTTTGCGTGCATTGACAAAGAAGCTGCAAGAAAATAGCTAAGCGGTTATATGCTGTCAATAAAGATGGACAATCAACATCTATGTAGTAAAGAACTTCGTCTGCCTAACCTTTCTTTATAATAATTCACCCATATACCCTTACCTTACCTTAATAATGATCAACGTAAATATGCCACAAGTGTTTGGTGAATAAGGGGGCCGGGAATAATAACTCCTACACTTCCTTGGCTTCAGAAGGCAATTGAGTTGTTAGGTCCTGTCCAAGAGAACTCAGTTGACTTTATACAATTTGTCAATTGTATCAGTCCTACCCTACGGCGCTGAAGTAAGGAAGTCTTCGAAATCTGATTAAGAAGTTCTTGACTCGTTCGGTCCGAATGGAGGTTGTAAGTATTAAACTCGAACTCTCCTCTAAGACTCCTAAGCTTAAAAATCGAACTAAGTAAATTTATTTTTGATTCATATTTACCAGCCATTGAATAATTTAAATTAAAAAAAAAACAGTCAATACTACAAAGGATATGCTATGTCCATACAGATTTATAGATATCCTTTTATCAACTCTATAATATTATATAAATCCTATCTATTGCTCTATTATTAACTAAAAATAACACAATCAGGGCTGGGTACTGTAATATATTGAATTAAGCCAAATAACTTGTTTAAGGGGAACAATAAATTTTTGTTACTAACCGCAAGCTTGTAAACGTTAACAATAAAATACAAATAAAATAACAAACAAACATATCAATCGATTCAAAAGTAATAAGTATCACGTTTAAAATATACACATACATATAGGTAGCTGTATTTATAAATTTATGTGAGAAAGATACATTTAATTTCGTGGAATTTTTCCTTTTTTCACTTTTGTTTATTATTTTATTTTTTATTGAATTCGAACTCCAAAGACGACACAAAAATAATATGTTCAATTCCTTTTTTTGTATTTACCTCGCGGCAATAATATAATTGTAATTGCGAAGAGAAACTTTTTTTACTGTATGAATGCAAACATTAAATCCTTTTTTGTTTTGAGCAAAGCCCACGAACGATATTTCAATTGTTTTTATTATTTCAATACTAAGTATGTAATTAAATCCGCAAAGTAAAAGACAGATATATAAATTTAAATTATAATTAAAAATCAACGTTTATAAAATAAAACTTAACAAATATAATATTGAAGGATTTAATAAAAGGGATAATAAAAACACCCCCTGTTATTGCGATTCCACCAACCACTCACTACCCCTCACAGAATCATAACATTTTGGGCGTGATCCATCATCATCATCACCGTTGCGTTGGTGAATTATTAATTTTATCATATTGAATGGGTTTTATGTCCTTTTGATATTAAAAAAAAAAAACAAATAAATAAAAACCCACTTCGTCCTCATCCCGCAGGGCTCTGGTCTGATAAAAAAATCATCCATGAATCTCCCTCCATAAGGGCCGGAAATAATGTACGCTGGTTTTTTCATTTTTGTTTTCGTTGCTAAATAATAAATAATCGCAATTAATTTTTTTAATTGATTTTATCGGTTTATTTTGCGCTTGTCATGTGTTTTCGTCATTTTTTTTTTCATTATTTAATTTGATTGGTTTGTGTCCGTTTTGGATGGAGGGGTTGTTGTATCGTGATTTGGTATAGAAGGAATTCAATTTTAATGAGTTGTAATTGCAATTAAAAGAAAAAACAAAAGTCTAATAGCATTGAATTTCTATTAGGTCGAACGGGCAAAGGGTCAAAACATAGATTTGATTTTTTTTTCTTTGGAAAAATAAATAGGGTCGTGTCCTGAAAGATGTAGGATGATGTATTAAATAATTGATACTTTTTAACTTTGACACAAAGTTTAAAATGCAAGAACATATAGGTATATGAAGACTGATTAGTCTTGCATAAACATTTTCAAATAACCTGCTTTTGGATATAGTCCTCTTTTTTATTTATCTTAAGCCACACCCCGGGAACGGGGTACAGCGTAAGTAAAGCTAAAAGACAACCAAGGCTTTTGTAATGGTGAAGGTTTTGAAACTCAAATCACGATACAGGCTTCTACTTTTGTTTTGCCCATTAGCGAAAGAGTTTTTGCTTGACAGACAAGGGTGGATTCCAAAAAAGAGCTGCTGATTTTAATAGTGTTTTCGATTGGTAGACCAGAAAAGCTATTCCATACATTTAAATGCTCTCGGTTCGATTACGAACTCCAGAAACATTTTCGCTTATTTTGAGATTCAGCGCTGTCCATTGATGACCAATCGAAAAATCTAACTTACATTTTGTTTACTATATGAACTTAATTTTTCTGTCATTATATCTACTAATTTCAGCTGGAAAATGCATTTGATTTTGGATAAGAATCCGAAACCTTCCATTCATTATGGAGCACTTGCTAAGTTTGTTATTGCATTTTGGCGACAAAAATAATTTCCTGGATCGATTTCTGACGAAAACTATGTGCTTGAATGTATATTTCCATATGAAATTGGAAATATTGTAGATATGTTGTGTTCTAAATTTGGAAATTTTTGTTGAAATTATTATTTCTATATCATGTCAACCAGATTTTAGATCAACGGTCTATTAGTCAAAAACTCATAATAGCCTAAATATAATGTTTTTTTTTAATTTTTATTTTTTGCTGTTTTTTTTAGTTTGACGTCCGCCCAAAAGTTCTGATAACAATTATCTTACAAGCCCTTAGAATATTAATTTAGAGAAATATATTGAGTTATATCAGAAAAAGTGTCAAAAATATATATTTAAAACTATTATTACAGATTAACTTCATTAGATCGGAAGTATTAGTAAACATGCCCCTTAATCACCGTCAGCATGCTTACAGAGCTGGTAGATCCACAGAAACCGCTCTGTATGAACTAACTAATATAATACAGAGAGCTTTAGATATTAAAGAAACGGCATTATGCGCCTTCCTTGATATTGAGGGGGCCTTCGACAACACCTCCCACGAAGCAGTTCATTCGGCTCTAGAAAGGAAGAGAGTTCCTAGCACTATAGTCAGATGGATAAGTAAAATGCTTAGTACAAGAACGGCGGAAGCATACGCAGGACTAAACGTCCAGAAAGTCATCACAACTGGAGGCTGTGCGCAGGGAGGGGTATTATCACCCTTGCTGTGGAGTCTTGTAGTTTTTGAATTACTAGAAAGTCTAACCTCCCAAGGGATTCGATGTATTGGCTTTGCTGATGGCATCGTTATAACGGCACTGGGGAAGTACGAAGAAACTCTTTGTGATATAGTCCAGAGAGGGCTGTCTATAACCAGGAAATGGTGTATATCTGTGGGACTTAACATCAACCCTACCAAAACAACGATAGTATCATTTACCAGTAAAAGACTTTTACCTCGCATGAAACCCATTCGGTTGGCGGGAGATGTAATCGACACCCAGAGGGAGGTCAAATATTTAGGAGTTACACTAGATAGCAAACTCCTCTGGAACAAGCATGTCGAAATAACTGTCGGAAAAGCCACAAAGGCCCTTATGATATGCAAGAGACTTGCAGGTAAATCATAGGGCTGCAAACCAAACATCATAAGATGGATGTACCTATGGGGCAATTGCATAGCATAAAAGAACCGAACTAAACACAACTAGGAAATCACTAGACAAATTGCGAAGGCTTGCATGTATATGCATAACAGGAGCAATAAGAACATGCCCTACAGCAGCGATGGAAACCATCCTTCATCTGACGCCACTACACGTGGTCATTGAAAATGCTGCTAAGGGAGCCATAATGAGATTTGCCAAGGAGGGTACTGGGACGGGTAAAATTATTGGAAACAGGGAAAAAGATTCGATAATCCGGTCCTCAGTAACAAACCTCATTGACATCCCAAGAGATGGTATGATCAAAATATATAACTTCGAAAAACATTTCAAAACGGAGTTAAGTTGCAAAAAAGACTGGCTAGGCGAAACAATAAACTACAGTCTTAAAGAAAATACCATCAATGGTACACAGATGGATCGAGAACGGCTGAAGGGACTGGTGCTGGAGTTTTTGGGCCTAGAACTAAACTCTCCTTACCGATGGGACAGTCCACTAGCATATTCCAGGCAGAAGTAAATGCCATAGGCATATGTGCTGGAAGAAACCTCGATAGGAAATATAAAAACCAAAACATTGCCATCATGTCAGACTGTCAGACTGCACTAAAAGCACTAAGCTCCTACACCATCAGCTCCAAACTTGTTTGGGAATGCGTGATTAAGCTTAATAAACTGGGCAAGAATAACACTGTCACGCTTCATTGGGTACCAGGCCACGTTGGTGTCCAGGGCGACGAAGTGGCAGACTCCTTAGCAAAAATAGGTGCATCGACACCCCTTACAGGGCCAGAGCCCTACTTCGGAATAGGAGAAAACGTGATCAAAAACAAAATCAAAACAGAAGAGGAGACAAAAAGATCTGGAAAGAACTCCCTAAGCTAAGACAGGCAAAACTCCTACTCGGGGACTACAACCGAGAGCGTTTTCTAACCTGCATTAGCTTAAGTAGGAACAACCTCAGGAATCCATAACCTGATTTCAAACTGGTATGTCTCAAAAGAGAATTCCTACTCTGATCACAGATATATTCAGTTTGATCTCAGTGATGTGGCAAATATATCTACGGGATTTCGCAATCACCGTAACACTAACTGGGAACGATATAGGGAGGTACTCGCACAACTGCTTGACCACAACCTTCTTAAAAGCCCCTCCACCAAAGATGAACTAGACCTCTCGGTAAATCATCTCACCGAAGCCCTTAACGAATCAATGAGGACTTCATGCCCTATTACCATTATAAAGGGTAAAAAGAAACCTCATTGGTGGCACAAAGATCTAGAACCATTCAGGAAGAGCTGTCGCAAACTCTTCAATAGATCTAAATACACTAGATCCCCCTCTGATTGGGACTTATATAAACAAGCTCTAAGGCAATATAAAAAAGAATTAAGGAAGAGCAAGAGGTCTTCTTGGAGAAACTTCTGTGGAAAAATAGAAAATACTTCAGAAGCCTCAAGACTCAGGAAAATTCTCTCAAAAAGTCCAACTATACCTAGTGCTTTAACGACAGATGCAGGCACATGGACTACCACAGATGAAGAATCTCTTAATCTGTTATTAGACACCCACTTTCCAGGTAGCTCTAATATACTTTACAACTCAACATCAGAGTCTCAAACCGCTACAAGCGACACAGTTGATCTAATAACGCGGGAAAAACTGCAATGGGCTGTAGACAGCTTTGATCCATATAAATCTCCAGGACCAGACGGAATCATTCCGGCCGAACTACAAAAATGCTCTGACATGATCATTCCACCATTGGAAATCATTCTGACGAGCTGCGTAAGGTTGAGATATATTCCTAAAGCCTGGAGAATGGCAAAAGTAGTCTTCATTCCTAAAGCAGGGAAACCCTCTCACGTTAGCCCTAAAGATCTACGACCAATCAGCCTATCATCCTTCCTTCTTAAAACCTTGGAAAGATTGATTGAAATTCACATCAGACATAATTTAAAACCATGTCTCATTTCCACAGCTCAACATGCGTACTCTAAGGGAAAATCAGTAGAAACAGCACTTCATTCGCTGGTACGTGGTATTGAATATTCCCTCAAATACAAAGAATATAATCTAGTAGCTTTCCTAGATATCGAAGGAGCTTTCAACAACGTCAGCTACCAGGCGATCACAACAGCAATGAACAAGCTGGAATTAGAGAAACCACTCATTGATCTTATAAGTCTCATGCTCAAAAGCAGGACAATAACTTCCAGCATGAGAAGTTTTACTACCACCAGATCGGTGAATCGAGGTACCCCCCAAGGTGGGGTCCTTTCGCCTCTCTTATGGAACATGGTAGTAAACGAACTGCTAACATCAATGGAAGCAGAGGGTTTCAAGGTGATTGCCTATGCTGACGATGTTGCAATATCTGTATCTGGGAAACATCCCCAAGTTCTCTCAGAACTCCTACAAAATGCCTTAAACAGGCTAACAAAGTGGGCTAAGCAGTGTGGCTTGGACGTCAATCCACATAAAACAGAATTAGTACTCTTTACGAGAAGGTACAAAATTCCTCAGATTAACCCACCCAAGATTAAAGGAATACCATTAAGCTTTTCCGACCAAGCCAAATATTTAGGCCTCATTTTAGACAAAAAACTAAATTGGAAGGCAAATATTGATGAAAGAGTAAAAAAGGCTACCGTAGCGCTTTTCACTTGTAAAAAGGCAATAGGATCGAAATGGGGCTTCTCCCCAAAAATAACCCATTGGCTATACACCTCGGTTATTAGACCGATACTCATTTATGGAGTTGTCATATGGTGGACCGCACTGGACAAGATGGTAAATCTAAATAAACTCATCAAAGTCCAGCGATCAGCAGGTATGTGCATCACAGGAGCACTTCGCTCGACACCAACTGCAGCCCTGGAAGTGCTTTTAAACCTAACACCTCTTGACATCTTCTCCAAAATGGTGGCAGCCAACTCATGCGTGAGACTTAGAGCCACCTCTCAATGGATCAGTAACAATACTGGTCATACAACCATCTTAGACAACTTCAGATCTATCCCAGATCGCTTAGACTATACCACCCCAAAAATGGTATTCGATAACAACTTCCTGGTTTCCATCCCTTCAAGATCGTCTTGGGAAGAAGAGAGACCCCTGGAAGACAATGCTGTACACTTCTATACAGACGGTTCTAAGACCGATTACGGTGTTGGAAGTGGCATCTATTCAAAACAACTAAATCTCAGTCTTTCATACAGACTTCCCAATCAATGTAGTGTACTCCAGGCAGAAGTAATGGCGATTAAAGAGGCACTATCCTGGCTCAAAGAAAACGTTATATCTTGCAAGGATATACGGATCTTCTCGGACAGCCAAGCCGCCCTCAAATCTCTCGCGTCTGTCTCCACTAACTCTCAATTGGTCCACGATTGTCGATCATCTCTGAATGAGATGACAGAACAGTTTAATATTCACCTTATTTGGGTGCCGGGCCACAGAGACATTCCGGGAAATTGCAAGGCCGATGAGCTCGCCAAAAACGGAACACTTCTGCCTACTGTTAGACAAAAACATAACATAGGAACACCACTTGCTACATGCAAACATCTTCTCAAACAATATGCTCTAGAATCAACAAATGCTAGATGGTCACAGGGTACCACCTGCCTGGCAACTAAACAAATATGGCCAAGCATAGACCTAAAACGGTCAAAAGGTTTGATCTCCCTGAGCAGACAAAATATAAGCTCTACAATAGGAGTTATAACAGGACACTGCCTCATAGGTAGACATGCTTTGAGGCTAGGAGTCTACACAAATGACTTCTGTAGAAGCTGCATGGACGAGGAGGAAGAGGAAACAGTCCAACACCTTCTATGTACATGTCCAGCACTCTCCAATAGAAGGAATAATTATCTCGGTAATCCCTTCTTCGATAATACCAGTGAACTGGCAACAATCGACACAAAATGTCTCTCTAACTTTATTAAAAGCACGAAATGGTTTGTTTAAATTCATTACTCTCCCATGAGTAACCTCTTTAGTGGTATCACAACGGACCCTTGAGGTCTAAGTGAGTCAACAACAGCTAGACAGCCACTCCAACCTAACCTAACCTAACCTCAGGAAAATCACGGGGCTTCTCACAGGCCACTGTAGGTTGAGAAGACACATCAACATCCTTGGCTTGGTGAGCAACGCGACTTGCAGATTCTGCAACACTCACGAAGAGACACCTGACCACATACTGGGGAAATGTGATGCACTCGTGCATCAAAGGCACAGGTATCTGGGCAAGCACCACATAAAAGAGAGTGAATTATCATCCCTTAAAATACTCCAAATACTTCGATTCCTCAGAGGAGCAGATTTGAAGGAAGAACTGTAGTAATGAGCCAACCTCATCCAGTTCTAGATGGGGGACACAATAGATCTTTAGGTCGCAGTGTTTTTATAACCCAATTTATTCATTCATTTATTCATTCATTCATTATTACAGATTACTTACAGTCTTACAATTTTTGAATAGTTGAGTTAAAATTCTGTGGGTAACTTTTAACTGTTAAAATTGTCAAAATTAGTTCTATTCCGTAGTAACATTGCGCAAATTAGGAATTGCGTTTTTAAATTTATTAGGTACATGTCCTTAATGGAAATAATTTTATATTAAGGTAAACATTTGAATAAGTTTGTTTAATATCTTGAATACACAAATATCTATTTGTCAATAACTATATGTAAGCCAGGTAGAAAACTGTCTTACTATAGAACCAAAGCGGCTGAAATTTCAAAGAATACCTTTGAAAGTTTGGAAAAAGAATTCGTACCAATATGAACCCCTCATATCTAGCTCACATACAAGTTCATTGAAAATATTAGTTTAAATCGACTGTAACGATTTTTAAAGTGTTTAAAATTTACAGGATTGGAATAAACTGCGTTTCACCAAAATTATTGTTCGATCTTTTTCGACTTCTTTTTTTTGGTTAAAGTTATATTATCAATTACATTGATTTAAATTATGGTTAAAGTTACCAATTTGTGTTTTTTTAACTTTAGTTTTAAATACAAACACAAAAACCTATTGTTATTCTTCAATCCCGAGAAGTAATTCATTTTCTACCTTTACTTTTAACATCAATCGGAATTGGGGTTTTCATCGCCTCTGATCATATCGCACTCTTATTCTCGTTACCCATTCATTATTATTCCTACAGTATCATTTTGATTACAATCGCTTTCAACTCTATTGAAGACTGAAAATAAAGGAGTATACTGATGTCATATGCCGAACAAAAAAAAAATACAAGTACACAACACTCAACAAACGAATGCAAAGATTATGGACAGAAGCACACGTTCTAAATGTATTTTATTAATAAACTAACATTGCAAAAAAAAACCGACACACACAAAAACCTAAAAAAAATAAAGGTCCTTTTCTTTCCATTTTAAAACAAAATCTATCCCCTTGTCCTTGATGAGCATCATGAGTGTATTAATACGAGAGGACGATACATTTGGTGTGTTGTACAAGCCGTAGGAGTATTTGTAGCGGAATAGAATACTCGTCTACCTATAAGCACAGCAGTGGGGTGAGGGAAACATATTAAAATAAGAGATGTTTTGAATAAATAATCCCTAATCCTTGATGACACACCACCAATATGATGAATAATGATTGTGATCATCATCATTATCGTCATCAAGACCAAAAGAAAGAACTATATAATGCCAAGTTCTATCATTTGAATGAGAGAATATGAGTAAGGTTTGATGATCTGACATTGATGATGAACGATGGGACATATCTAACAGCAGAAGAACTTAGCCAACATATCTACGTGTTGTACAGGAAAATGTTTCTTCAGACCACATTTTTCGGGGATGAAAACCCCATTAAGTTTTTTTCCTGAATTTTTTGAAACAAAATTTTTTTCCTTCCACATTACACTATAAGTAAGACCAGATATAAGAGATAAAGGATTTAGAAGATGGTTATCAAAATGTGTCTTTTTTCTCTGCTCTTACATTGAAAAAAGAATTTTGTTGAAGGTAAACCAAATAACATTCAATTGAACCCATAGACCGACCTAATTCTTTGCCATACTTCACGGTTCGAAAAATATTTATCTATTTATTTGTTTCGTGGAAATAGAATATTTTATTTTTGCGGGGGAACATCGAAATAATGAAAAAAACGTGTGCGGTCGTGGGATCGCCGACAAGAACGAAGTTCAACTCCGACTCTAATTCGAAATATAATCGGTATATTTCTTAATTTTTATACCAATTTTTCAATGAAAATAGCGTAAAGTAAAAAATCATATCAAAAAGTTTCAAATCAAATGATTCCAAGTAAATTTTCTCTTTCTTAATGGAGACATGAAAACCGTATGCAGGGTTGTCGAACTGTCACATTTTAGAAATAACTACATTTGTTATGTATGCTAAGTAGTATATGTAGTTAATGTAACACATTGTAGCAGACGTATAGTTTCAAATGTCAAATGGTCTATCAGATGACAGTCAGGTTATCAGCTGTCACGTCACTGTAAACTGTGCATTTGAAGTTTGAAATCAAACTTTTAGTTATTCATTTTTAATAATGGAAGTTAAAATGGCTGGTCGAAATCGAAAGAGCCATCCAAAGCATTCCACATTCGTGTAGTGCGGCTGAAGAAAGAATGTCTATGTGTCCGAAACTGGGCTCAAGGATAAACTGATGTGCATTCCTAAAAGGGTATATTATGGTGCAATTGTCTAAGGAGAGGAATGCAACTGGTTATTCTAAGGCTCGTAATAGATTGATGTTTTCAGTGATGAATAATGAGCAAAAAGAGTCCTTTTCACTGATGTTAAATATTTGCAAGTGAAATTTAAAGATCATGGCTTAGTACATCATTAATACTTTACATTAACAGAATGATCTCCCTAGATAGTCCCATTGAACTAAAAATGTAAAATTTGTAAGATTTCCGAAATTAATCAAGATCAAATTAATGATTTTCCTTATAATGAAGTACAATCAAAACATTTATGTATGGAATTTGACTTTGTATACATATGTTCATCAAGGCACGTTTGTAGCGTTAAACTCGTTAAAAACAATTTTCGATGACTCTGCCACACATTTTGACCGAAGTGGCCGCTATTTACATATTGTTAAATATTGACTTTAAGCTCCACTCACGATGCCGACTTGTATGCATAGACCAATGATATAACGTAGCCCCATAAAAAAAAGTCTAAGTGTGTAATTATACGATTTATGCTACCAATATTGACAGGCTAATTTTTCGGTATTAGGCTAGGCGCGCACATTCAATTTTTAGTTTCGCAACTGTTTAGCTGCTAAAATGAAACATATGGGATTATATGGGACACCGCGCACTTAGAGCAACTCTATTCGAGTGTTTTGACACAAACTAAACGATTACCTTCGCAACAGTTGAGCGGTTTTCTATAAGCGCAAGAAAGAAAAGAGTGTGAGCGTAAGTAAAGAGTTGAGAGTGCGCGGTTCTCTTTCAACTGGTGATTAAACTATTTGATTTCGATCACAGTTGCCCAGCGCGCGACTAGCCTTACACGTTATAAGAATTGAGTTTTCAATAAATCGATTGATACTTGTGGCTTGTGGCAGCGTCTTTTTGAAACGAAATATAATTTATGTCTATTATACATATGCAATTGACTAAGGAAATAGCGTGGCAACATTTCTCTGTAGCGATCTCCATTGACTGTAACATGGCTGTCAGTTTCATCAACGGAAAAAACAACCCAATAGCCTGAAAACGACACCATACAATATTTTTTGTTGATAAAATGGTGAAGCACATATACGAGTTTTTATCTTACTAATAACGCATATTCTGTTTGTTGACAAAGCCGTTTAGGCAAAAATGCTCTTACGCAATTTACGACCAAAAATTGGCATTATCGCTCTTAAAGTCGTCTTCACCTACTCGGAATTTCGGTAATAAATTAATTTCATATTTTTAAACGTTATTCGTTTATGAACTGTTTGTTTTTACTGAATGTTTTGACACTGACATTTTGATTATTTGTGTAAGAGTGCGTTCACAGTGAAAGTTCAATATTGTCAAGTCCCAATTGAAAAACTTTCAGCATATCAATCCCACACGCTCCCTTAAAAGCCAACACATGATATTTCTTTGATAACACTAACACTTTGTGACTGTGACTATAGTTAACTTTTATTAAGAAAAGAACGAATCAAACCTATAACAAAAGACTTTATGTAAGCTAAAAAAGATGAGTTCTTGAGAAGCTAAAGATGCGTACGTGTTGATTTTTGTATTGTATTTTTTAACATATATAATGCTGAATTTGTATGTCAGAAACAACTAAGTAAATTGTAAAAATTGGATCTTTTTAAAGCGGGCTGTAGCCTGTAGGTCAATAAAAGATGTTATATTTTGTACAACACAACGTTTCGAAAGTGTTTACGTTCTTCATCAGGTACTTATGTATGTAACTATTTTAAGAGGGAGAGGTTAGTAACGATTCTCCCTCTTAATTTGTGATATGCTCTTCTCATTTTTTGTTTAAAATAATTTTGATAATATTATCTAAATTATAATCTGGTTAATTTATACCTGCCTGCTGTATCAAAATAGTTATATAAGTACTATCTGATGAAGAACGTAAACACGTTCGAAACATTGTACAAAATATAACTTAGAGCCCGCTTTAAAAATCCAAGCAAAAAGTAATATGTAGTAAATAATAAAATATTAAGTTAATAAAATCTATATTATGGGCATTATTCTCTTAATACGGGTTCAACGTTGAGAGAATTGCTTATGTAGATATTAGGTATACGAGTATGTACCCAATTACTAGAAACACGGTAGTATCTTTTAATGAAATTTTGCTGAGATTCTAAAACATGAGTCAGATAAATGCAATGATTTATAAAACGTTTGAGTGTTTGGAGTAGTAGTAGAAATGTATACCTATGATGTTGATCTGAGTTAAGAAGCTACCCGTTCATTGAACGCGTGATTTACGAGTTAAAGTTATCCGCTCGTTATAACATGTCTCATTTATCAATAAGATAAATAAGAAATGTTTCAAAATACCTAAATGATAATACGTTGCTCATTCTACCTTCCTTTAAGGAGTTTCGTTTAAGATTTTTAGATCTAATCGGGTTCTGCCTAAGCCTTTGAGTGTTCAATTAGGGTACCTAACCATAGATGCCTCCTTTTTCAAATGTTCATCCAGTCCTTTTTAGTGGTAGTTGATACCAAAATCTTTAGGAAAATACTTTGAAGAATGGTTTGAAATTCTAGTACATACTACCTACTGATGAGTGACTTCTAGATTGCAATTTACTAAAAAACTCACTGAAACTATAGTAATATAAGAGTGGCGGATACTAACATAGATATACATATATGAATATTACAAACTCAACATATAGGTATACCTACCTTAATTAAATAAAACAAAAGTATTCTTACGCAACGCAATTCAGTTATCCCTACATCCTTTAGAAAAGCTCTTGATCTGTGGAGCCTCACATATCAAAAAACGTATGTGTAGATACATGCATAGGGAGAGTTCACCCAGGCCAGGACATTCTACCAATCAGCACCAAAACTACTGCAAGTCCAATACAATTCTGTGCTTCTTTTTATTTGTAAGCCTAGCAGCCCGAAACCCCTAAAAAAGAACCACCCACAATACTATTCAATGGCTGTGGGTTTCCTTGTTTCCTTTATTTGTTTCGTTTGTTCTTATATATAATATGTATAAATGTGTCCAATATACTTTTCCTTATAAAACAATCATAACACCAAACTGAAAAAAAAAATAAAAAAAGCTATCGCTTTTCTTTTTATTTATATAGAATTTTCATAGAAGGGAAAAGGAACAAAAGTAGAAACAAATAATAAAAAAAAAAAAAATAGAAACAAATGTAGCATTTGCTTTTCATTCTTACTTTTTCTAACTCTCTTTCTCACTTGCACTCCCCTTGTATTATATCTTGTTTCTCTCTCTCTCATTCCTTTTTTCGCTCTTTGTTAATGTTTTTATTAATGTGCTGAAACTGCACTTTTGTAGATACATACGTATGGTATACCAAACATAACCAACGTTAAAATGAATAGGTATATATGTACATGTACACGTTTATATGTATATTTTAAACATATACATATATTTATTTATATTATGCAGTGTAGATATGCGAAGAATCCTTTCTTTTAGTATACTACGTTTTTGTGTACAATTTTCTTGCTCTCTGTGTGTTAGCTTAACAAAACTATGAAAAGAAAAATCATACAACACACAGAAGAAAAAAATAAAAATGCAAAAAAAAAAAGAAAATAGAAAGAATGAGAAAGGTAAAAAAAGCATTTATCTATGGAATGCAGATAAAAGAAAAGCTTTTTGTGTCCTTTTTGCGCAAAACGAATGCACACGGGTATATTTTTTTGTAGGTACTCTTTTACTTATTCTTTCTTTTATTATTTTATAAAGAAAGGAATAAAACTCGGGGTAGTCTACACAGAGTAGAAACAAGGATTTACATCAGAGAGAAAATGTGGTAGGTGCTGTGGTGTGTGTTTGGAATAGAAAAGTAGATATTTTTAGGTAGGAAGATAGTATACCTATAACCTTCCTAGTTGTAGGAGAAAAAGAAGAGTGGAGGATGAAAGGCAAGTGAATGGAATAAAGAAAGAACAGATCACGCTGCAAGAGATGGACTAGGTATACGGAAATAATGGCAAGAAAACTAACAAAGCTTACCTAACGGATGTCTGCATAGCATATCGCTTTATTTTGTTTTTATTTTTTTTTGCTTATACCCTTGTTAATGTGGGCTGTCCTCGATTTTTTTTTTTATTTGTAGTGAGTAGGTACCTACCTATTAGTTTCTTTTTATTTTATTTTTCTTCTTTTTGTATGATTTTTCTCTAAAAAATAAACTTTTAATATAAAAGAAAACGTGAAAGGATAAAAGAGATTTAAAGATGTCAGGAAAAAAATTTTAAGAATAGTGGTAGGTACCTAGCCACAGATATGTATGTAAGTATATAAAAATAAATCCTTACTCAAAAATCACTGAATCGATATTTATCATAGAAAAATAAAATAAATTGAATTTCTTTAATAAAGTTAAAGCAGATAGGCACGTAGGATGGTCTTATTAAAATTGACTTCACTTTTGTCTTCTTATCATAGCTAGGTTAAGAAATTTATTTCTTAGAAGCTTTCCAAAAGCCTCTCAAAATAACCCTCTTTCCCAATCAATTGTTATCTTGTTGGAAAATTTACTGTCGGCTAATAATAGAAAAATAGCAAATCATAGTAGGTATTTTCATCCAACCTTTTTTTCTAAAATTCTTAGCAAAATTAAAGTAAACATCTACCGACAAAGAATGGATTTAAAAGTATCACTTTCTTATTAAAAGCGATGCTCTTCCCAAGATTTTGAAAACAATTCAACCAACATTTTTTTAACTTGGAACTTGGAAGTCATGTTTCAGCTTCGAAATGCACTTAAAAATACAACAAAACTGGTTGAAGAGTTGGCAAACCATTAACAAAACCGTATGGTTGAAGTTACCTCAACTATGGGGTAAGTTGTAACATAGGCTGTATGAAATATCTAAACCAAACAACTTGTGCTGGTCAGCAATCTAGTAAACAAAGAGGCATGTCCCGATGGAATTCCACAAATTTAAGGATCCTATAATATGAAAACTCTTTTTAACACTCTCGTTCGATCGGTGCTAGAGTACTGCAGCACGGTTTGGAAACCCTACAACAATAATTGGTGTATAAGAATTGAAAAACTTCAAAAAAATATTTCTAGGTTTATGTATTATAAACTCAACTGGCAACACTACGCGAAATAATGGTATTGCATATTCAGTTTCAGTTTATTTATTTATTTATATAGCTTATATCCAAATCTAACTGATAAGAGAAACTTACATAAAATAATAAATAAAGAAAATGTGACATTCGCTCACAAATCAAATGCAGTGGCAAAGAAGGGGAGACGTGCAATCGGATCTACATTCGGACAACTAAGAGATCATTGGAGAAGAGATTAATTGAATATAAAATGGATATTCGAAACAAAAGAGAATCCACTGGACTAGTGGACTATCAGTGTATCACATTTCACAACATATACTAGAAACTGGACACTCTGCATACTTTGATAATACAATAATAATGGACAAGGAAAAGAGAAGAAATATGTAATAGATAGGTACACACTTGAAAGTCTAGGTATAAAACAAAATATAGACAAAACAATGAATACACAGGAAGATGGAGACGACACAATAGCTCTTCGTAATGAAATGACGCAATGGCGATCAGAGAATCTAGGTTTCGGCCGGTTCAATGAAGAAAACTTGGCGAATGCCATCATCGCCGTGCAAGATGGGAGTAGTTCCCTGTTAGTTACGAGGATGGAGCTCCAGCTCATCTTCGATTCATTAAAGAAGAAAAAGTCAACAGGAGTCGATGGTATATCCAATATTGTACTTCGACATCTACCTAAGGAAGCAATTGACATTTATGCCACACTGTTTAACAACGCACTGAATAATGCATATTATCCAGGGCGGTGGAAGACAGCTGTGGTTCATCCTCTCCCAAAAAAGGGAAGGGACAACTCCAATCCGGCGAATCTCCGGTCGATAAGTCTTCTACCGAGTATCAGCAAGGTATTCGAGAAAGTCATAAATAGAGCTCTGTCCAAGTGGGCGGAGGACAATAATATCATACCGGATAATCAGTTCGGGTTTAAGGCGGGACATGACACCATTCATGCCGCGTCTAAACTCGTTTCTAATATCAAATGGAACAAAACTAAAAATCAGTGTACAGGTGCTTGTCTGGTTGATTTGGAGAAGGCTTTCGACACCGTATGGTTAGAGGGTCTCTATCTAAAATTGACTAGGCTCGGCATAAGTAAACCTCTATTATATATACTTTATGACATGCTCAATGGTAGAGAATTTGTTGTCAAAAGTGGCAATGTAACTTCTACCGCAATCTTCGATATCAAGAATGGTCTTCAGCACGGAGCGGTGAACTCGCCGATTCTATTCAGCATTTACACGAGCGATCTGATAAGTAGTCTAACTCAGGCAATTGCGTATGCCGATGACCTAATAGCGTACAGAACAGCTACAAAAGTTGAGGTTATCAGAATTCTCTTACAGCGTGACTTCGACAAGATTCAGCGATATTGTAATGACTGGAAGTTGAAAATCAACTTTCAGAAATGTGAAACGATTCTTTTTAGGACTCCGTTGGCTAGAGCCCCTAGGGATACTAGAAAGAACTGGCGTAAGCTGATGATCGTAGGGCCGCACCGGCAACCACTGGCGAGCAGAAGTGTGGTAAAGTACATTTACCTTGGCATCTGGTTGGATCAGTATTTGTATTTCGACGGACATATAAATGCTGCTCTGAACAGGGCTAGGGGAGCCTTTGCCCTGACGAAACGGTTGTTTTACAGCAGCCGGCTTGACACCAGGGTGAAGGTGATTTGCTACATGGCCCTCATCTGGCCGATGATTGCCCATCTCAAATGGAAAAGATTCGGGTGTTTGAGAGGCAGTGTCTTAGACGTTGTCTTGGATTACACAGAACACCAGAATCGGAGTACAAACATTACTATTCCAACAGGACTCTATACAACGGAGCCAACATAAACAGAATAGATAATTTTTTGATAAAGCTGATTCGGAGTCACATTGCGAGAGCGATGACCTCAGCAAATAGCTTAATCTTTGGGGCTTACTACCCCAACACAGAATACTTCGAGAGTGTGCGTTTAAGTGGCCATATTGCACCTAATGCATTCCTCTATTTAGATAGTATAGGGTTGATCCAGGATAGAGAGGCGGTTCGGCTAATCTACCACGTCGGCCGTAAGGCTGTGGATAGGCGGCTCCTTTATAGTCAAGACGTCCTCGCACAAGACGGAGCTGAGCTACTTCGGTTCAGTAGGACTGTGTCCGATCGGGACCTGAAAGACAGGGTGAGACAGGAGAACCAGTTTTGGTGGTTGTCTATTGTTAATAGAGATAGTTGACAAGTTGTCTTGGCCGACTTACATAGTTCTAGGGTATTCTTAGGTAGGGACAGTTAGGGTGGCACAAAAAAAAAAAAAAAAATTGCGTACATTCTTCTAATGTATATACAAAAAAAAAAATCTCTGCTGCTGTGGCTGTTCTAGTTTTTAAGTAGTTTAAGTTGGTTTCGGTAGTTTTAATTAGTTTTACTTTAGCTTGTAAGTTTTATATAAAAAACATCAAAAGTTAAAGAATCCGAGTTTTTTAAATTTTCTCGAGAAAACAAAAAAAAATTAGATATAGTTTTTGAATTAAAAATAGTTTCTTAGGCCGAAAGGCACTAGATTTAAGATATAGCTTAGCTTAGAGCGCCCGAGTTAGCTTTGCCTACTTATTTTCAGCGGGAGCAATTAAAAACACAAGTCTTAAGTTTTAAGCGATCTTTATTCTTTGCTTTCTGCTATCGGACTGCCTTTGACCGATCTGTACAAAATAGCATTTACCAAAAAAGCTCTTATGTTGATAAGCCTTAACAGATAAGATCAACTTAAGAATAAGTAACTTATATCATAAACAAAATAACATAAAAGAAAACTTAGGGAAATTCATAGGGTATGTTATGAATATAACTCGTCCCCCCCAAAAAAAATGAACTTAAGGATGAAGTTCATTGCAATGTACAATTTTTAACAATAAATAGATACATGTGTATGTTTATATATAAAATAGTTAATAATTTCATAATTCGTTAAACATTTGTTTTAAATAATTAAATTGATATAATAATCGTTCACAATTATTCACTGATTGTGTCGCAATTAATTTGTTTGAAAATAGTAAGTGTACGCCCGAGTGGACCGTATTTTTTGTTATATTATTTTTTCGTCAAACATAATATTTATAATTTGAATAGAGTACCATTTTATTTATTAGAATAAAATTAATGTGTTTGGATTGTTAGATGATTAGGTATGTAATCACTGTACAAAAGTTATCTGCTGGGTGTATTTTTGAAAAATAAATTTGTTTGTAGATTTTATTTTATTTAGACTTTCTGTTTTTAATTTTTTGTTTGTGAACTTTCCTTTTATTTGTTTCGACAGTTATTCCATTATTTTGAGTAACAATATGATCATTAAACCTAGGTGCCAATTTATTCCGTCGATCATCCATTTCAAAAATTTTTTCGTTTGGGGTATAATCAGGAGGATCTTTACGTGACTTATTGAGGTGGCCAATGTAGGTTTGTTTTCTTTCAAGACTTTGTTTATGAACTAATTTAAAAAGATTTTCATAATTTTGCTTATGCTGTCGTAAGTATTCTTGTTCTGTGTAAAAATCTGGTTTTGATGGAAATGGTTTATTAGAGTAAATATGGCCTGAAAGAAGTTCAAAAGGGGTCAATTTCGTTGTCGAATGTATAGAGTTGTTATACGTCAGTACAGCCTCGTCAACTACTTCCTCAATTGAAGCATCTTTATTTTGAGATTTTATTAAACGAATAAGTTCTGTTAGGGTGGAATGAAAACGTTCGACTGGCGAATTACCTGTTGAGGTCTTAGCACAAATATTATGATAACAAATGTCATACAGTTCTAAAAAGTCCTTAAACAAAGTGCAAACAAATTCGCTTCCGTTATCCGCAACTACTTTCCTTGGAATGCCGTGGTGTGAAAAAAAGTGTCTCAGACATTTAATTATATTGATGCTTGTTCTTGCTGTCAATGGATATACAGATGAGAATTTGCTGAATTTATCAATAATAGTAAGAAAATTTGTTTTGGACACAAAATAAATATCAATATGAATAATCTCCAGAGGTTTTGATGGGGTTTCAGTTAGTTGAAATTTAAGTTGTTCTCTTTTACGGTCGTATTTATACCTGTGACAAGTCTCACAGTTATTTATAACTTTGGAAATTACGTGTTTAAGTGTCGGAAAATAAATATCTCTTTTTAAGTGATGAAGACATTCACTTATACCCCTATGGTGGGAGTTCTCATGATAATTTCTAACTTCTTTCTCTTGTTCATCTCTCTCCGTTATATCCCTAAGCAAAATTGTAGATCTAACTAGCTTTAAACGTGCTCGATGGAAAAACCTCGTAAACACGCTTTGAATCACCGAAAAGGTTTCATCGTCTGTTAAAATGGCTATTTGTCGTTTTGTATTTAGGTGGTCTTTCAAAATGGAATTGACAACACTTTCGTCTGCAGGATTACAGTGCTCTATTATATATCTTTTTTTCCTTTTAAACAAAATTAGCAGTTTTGAAGATATTTTTAATTTTGTTGGATTTCGTTTAATAATAATTTGATGCGAAAATTCGTTGATTGAACGTTCGGATATAGGAATACCACTATCAAAATTTTCTTGGGCCGAATGAATAGTTGATATAATAGACGATGTATCAGCATTATTTTGTATCGAAGCCGTTTCTAAGTTTTCAAATTCAGTCTCGTTAGTATTTACCTCAATTCGTGAAAGTGCGTCTGCGTTTGCATTTTGTGAACCTTTTTTGTAGACAACCTCATAGTCGTACTCTTCTAGCCGCAACCTCCACCGAACGAGTTTGGAACAGGGATCTTTGACGGAAAAAAGCCAAGTTAGGGGCTTGTGGTCGGTAACGATTTTGAACTTTCTGCCATACACATAAGGCCTAAAGTATTTTGTTGCCCAAACAATACCCAAAAGCTCTTTTTCGATAGTGCTGTAATGTTGTTCACTCTTTGATAGAGTCCGACTTGCAAAACAAATCGGCCTATCGGAACCTAGAGGTCCTTGGGAAAGCACTGCACCTATTGCAACATTACTAGCATCAGTAGTAATAATGAAAGGCTTATGAAAATCCGGGTACTGTAAGATAGGGTCATTGCAAAGTAAATTTTTGCAATCTTCAAAACAATTGATAAACCTAGAGTTCAAAATAATTTTGTTTCCTTTTCGAAGGCACTCTGTTAAGGGTTTTGTAAGATTTGCAAAATCTTTAATAAATTTGCGATAGTAGCCCAAGAGGCCAAGAAAAGATTTTATTTGTTTTTGTGTAGTTGGCAGAAGAAATTTTTGTACAGCTTGTATTTTGTCCGGGTTTGGCCGGATGCCATCAGAAGTAACAAGATGTCCTAAAAACGCTACTTCCTTACATAAAAACTGTGATTTATTAATTTGGACTTTCAGATTTGCATCTTTCAATTTTTTAAAAACGCCGTTAAGGCTTTCCATATGTTCCTGCAGTGAGGTCGAATAAACAATTATATCGTCCATATATACTAAGCACGTCCTCCCTTGAAGTTCTCTCAAAACATTGTCCATTACTCGTTGGAAGGTCGACGGCGCATTCTTAAGCCCAAAAGGCATGCGAACGAATTCATAATGTCCGTTTTCGACCGAGAATGCAGTTTTGGAAATGTCTTCTTTTTTTATTTCAATTTGATGAAATCCAGAGGCTAGGTCAAGTGTGCTAAAGTACATACTTCTACCAAGTTTGTCCAAAATTTCAGTTATGTTGGGGATGGGATAACGATCATCGACAGTTTTTTCGTTTAGTTTTCGATAATCGATGACAAGCCTCCATTTTTCCTTCCCCATTGAATCTTTTTTTTTTGGAACAATCCAGATCGGAGACGACCAAGGTGAGAAGCTAGGACGTATAATACCTTGGCTCAATAATTCACTTATTTGTCTTTGCACTTCCTCTTTATGAATATAAGGGTAACGATAAGATTTTGAGTATATTGGAATTTCATCCGTAGTTTTAATTTCATGTTTTATAGAGTTTGAAAATGTTAAGTTTTCACCCTCTTTAAAGAAAATGTTTTTAAACTTATAACACAAGTCTATAACTAGTTTTTTCTCTTCCTCATTAAGATGGTCAGTTTTTATTGTCTGTCCAATATTTTTTGGCTCAATGCTTTCGGAGTTCCCGATCGAATAATTGTTAAATTCGAAACAATTGTCAATAAGTTGGGCTTTGATTGGTTGTTCTACTACCAAAGTTTGTTGAGAATCGGATTTGTTTACAACCTCGACTAAACAGTACCAGTCTCGTGCTTCATACAATCCCTCCGATATCATTAAATGAGAATTTATAGAGATTGGTTTTATGTACACGCTGCCGGATTTGATATCTATTGGTAATAAACAAATACATTTACTGAGCTCAGGTACAATAAAAGGTTTTGACATAAGATTAGGTTTGAAATGTAATGGTATGGTCGTATTTTTTGTTCTTAAATTTGAGTTTTTGATATCAATCGTTAATCCAAGATCTTTAATGATGTCGATGCCAATCAGTCCGTCAAAATAAGAATGAAATTTAAAAATCAGAAATTTCAACGGTTTTTTAGTAAGGAGCTCAGGTAATCCATTTATAATAACTTCTTTATTTACAGTTTTTATATCAAAAATAGTTTTTATTTCAATTGGTGAAATATTTTGTGCTTTAAGTTCATGACCTACATTTGGACATATAAATGACCTGTTGCTTCCAGTGTCGATTAAAAACTTGAGAGGACTGTTGTTGATGCTAGTGATAGTAATGTAAGGCAAGAGATGCGAATTATAATTATTTAAATCTAAGTAACCTATAGATTCTCCGAGGCACGTAAATGAAAATTTGCGTCATCAACAACCACTTCAGTTGAAGAATGTGGAATATCTTCATTTTGATAGTGACTTTGATCATACACAATTTCTTGTTGAGTCCTATTTTCGTTTAAATAATAACTTGATTCAATCTGTTCTGCTGGATAATTATTAGTATTATAAATTGTATCGATGTTATGTAGCTCTTGTGGGTTATATTTAAAGGGTTGGGTATGATTGGAGTTTGGTCTGTAAGTATATGCATTGGAAATTGACATAGGTTCGGGTTGAGGATGAGTTTTGGAATTGTTTGGTCTGAAATTTGGTGGGTACGAATTGGTGTTTGCAACAATATTGTTGTTCGAAATGTTAGTGTTACTTTTAGGAACATATCTGTTAAAAACTGGTGGTCGATTATAATTTTGAATGTTTGGGGTGTGATGTCTGTTAGTATATGGGCTAGAAGAAGAGAGGTTTGTAAAGGAAGGTGCGAAAGATCTGGGCATAGTATTCGAATGCCTAAAACCACTGTTGTTATGAGTTTGTTGAACTGTATTATATGGCCGTACATATGAAGGAAATTCATTTAAAGGCCCCTGTTTGAATTGGAAATTATTTTGAAAATTATTTTGATTTAAAAAATTGTACTGTCCGTGAAAATTTAATCGATTTTGTTCCTCTAAACATAATGATAAAGCTTCATTCAATTTCGTAGGCCTCATTGCACGTATGGTTGATCCTAAGGGTTCCTTTAGTCCAGTCAAAAACGAATTAAGAGTAAGACACATTTCCTCATAGAGAGTTTTTTTTGCGTTTACTACTGTGGGTTCTTTTTCATGCAATCTAACATGATTTATAATAGTAGAAAAAATTTCTATTATCTTGGCATAAAAGGGTTCAACATTGTTTGTGTCTTGCTTAATTCGGTGCAAATCTCTTATGAGACTGGTTTCATTTCGCTTATCCGCATAATGAAGTACTAAATTGTTTTTTATTTCGTCCCAATCTATGGACGTTCCATACATGCTTAATACTTCATTTGCTGGACCGACAATTTTATTGCGAATTGCCCTTAAAATTATGTTAGCGTAATTTGTTCCATTAATTTCCGGCATGAAAGCAAGAATCTCTTCAACGTTATTTATAAAATCGAAAAGCAAACGTGGATTACCATCGAAACTTGGAATATCTTTCACAGCATCTGGTATTTTAAGAGAGTTGCACATTTCGAGAGCGTTAGCCATGGCTAGAATTGTTTTTCTTTTGTAGCTTAATGTAATTTCCTCAGAAGAATCAACTTAACTGTCGAAACCAATAAATTGGCAATCAATGATTTCTTAGAAAGCTTTTTTTTTTTGTTGATTGTAATCAATGACTTCTTAGAAAGCTTTTTTTTTTGTTGATTGCAATCAATGATTTCTTAGAAAGCTTTTTCTGTTTTTTTTTGTTTTTTCTCTCTGATAGAATTAAATGATTTTTTTTTTCTTATATTTATAATAAATAACCCAGCATGACAACTACTAACAATGACTTACCTTACTTACAATTCGTTGTTTCTTTTTCTAGTTTGTATTATGCAGATATTTCTATGGGTATTTGAATTGATTTTATTTTTACAAATATGAAATAACTAATTTTGTATAAGTAATGTAAATAAACTGAAACAAAAAAAATTTTATTAACACTATTCTTATTCTTATATTTGATTCTATTAATTTATTAATTTTGTTTTAAATTACCCTAAAATTAATAGTAAAAAAAAATAATGTAACTTTTTCGCACTTTATTTATTAAGATACATATAATGTTCCGCTATGTAAGTGCTGGTAACAGTAGTTAGTTTTGTTCTGGTTCTGGTTCTCGTCTTTATGATAGCTTATGATTCTTATTTGTGTAGTTTTTTCTTTTTTTTTCGCAGTGTTATAAATTTAATTAAATTCTTAGGCACTATTTGGTTGGGTAAGATTTTCGATTTTTCTTTTTATTTAATGTTTTTTTTTATTTTTTATAAAACTATGTTATAATGTTTTTTTTTTTTTAAATAGTTTGTTTGCTGTTTCTTTTAATAATAAATTATTATTAATTTAATTTTTAAAGCATTTTACTTTTGAATACACTGTACTTTTTGATGCAGGTGTCCGAAAATTTTTTTCTTGCACCGACTGCGCCAGTTAGCTTTGCCTACTTATTTTCAGCGGGAGCAATTAAAAACACAAGTCTTAAGTTTTAAGCGATCTTTATTCTTTGCTTTCTGCTATCGGACTGCCTTTGACCGATCTGTACAAAATAGCATTTACCAAAAAAGCTCTTATGTTGATAAGCCTTAACAGATAAGATCAACTTAAGAATAAGTAACTTATATCATAAACAAAATAACATAAAAGAAAACTTAGGGAAATTCATAGGGTATGTTATGAATATAACTCCCGCATAGGGCCAGTAAGTTATTTTTAAGTTAGTGGATCATTAGGCTAGTTTTTATGAATTTTTGTCTAGCTTTAAGCAGTTTTAAGATAAATGAAAAATAAAAATGAATTAAAAAAAAAAAAAAAACGACACAATAGCTAGTTATTCTCTTGCAATAAGAGTGGTGTAATTCTAATTTAATTATTTTTTTATTTTCATTTAGTTTTTCTAAAGTGCTGTGCTGTAGGTTTTTATTTAATTTTTCGTTTATTTATTTTCAAATAATGTTAAATAATTCATTTTTATTTTCTAAAAGTTTAAAATTAACGTCATCTGCCAATAATTATTATTAAATGTAACAAAAGTTTTTTCATGTAAGTTTAACTTCAAAAATTTTAAAAAGTGTAGACTGTTAACCTTAAGTTTCTATAGATTTAATAAACTACCCCTGATTAAGTCGAGAAATTACGACGAAACGTAGGAAAAAATTATGAAATAAAGTTTTATTTGCATATAGAAGGAAGTGACCAAAAAGCCCGATTTATCATAAACATTCAACTGGGGTATTGATATTCCAACTTATCAAATCAAATTATTATGGTCATAATGAATCGGTTTCTTGTTGCATCAGGGAAGCGAATTCAGTTTGTACTAAGTCAGACTTTTTAAGAATTTGAAAAAAAAGAGATAATTTTAAGTTTTTTGTTTTAAACGTACTGAGTTCTACTTGATGTATGTATATTTTGTTTCGTATATATGTATATAGCTTATTGTAGCTTTTAATAAAATATGCTGTCTATTAATCTATAAGAGAATTCTTTTCTTTGAATGATAAATGAATAAATAAACATAAACATAAGGTAATTCGTAACGTAACAAGAACTATACAAACAAAAACTGTAATCTTATTTAAAAAAATTATCAATCTATTTTTAGGAAAGAACATAGCTCTTAGTTCGATAAAATAAAAATATTAAATAATTATTTTTGTTCACAACGATCAGTTGAAAAAAAGAACGGAGTTGGTTTAAACATGTTACAACATTCTCCAAAAAATTTTACAACTAGCCCCGCCATTAAGTTGAATAATAAAAACATTAAAAACAAAACGAGGGTTACACATGTTTTATATACAGGGTGTCCCTTAGTTCGTGCATATTATTTTATTGCGTGAATATTGGCTATATTCTAAGAAAAAAAAAATTCTACAGTAAGGGCCCATCTTCAATTTTTGTATCATATATCGGAGATTTAAGAAAAGACTTGTTTTGGTGTACCCTGACCCATGTTAATGGTAATTGCGCTGTGAATACAAATGCTACAAACTTCATTTAGGCCTTTATTTTTAGAAGAAATACCAGCCTGTAATTGCGTTCAAACAAATATGATATATACCATTTCGACTTGAGATATCCAGTTTTTAGCGTGTTCCGTTTTTCCTGCCTATGCTAATTGTTTGACTTTGGGCTCAATTTTCTCCAGAAAGTGAGTAATAAACATACCGTTTTACTATTTTTTTTTTGAAAATAAAACTCAATGACAAGTTGCTGGAAAACCCATAGATTTTATGATACTTGGGAAAACCTGAAATATGTAAAATTAAAAAAAGTATTTTTTTTCGCTTTTTTCGTTTCTTTTTTGAATACGTTTCTAATTACAGTTGACAATAAAAGTGGTTTTTCAAGAATCTCAAGAATCTGGCAATGTATTTTAAAATAGCATAGCGGTTTTCAAACGTGCTCGTTTATTTGAGTATCTGTGTAAACCCTCAATTCATTTCCCGATTTCTTAAAAGTTCTCAAAAAGAGTAAGGTTTGGGCTATGAAGGCCTATTTGAATACCTTACTTAAATAAAATGGTATAAATGATTAGAAATCGAAATTATTTCATCAGTTTAATTTTTAACGCCAAGGTAACATTTGTTTAGAAACGCTGTTTAAAATGTCTACATTTACAAAGAATGCGCAGTAATTAATTTTTGTATTTATGGGCTGTGTAATTGAATATTGAACTTCAACTACACCGCGACAAAATATCAGGAACTTCATCCAAATCGACGACTTTCTATTTCTCGAGTATTTGGAAATACATGTCGAAGGCTGCAAGAAATGGGAGCAGGTTCAAATACACGACCTAACGCCGCGCCGCCGGTAGGAAACAAATTAATCGGCTCTTCAAACTCCCACAAGTTGAATTCTACAAAACAAACTACCTGAATTTTTTGCGCAATGATTTTTTTTATAATTTACGCGCGCTCTAGAGTATGTTGAGAGACCCTTATAATGTTATACACAGCACGGGTGATGAGGAGGTATCGATGAACATTGGTTTTGAATGTTTGCAAATTGAAATGGCAAGGGAAAACCTGGCCGGATAAGTTATTCCATAATCGTATTGTGCGACTCATCACACGGTTAAACTTATAAAGTGGAGGAATGCAACTGGTTACTTGGAGTGAGCATTGCTTGTGAAAGAAGCGAGGAAACAGGGAAACACATGAAACATTCCGACGGTGTTCAAGAGGTGGGAATGAATCCATAATAATGTAGCTCTATTTCAGTTTTAACACTTTGTTCTAAATTCTATCCAATAAGTGGAGAGAAGTTTGTGCTGCGCTTGCCCAAAGGTGTGAGTTATACTCGAGTTTTGGACGTATAAACGCCCTATTAATGGTAGCCAGATCAGAAGTCGTACCGAGTACTGAGAGCTTCTCGGTTTCTTCGATGCAAGTGCCATTCAAGGAAAATTGCATAAGGGGGACATTTTGCTTCAACGACAATAGACAGCATTGAGTTTTCGAAGTATTAAACTCCACACGGTTTTTTATACCCCATTTAACAATTCTGTAAAGATCGGAGTTTAATGAGCGTATCATACGATACCGTTGCAATTCCACTTCTGAAGAAGATGGACGTGAATTTGGGAATGAGTATGAGAAGCTCCAGAGTAGAGTCGTCGGCAAAACAATGAAGTGGATTAGAAGTTTCAACAAAAGAGATCATTTATATAAATGAGGAAGAGAGTCGGAGACAAAACGGAGCCTTGGGGAACACCATCAGCATTTTTTTTGTGAAGATCAAACATAAAACCGTCAAATACAACATGTGTTGAACGATCTAGAAGGTAATTTTAACCCAAAGAATAAGGGTTTCGTTGATACCAAACGCACACATTTCCGATAAGAGAGCCTGGTACCAAACTCTATCAAATGCCTTAGAAATGATTTGCCAGAACTACAGGAGTACATTCAAATATGCAACTAGCTTCATTATATTTCCAACAGGATGGCATTCCGGCCCACTATGGGCTTGAGGTTGAGAATTGCTTAAATGAAAAGTCAGCTAATCGTTTTATAGGAAGAAATGGGCTGGTTCACTGGCCTGAAATATCTTTTGACCTTACAGTATTGGGTTTATTTGTATGGGGAAGAATGTTTTATGTTTATTCAACCGAAATAGCAAATTTAGGTAAATTAGAAGACCGTATTCTCGAAGCGTCATCAAAAGTGAAGCAGCAGCTATCATCAATAATTATTCGCAGTGAAATCCAAAAACGGGCTCTAGCATGCATACAAAACCAAGGAAGACACTCTGAACACATGTTATAACTATTTTAGTACACACATAAAACAAAAAAAATATTTTTTATTCAAAGCCTTTGGAGCGTAAAGTAAGAAACCACTTTTTTTTAATTTTTCATGTCTTAGATTTTCCCAAGTATCATAAAATCTATGGGTTTTTCCGCAAATTTGTAAAATGGTATGTTTATTACGTATTTTCTGGAAAAAATTTAACCCAAATTCAAAAAATTAATGGGCAGGAAAAACGGTACATGCTAGAAACTGGATATCTCAAGACCGAGATAGGATATAATATTTGTTTAAGCACAATTAAAAAGGCTAGTATTTCCTCTAAAAATAAAGGCCTAATTGATTAATACTAACTGCGCTATTACCGTTAACATGGTCAGGGTACACCCAAACAAGCCTTTTCTTAAATCCCCTATATATTATACATTGGAGATAAGCCCTTACCGTAGAACATTTTTTTTCTTAGAATATACCCAGGAACCACGCCCTAAAATATTATGCACGAATTAAGGACACCCTGTATATGTTCATTACATACTCACAAACTTAACAAAAACCAAACTGCATGTCCACAAAAAATCGACGTTGTATTTCTTTCGTATGAAAAGTAATACCAAAAATACAAAAAAAAGTTGCAAGCTTAAGAATTGTTGGCACCATCCCATAAAATTTCTTCAATGGTCTTAAATTAAAAACTGTTTAAAACTGAAGTAGATATGTCAGTCGGTAGATATGGAGAGCATTTGTCTCTTTCACTCGAATCTTTTGTTTGTAAAGAAACGTTGGGGGAATGAAGATATTTAGTTCTAACTATCAATGAAAAGTACTTAAATCGAAACCATTGACAACATAGGTAGACGAACTTTTTTTGAGCGCTTCAAAGCTTCCAATGTAAGCACGATGTAGTAAGTATGCTAAATTCGCAATGTAAATGTAAATAGGGCCTTAAATTCAGCCTTCCGTAAGGTAGGGTCAGATTCCGTGCTGCACGAAACGTGTAAGCGTAACGGGCTACACGGAACGTATACTTTTTTGGTTCATCCCATCCCCGGCATAGATGTTTACACATCAAACATTTATGGAAAAATCTATCTCTACATATTTAGAAAAATAATATTGCGAAATGTTTTATGAACGGGATGCTGCTTTCATCTTTACCATAACCTTCAGTTACAACGTAATCGACAGAACCCAATTATTTCAATTTGTTAAAAGTACAATCGTATGTTAATGTTCTGTATATGTAGTTTCGCCTTCATTCTGTAGATACATACGTCGTTTGCAGGGGCGAACGCAGAAAAAAATTTCGGGGGGGGTTTTCAAAAACATATGAGATTTTCATAAATAAATTATTTCCGGAATTTATTAATACGTGAAATTATATCTTGTTGTACTTTTGCGATCATACGAAAAAGAGTTATCCGAAAACATAAGGACACTCAACTGGTACCTACGTTACTACATAATTATAACCACAACGCTTCCACAAAGTGCTATGTGCTACTCATCAGTAACTGTAACTTTCGAACAAACGAAATGAGTTAGTTTTTTTTTGCTGCAATACAACACACTCCGACCTTGGAGCCGTCAAAAACTCAAACTTGCTCTATTACTGCCCATATACTTAAACACATAATGTCAATCATCAAAAACGCGATTGCTGCTGGCTTCGTGTGTCTATTTGTTAATGATCAATTCAAAATAGGACAGTTTCGTTAAAATACGAAGACACATAAAATGAAATGCACGACTGGGTCGCACGAACTTGCTTTTATGTAAAAAGTTCAAAAATTAATATTTCTAGAGAAAAAATGTTCATAAGCAAAAAAATCATTTTTTAAATGACTAAAACAACTCCTTAAGTTATTATTTTATAAATAGTAGTTTAGTAGTTGGAGCTTATCACATAATATGTTTTATAAAAGATTTTTGAAACATAGATATTTAAGAAAAAATGTTGGTACGCCAATTTTAACTAGAAGCTTCTCTATGCAAAATTTCATTGAAATCCGTTCTGCCTATAATGACAAATTCAAAATTCGAAAAACTGGCTTTATGGTAGGTACACTCAGTAATGTCTTAATTTAATTTTTTTTTAATTAAATTAAAATTAAAATTTATCAAAATTCTCGGAGCCATTTTTGAGAAAATTACACTTTTTTACCATAAAAAAGTGTTTCTCCTCCATAATTTGATGTTTTTTATCAATAACAAACACTTTTTTATCGATTCGTTAAAAAAAAAGTTCATTTTGGTGGGGGGGGGGGGGGGGGAATTCCGAATAAGGTCCTTTTCTTCAAGTGAATCCCACAAAACTTTTTTGTTTCATAAATTTTGATCAATTGGATAACATCCTCGTTCCTCGTTTCTCCACACTTTTTAAATATACATTTTTAAAAACTCACACACTATCTACCTTTGTAAATGCTTGGGAAACAAATAAAGTTTTCCATTCGGAATGGGAAACAGAGCAACATTTCATAAACATTTCAGAAATGTTTCGCGAGTGTCCAGACCAAAATAAGCATTTCAGAAAAATTTCAGAAATGTTTCTCTGTTTCTGAAATGTTTTTTAAATCTTTCAAAAATGTTTCTTTGGTGTGGATACGGCTATGTACATACCGAGAACTCAAATCTATTCGGTTTTTTCAATGCAAGTTCCACTCATGGGTAGCGGCCTGGGGGTTGGGATTCGTCTCAAACAAAGAAGACATAATTGTGTTTTGAAACAATAAATTGTACACGGTTTTTTGTTCCCTATTTGACAATGTTACCTAGATCAGAATTTAATATGCTTATCACGGCTGCCGTTCTAGTTCCACGTTAAAAGAACGAGGAGGTGAATCTGGAAACGAACGGTTTCAAAGGTTATTTCAAATCCAACGAAGAAGAGATTTATGTATATAAAAGAGCTTGATGCCAAAATCTATTGAATACTTTTGAAATATGAAGTGCAATAATCTTAATTTCTCCAGAACGATGTAAAGATATGTGTCACTGATGGTCGGTGAGATATGCCATCAGATCAACAGTTAACGTATTGCTACAAAACTGTAACTAATCAGAACTTTCATGAACTTGGAAATAAGACACGTAAGTACAATTGCACGATATTTGGAGGGGGAAGAACATTCGTCTTTTTTTGGGATAGGCAAATGCTATTTTCCATACATTCGTAAACAGGTCTGTAAAGTAGGGCAGATAGAAAAGCTTGCGAAGTAGTGTAGAAAAATACCTCTTTACTATCTGGACTATACTCTGTCCAACAAAAATTGTCAGTACAGGCCTTATGGGAGAGCTTTTTCTAAAGCAGTGGCGCCTGACCTGATGCACCCTCGCTACAATGCATTAGGAAAAATGAAACTAAAAAAAGAGCAAGCCACTGACTTTTCTTAAGGAATTGTTGTTGTAATTCTTTGCAAAAAGTTGTACACCCACCATGACCGTCGTATCCCACTGCTGATAAGATACTGATACTGTCAAGATCAAGACAAGAGTGTTAAGTGTCACTCAATACGATCGTGCGCTCTTTATCTACATCAAAACAGAGTTATCATTCTCAATTGCAAGCAAAGAGCTTTTTCAGTGGTTTTTATTAAGGAGCTTTTGGGATTTGAAGCTTTTGAGAACATATTTTAAGAAGATGAGTATGTTGAGTGTTGTCGTATTGCTTTTCAACTTAAAAAAAAACGCGCCTATTATCTTACCGCTTGGCGTTGTGGGAAAAGGTACATTGAATATTGTTTTCAGTCGTTTTGAATCAGCAGACGGTAGCCCTACGCGTTTTTTACTTTCATTTGCGGCGATTTATAATTTTAATTATACGGAATTCCTGTGAGAGCTTTTAAAGGCGACACACTTATGCATGGCAATGCAACCAGAATGAGAGATAAACGTCCTATCTTCCCTGTACTGACAATTTTTGTTGGACAGAGTATAGTGAATTTATGTATGTCAAGATCTAAGCATCAGGACTCTTGGACGAGTGCAAAGAAAGAAGAAGTTGTGACACTTTCTGGAAGCGTAGAGCTTTAGGCGAACTGTCTTAATAGAAGATTAGTTTTCAGGAGAGAGGTAACATTGTAGATGAGCCTTGGAGCTAAGGACGAGGTGGTGTTTGAAATAGGTTTTACAAATCACCAAAGATTCTTACTACCCTTGGGACATTGTAATAATTTGTCCCTTAATTTTTGGTTACCTACGTATTAATAGTCCGACGAATGTGGTTGATTTTTCTTCTGGTGTTATTCTTTTAACCCTATTGGGGATAAAAGTTCTTATGACCCAAAGAATTGATAACTTATAATATTTGTCCATTTTGTGTAAATTACTTAAAATTTTACAAATTGTGTTTCTTGGTTTTACTTCCAATTCATGTTTCTGTCAGCGTTTTTCTCTATTTAAAACATATTGATTGTTAAAAATATAAAAAAAATGCTTTGTAATTGGTTTGCCACATCGTACTCATTTAAATTGCAATCTGAATAGGTATGTATATATAATATACCTACATACCATGCAACTCATATAAGTAGAGAACGTCCTTTTCCCCAATCAAGAGAAATACCTAAGCACCTTTATCCGTACACAACCCCCACCCCCTTACTATTCATCTACAACCAAACAAAACACATAATCCTGGTATCAGACATAGGAAAATCGGAGCCAATCGGTTATGGGGTATGGTATATGATAAGCTTGTGTGTTATTGTCTATCAACCTTTCTGGTTGGTTGGGAATTTACTTTCACTTAATGGATTTGCTTTCCTCCCAGTAAAATTAAAATATAAAGGTACACACCCGCACACACAACATAAGTTCCTATTCTCTTATCATCACATAGGTACTTCCTTAAATTGTTGTCTTCGTACGTACCCCCTTATCATCAGTTGCTCCCCTTCAGTTGGTATTTCTCATTTTGAACCTATTTCCAACTCCAAGTCTCCTTGACTGTTAAGAAATTTTTCTGAATGAACAACGAGAACGAAGACGAAGACGAAGACAAAGACGAGAACAACGACGATAAGAAAAAAAGTTGACGTTTCACTTAGTCAACTCCATTGCATAACCCTTTCAAAATAATATGCCCATGTAATCGCTACCACCACTATCATCGTCATCATAATCATAATTACGAACACCACGACTACCCACTTTGTTGCAACCGTACTTGCCCTCTTCATATCTTTCATCCTTGCTCTGCTTTAGCAACAAAATTAACAGTGAGCCCTGTTCTCCTCTGCTACGCTGATAAATGTAATACCCAACATCAACCCTTCTGTCACTCAAGCCCCTCCTCCCCTTACAAGTCCAGCTATTGACAAGTAGCAGATACTTTTTTTCAAGTTGTAGTTATTTATTGACTCGTTTATATCCTTCCACCTGAAGTATGGAAAAAAAAAGTAAAATCTTCTGTCAGGAAGCCAAGCAGAAGAACAAGTATACATTTTTTTATAATCGATTGAATCAATGAGTTACTATTTATCTATATTTTATAGCTTTTTAAAATTCACTTTCATCAAATGTTTTATTCCAACGTCTTTAAGTATCTAATTTTTAAACGTTTCATAAACGTTTAATAAAGTTTTTGGCAGCACCATCAGTGTTGCAAGCAATACTAACACAACAACTTGAGGAATCTTTAAGTTCAGTATATATAATTTTATAGCACAATCTTTATGTAATTTACATATTTTAATAAACATTTTTTTAGTCTTCTTTTAAATTCAATTTATTTTATTTGTGTATAACCACACAAACACTGAATTGCTGGTCCCGATCTTTCAATAGAAAGAGAAATTATTTCCTACGAATAAAACCACACTAAGCAAGCCGACAATCCTCAGGCATAACCTTAATATCAACATGTCGGATCTCAGTGCTCCGATAACGAACAGAGGAATCATCAAACAACAAATAACAAAAATACATATGTACATATTTTTTCTCGGTGGAAAAAACATCTTCCCAAGCTAAGATTTTGTTCATACAAATTCTTGCCTTTTTTCCTTGGAAAACAGCCTAGACTTTGGGAATCTTTCCAGAATTTCAGGCTTTTTTCCAAAAAAAAAATCAGGCATTTTTTCAATTTCTAAGAATAATAAAGCTTGGAAAAAACAGCAGAAATCAAATTTCTGGGGTGTTTCCCTTTTTTTTTTGGAAAAAAGCCAATTGGAGTAAACAGCAAACAGTTATGTATCTACTGTTGCCCAAAAAAATTGTAGCCACAGGCGCCTGCCTGGCGACTGAACATAACCTAAGCGAGGCAACGGAGTTGCCTGAGCGGGTGTGAGCCACCCGGAACACCCAAGGCAGCGACTGTACGGCGCGGCCCTTAACGTCGGCCCCCGCGCGTTGTGTGTAGTAGAGCGCCACCCAGGGTGAATGTTATTTGTTTCTTTTTACTTCATCACATTTAAAGCGTCCTCTTTCAAAATAAAAAAACATTTTCTGGTCTTTTTTCCAAAATCTAATATGGAAATTAGACCAAAATAATTAATACCTAGCTGGCCAACATTTCCGGCTTATTTTCCAAAATAATTTCTGACCCTTTTTCCAGTTTTGAGCAAACTACTTACATTTTCTGACGTTTTTTCCGGAAATAAATTCTGGCGTAAATTCTGGGAGCCCGTTATCAATGTACCATAATTAATTATTCAAATCTCTCTATATACACTGATGATATGAAAATAATTAAAATCTTTTCTACTTCCAAAAGATCTTAATTTATTTTATACCTTCTTCTTCTTCTTCCTTTGCTTCGGCGCTGTTATGATCTCGATGTCGAGGGGATCATAACTCTCCCACGTATCTGCTTCACACTAGTGATCCGCCTGTGGGGTTCGCCGGATTGACCTCAGAAATCGGCGGCAAGCCTCCCGGTTTTGTATTGTTCCATTTCTGAAGCCAACTGAATGCTGGTGTTTTTGCATTTGTTTGTACCAGGAGTGTTTAGGCCTACCTTTCTTTTTATTCCGAATTGGAACGTTGTATGATATTGCCTTTTTGACGGGGTTTTCAGGATCTCTCCTTTGAACATGGCAATACCAACTGAGTCGGTCGTGTTCAATTTTTTGGGAAATGGTATTCTTACATGAAGGCTTCCTCGGATCTTCGTACTTCTAATTCGATCAAGCTTTGTAACTCCTGCTGTCATACGAAGCATCTTCATCTCAGCTGCCGTTAGCTTACTCTCATACTTTTTGTACATTGTCCAACATTGTGAACCGTATGTGAGTGCTGGACGCACAACTAAAGTGTAGAGCTTTCCCTTCAGCTTAGGGGGCATTTTTCGGTCACAGAAGATAGCAGAATTTTCCCGCCACTTCATCCACCCTACGCTTACGCGATGATTGATATCGTCATCACAAGTAGCTTCGTTATTTATCATAGACCCCAGATATTTAAACTTTTCACACTTGGGAAGCACTACTCCATTCAAATAAATGTCTGGAATAGGCCTGTGTGGATCAGAAAATGGGCAGCATAGGTATTCTGTCTTTTTCGCGCTTATGCGGTACCCACTTCCTTCTAGAACATCCACCCATACGTCAAGTGCTCGTTGTAGGGATATCGGGTCTTCACTTATGATGGCTCCATCGTCAGCAAAGAATAACTGATGTACTTTTGGATCCGTCACTTTGCCTTCAAGCAGGTAATCAAGAACTGTAATAAAGAGCAGGGGACTCAAGACACTTCCCTGGTGTACACCTACTGTGATTTCGAATTCTTCGGTGACTCCAGCTGCGCATCTTACTTTAGTAACTGCTCCATCATACATGTCCATAATTATCCGCACATAGGTTTCTGGAACTCCTCGTTGCCTGAGGGCCACCCATATTAGATCTCGTGGTTGCCGATCGAATGCTTTTTCAAAATCAACCAATACGACATGCAAATCCTCCAAAGAATCCCGATGTTTTTCCATAATTATTCTTATACTCTGGATTGCATCCGTGGTTGACTTACCCCCGACAAACCCGCACTGGTCATCAGATAGCCTAATTATTTTTCGCAGTCGGCTACCCAAGACTCGCTCAACGATCTTCATGGCGTGTGACATCAGCTTAATCGAACGGTAATTATCACAGCTTCGAGTATCACCCTTTCCTTTATAAATTGGAAGAAGGTAACTTTCCCTCCATTGATTAGGCATGCGATCACCTCGTATAAGTTTGGAGACAAGAATCATGAGCCATCTAAACCCGATGTCTCCCATCTTTTTCCAAAACTCTGAGGGTATTTCGTCTGGGCCAACAGCTTTTCCCTTTTTGGAGTATTTTACCGCCTCACTAACTTCTTCGACTGTGACGTCGGATACTTCGCTTAAATTAGGTGAAGCTATTGGAAAGTATAGCCTTGGAAATTGTTCGTTTAGAAGTCCGTCACAATACTGTCGCCACCTGTGAAGAATTTCGTTGTCTTCCACAAGTAGTTGGCCTTTAGCATTGTTAATGAGATTTGGCGAACAAATCTCCTGGGCATTTCTTCTTCTTTGAGCGGCTATTTTGAAGATAGTTGCGCCCTTATTCGTGTTTTGCCGTAGCTCTTGAATAGCACCAGCTGTCGGGGTAGAAATTTCATCCAGCTCCCGATACAGGTTTTCTGTATTCTTTGCTTGAATTTGGGCGCACTTCTTCTTCGCTTCTTTCTTGCAGTTTCTATATTCCACTTCGAGGCGTGACTTTTGCTCTGTATCATTAGAGGGGCACTTCGACCAAGCCTTGAAAGCCATTTTCTTTTTATTTATAACTGATTTAGCTTCATCATTCCACCACCATGTTTCTTTGCCTTGTTGGTTGTGTCCTTTTGAAACCCCTAACAGTGTTTTGGCTTTTTCTTTGCAAGTTCTCTGTAGGAGATCCCACATACTTTGTGCTGTACTCTCTTCATTTCGAACTATATCGGTGTTGTTATACAGAACGTTTTGCATATTCGAAATAAAAGCTTCGCCTTTTTCCTTATCCAGATTATACCATTTGATCTTCCCAAAAGTTTTTGTATGTTTGTTGTCGTTCACTGTCTCCATAAAAAATTCTGTCAGTAGGAGACGGTGTTGGTGGGCGATCGCTTCTCCTAGTATCACTTTGCAATCTTTTACCCGGGGTTTCATGAAACTAGATACCAAATGGTAATCAATCTGGGTTTCATTTCCACCACTGCTGTAAGTGACCAGGTGTCGGCTTTGTTTGACGAACATGGTATTTAGTACGATAAGACCGTATGTTTTGCACATGCTCAGGATGTCTTCACCAGGAGGGTTCCTGGTGTCGTATCCGAGGCCTCCATGGCAATCTTCATAGTCTTCGTTTGTCTTCCCGACATGTCCGTTCAAATCTCCGCCCACGAACAAAAACTCTTCCTTTGGGATGTCCTTAAGTAGATTGTGAAAGTCTAGCCAAAATGCATCTTTTTGCACCTGCTCACATCCAATTTGGGGAGCATATGCAGTGACAATATTCCACAACTTTCCTTTAATCGAAATGGTCAATACGCTGCCTAATAGATATTTGCAAGGATGATTCCGATTCCGCTTTTACCCTTTTCCGTTCCATAGTAGAACATCTTATAGTTTTTTGTCCTCGTATCCAAGAAACGGGCCCTGTTTCCCGTGTTTCGCCATTTTGTTTCTTGAACACATTAGATGTCCACTCGCCTTCTTTTCATCATCTCTTCCAGCTCGAAGCTTCGACCTGTCATACTGCCAACGTTCCAACTCGCAACTCTCAGATTTTGTATAATCTGCGGCATTACTTTGCTAGCCCCGGAATCCGTCTAGCTCTGACCCGAGCATTGCTGCTCGGTCCAGGATCAGTACCATGTGTAACAATGGTAGTGCCTGGCGGGGTAGTGTCATTTTGAACGAGTACTTCCATAATGCTTGAATTCACAAAATCCTGGTTGTAAGTATCGACGTGTGCATGCTCCAGTTTTGTATTTGATCTCTCTTTTACGGCACCGGTGATCTCCAGTCGTGCCAACTCAGGGACTGGCATTAATAAAAAGAAGAAATAGATATCATTTCAATAGCATACGCAAATTTGCTGATAAAATTGGTGATGAAAAATAAGCACATTATAGGAAACAAAAAGACTCAAATTATTTGTTTTTTATAATTTTCACTTACTTAGGGATAATGACTACCTTAAAATATTTGAGCACAGTGCGAACGGTTTAGGAAAGGGGGAGAAGATTTATAAGTAGATACCGATGCACATTGGTTTTAAATTCTGAATATTAGGTACAATTGGATGGAAATTAAGAGTCGGGTAAACATTCCACTTATGTGTGGTGCGGCTAAAGAAAGAATTTCTGAATTTAACTGTACGTCCAAAATTGGACCCATGGATGAACTGATGGGCACTGCCTGAAGCGCGAGTATTGTAGTAAAATTAAGTTCAAATTAATGCAAAGAAAAACCCACGGGAGTCCATTGCAAGTAATTTTAACTTCTAGAGCAGCTCCCATTATCGATCATCGGATGTGTTGTCAAGAGGTTCCAAACCTGGCACTGTGCTTTAAACGGAAGAATACTTTGATATACTTTAAATTGCAAAATTAGCTCAGTTCAAGGTTTAAACAAAACAAGCGAGTTAAATGGAGTTTTAACCTAAATTGGAATTCAAACTTCGACTGTTTAATTAGACTGACGAATAAACAAAGTTATGCAATACATACTAAATCCTTTTGTCATATTTTTAAGATTGTAGTTTTGTATTTGTGTAATTTAAATTGCACTCACCTGTGTTAGTAAACGTTCACGTATTATCTGCAACTGACGTATCATCTCAGTTAGTTTGCGCTCCTTATCATGTATAGATCCAGTTCCGCTAATTCCAACGTTGTAGTCCAAATTTGTCAAAAGTGAATTTGGTGAAGGTGACATATTTTCACTATATTTAAAAAGATATAAAAAAAGAAGGTGATGAATAAAGTTTGGTTCGGTAAATTCAAATATTCAAAACACTAAACAAAAAAAGATTTTTTATTTGCCATTTATAGTTCAATAAATTTAAAGTGTTAGTCCATTTTTCGGATACATATAAAATTCAATTCTGAAATCAAATCAAATCAAATCAAAAAGCGTAACTCTCTCCCTATCGATGAGTATTAACCCACTTTGAACAGTGAAACAGATTAACACTGATAGTGGCATAAATTACCATGTGAATCACAAGCAAAATATTTGTCAAAAAGGTCAACATCAGGATTAAGACAAATAATTAATAAATGACACTTGTAAAAATTATAACTTTGGTCCTCACGAAAGAATTTATAGACATGTATCCATGTATATTCAAATTAGAGTGACCTTCAAGCTAAAAATGTGCGTTTATCTAAGTACTATCCATTATCTATATCAATTTAAAAAGAAATAAAAAGTTATACCTTAAAATAACCTTAAAGATCATCGCCAAAATCAAGATCACCATTGAATAACTCATTGAAAGATACTACAAGAAATACGCTAACCTCTTTGAAATTATCTTATCTGAGGAGATATTATCAGTCGTTTCGTTAATTTCTTGCAACCCTGTAGGTATGGGACTTTCTAATAAAATACTTCATAATTGTTGATGCTCGTTTATTTTCTATTAGACAAATCCATCATCTTAAATAGCAGAAATATGAGTTTTAAACAAAAACCCTTACACGATTCGACTACTTCTAATAGTTCATAATATCATTGCCTCAGTCATCTATTCGCTTTTATTATAGAAATTGAAAGCATCACATACCTATACAGAAAACCAAAACTTTTACGAATCAGTCTTATGATTATAAGAAGGAAATGAAAGCAATTGAAATGAATTATCGATAAGCAAAATAATGACATGTATATATCCTGGTTTCTGGCATTTTTGATTTCACCTTTTTGTGAGGGTCCATATCGACAAACCGGAAGTTGCCTAATTTGCAATGCTTAAACTAGCAATGAGCCAACGAAATTGATGATGTCATTTTATGACACGCACACACACATACAAATAAAACAGAACAGTCTTTGAAAACCGACAACCTGCCTGGAATAACTAATACAACACAGCCTTTAGGGACTCCTCTAACTCCAGTCCTTTTCCATTTTATATATCTCCTGGCGGGTCGAAAAACTTTCTTTCCTGGGAGCTAAAATAATTATAACAAAGTGCAAAATGGTTTTGGTTTCGGGAAATCGGGATTCAGGATTCGGAATTAAGGGGCTAGTTATAGAAAAGGTAGGTTTGATATCACCACCGCAACCATCAACAGTAAACCCTAGGTAAATCGTCGATTCGATGCTGATCCATCCCTCGAATTAAGTAGTAATGCCACTGCCACCACCGCACCAGCCGAGGAGGATTAATAATTTCCCGATATTGTGAATTTTATAATGAAATTGTTCGTTTTAGCAGACAGCACATTTACACAGCACAGCAGTCTCTCCTGCCATATCTCTCTGTAGGAATAAATGCCTTGTTTCCTGGTCAGAGCTGTGAGCTGACTTTGTCAGAGTTGTCCATGTGCAAGCCCCCACTTCTCCTGTTCTATGTTTATTCACAGTCAATAATTCGTCGATTGCAATGACGAAGCCAAATATAACGATGAGCAGCATAATAATCATTCGAAACCAAATTGTTGGCAGTGGGTAGGTTTTGGTTAGATAAAGTAGTTTTAAAACTAGGAATTGTTGCTTTTTCGGCATGGAGATATTTTTACACTTGTGCATGTACATAGTTATTGATTGATACATACATATAGGTATTATGCGTCAGGTGTATATTATACAGAGACAGTTAAAGATAAATGGTGCGAATTTACAACATAGAAGTATTACCAGAACTTCGAAAACAAAGTAAACAAAGTGTAAGGTTTTGTAATTTTCAAATTTCGAAAAACATACATTTTTTCTAAAATAATTTTTCGATAGAGGTATAACTTTTCCATTCAAGTGTAGATATAAGGCCATTTAAGTTTTCAAAAAAAAATTCAAAAGACGTAGAATTTCTAAGTGAAAGTTCGAGAGATTCAACCTTCTTTAACTCCCAAATTTTTTGATTTATTCGGAAATTCGGAATACAATTTCGAAGGGAAAATTTTCGGTCTTTACAAGTTCGGTTGATAATAATGACTTCTAAAAGGTGGTCGGCAGGGGGCACGAGTATTCTAGAGGACATATCAAAAATATGAACTGCAATATTAGGTGCGTTTTATTATCTACTGATCTATGTATATCCGGAGCTGGATTCATTTTTAACATGTAGATATTACAAAAATAATTTGGGATCCTGTTCTCTATCTGGGCCTATTTCAAAGATCCAAAAATTAGTTCTTTCTCTGGCGAATAGATGGCTTTTTATGTTAAGGTAGTGTAAACTACAGTGGAAGAAAAAAGACAAGAATCATTTGAAAATCAACAAACATAAGCAAAAGGGATATGAGCTGAGCATACCACACAACTGTCACTACGATCCATATCGTTTTATTTTCAAGGGTAAATCTAAGTAGATCATTGGCTGTAATAAAACGCGGCTATTACTAAACAAATAATTTATTTAATTTATTAAAATTATTCTAGATCTTAAACCTCACCTTAGATTAATTGATGTTGGTGAACTGCTACCACTTTGCCTCATATCCAATGAATTACTTTGCATTTTATGTGTCAAACGTTTAACAACATCATCCATTGTACGTTTTGACGTACTACAACTGCTTATGACATTACTATAAACGCCACTGCTACAGTTGTTGTTAGAGTTACTGCTATTGTTATTATTATTGGAATTACTGCTATTGGTATTGTAATAATTACTGGTGTATCTGTTATTTTCTAAATTATTACAATTGTTCGAGTCACTACTACTTTGTTGCTGCTGGTGCCGTTGTTGTTGGTGTTGCTGTTGTTCGTGTTGGTGTTGTTCGTGTTGTTGTTGTTGGTGTTGGTCTTGTTCCTGTTTAGTATTTATAAAACTACTATTGCAAAAATGTTGAAGTAGAGAAAGTTCTTGTTGTTTTATTTTACTATTATTACCACTACTACTACTATTGCCACTAACATTACCACTACCACTATGACTAAAACGATAGCTTTTTAAGGAATAATCACTGTTACTTATTTCATTTTGATAATCACTATTGACGTTATTGTTATTTATTTGTTTTTCTTCTCCCTCTTCTTCTATAATTTTGTCATCATCAATTTCTAATTCCCTCGTTTCCGTTGCAACTGCTGATGGCATAGTTATTGGGGTCGGTGTTATTTCCGTTTGATGTTGTTGCTGAATTTTCGGAATTACTGTTGTTGTTGAAACATTTGTTGTTTGATTACAATTTGTGGCTTCATCAAAAGATGACGATATCGTCATCATTGTTGGCTGCTGATGAAGTTGATGGGATTTTTGTTGATGGTGTTGTTGTATTGCTTCGTTGAAGTTTTCACTTTTATAATTTGTTAAATAAAATTTACTACTATTTTTATTGATATTACTACTGTTATTATTATTGTTATTGTTACTACTACTATTATTGTTGTTTTTGCTTTTACTATTATTATTATTATTATTTACACTTGTTGTAAGATTGCTTTCTAAATTTGTATTGCTTTTGGAGCGTTTTTTTGGCGGTGACGATGAGCAGTCATCAGATTCAGGGTTGAACTGAAATAAATATAAAAAAAGAAAAACTAAAACAACCAGTACAAATGTATAAAAATCAGAAAGCAACAAATTAATATAAAAGTTTTAAGGAAAATACATATAACGAATAATGAAACAAAGTTGTTTATTTTCTCCGTATAAAAGTTTTTGCTGACTTTCAGAAAGATTATGGGCAAAACATCGATCATTTCGAATTCAGAATTTCTTTAACTCACCTCACATTTTAAAGTTGATAGTTCTCTTGTCAAGCCAATTGCTTCAAGAGCTTCTCCATTTTCGGCTTCTGTCTTAAATGTTTCAGCAACAGCAGCATCATCGTCATCCATACACACACCAGGGTCACTCCCATCACAGTCATCATCACCACCGAGATCTTCATCTTCTCCTTGAGCTCCAACATCATTTTCATCTTCACCACAAGCCAAATCATCTTCGTCATCTTCATCATCGGTCTGTTGTTGACAGTCTCGTTTGCCCCATGCACCCACACTGGCACAACTATTTGGGGTCTTTACATTATCTATCAATATACCATCACAGTCATTTGCTGAATCACTTTGTTCAATTTTTCCAACATCCTCTGTCGGAGTATAATCCGCCAGACTCTCCAATCTGTCAGACTTCATCAGATAATCTGGTGAGAATACTTCCACGCTCTGATCGTTGTGTCCGACTGGCGACGATTTTAGCTCATGACTGTCACTGACAAAACTACTGTCGTTCATGGCGATGCTGCTGATCTTTGGTAGATAGGTGTCTGTTGTATTGTGTTCCCAATTATGGTGGTGGTGAGTTGGCGAGTGGCTATTTCTTATATGCATCGCCTCACTGTACTCAGCCTTAAGACCTTCCTGTTTTTGTTGTTGTTGTTGAGCCGCCACTGCAACGGCAACTGCAGCCTGGAGCGAATTCTGCTGCTGATTCAAGTGATGGATGTACGGTAAAATAGTACTAGATTGTGCATCAGCTGTATTGCTAATAGTGTCGAAAATGTGTCTTAGGTGATCTTGTTTCTGGTGCAATTGATGCTGATGTTGTCCGACAAATTCGTTTGCAAACGGGGACGAAACTGATGCAGCCCCACTCTCCCCTCCACCACCTCCGCCTTCAAATTTATTCGGAGGTGATTTTCTTTTTGATGACATGCTGCTGAAAAGTGCAAAAAAAATAAGCTTTACTGTTTGTTTAAAAAAAAAATCTTATATTCTAAAGGAAATAAACAACAAGCTGAGAATATGCTTAAGAGTTCTTCAATTTTGTCTCTGCTTCAAGTACATACATACATATATAAACACTCGTATACCTACCCTATAACTTAATTGAATGTAAAAAACAGGAAGAACTTTACTTCGAATGTATGTATGAACCATTCACCTTGTGCATGGAAAATTCTTAAAATTATATTTCCTTGCTTATTTCCTTAAAATAAAACAAATATTAAAAGAGGGTACCTAAACAAAGCTAAAGCCATCCAGTCACCACGTTTACATGTGAACTGCACATCCTTCTTTTTGCTTATATGTTTCTGTCACAAAAAGGAAATTAAAATATGGTCTTTTATTTATTTTCGAGTTTAAGAAATGAACCTAAACGTACCAAGACTAGGAGATGATTTTAAAAATTTTGGGTTAGAAATATATGGCCGAAGATTAAGAAGGCGTATCTTTCGTTTTTGATTATATATACGAGTATGTATGTAGTATGTACCTTCTGTGAGCCTGAATTTAGTTTTGTTAATTAACTAAAATAAATTATTTAATCGTTATTTTTACTTGTTTATAAAACTCAATCCTGACACTACGATGATGGAGATGACCAAAACCAGGGATGGACGGATTTCCTTCAAATTAGACTAAGAGCACATGCAAAAGATAGGTGCAATATATAGATAAAAATGAAACTCTAACTTACTAACAGTTGTGATTAAACTTTGTACCTTACCTAGGTAGAATATCTAGGTAATTTCAAAAAAATCCATTTAAGAACAATCAAAATCATTAAAATATTAATAAATAGAAAGCTCACTGGGATGGTCTTCACCATTTTTTACCTACCTTTCATTTGCCGACTTGTTTTCTCGACATGTGATGCTTGTGCTGGTATAGCAACTAATATAATCTTGACTGGGATTAAATATTTCGTTCCTTATACAACAAAGGGTATCAAACTTAAAGAAAATTCTTTGACTCTTACAGTAATGATATTATCAGGACGAAAGAAACCTGATTCTTTGACTCTTGCTGTAAGGATATTATCCGGACGAGAGAAACCTGATTATGTGTATACAGAGCAAACCACCCCAGATGAAAATCGAGTTAAATCAAAACTATTTAAAAGGCCTGCTTTGTTTGAATTCAAAAAACCAAATTATTATTGAAGAGAAACTTAAAAACTTATAATATAAAATACTAGCCGGCTGCATTCATCTCCTCAAAAAATTAAGTTTAATTTCAGATGTAAGAAGTTCCATATTTAGCCGTAAAAACACGTATGTGAAATACTTTACAAAACTCTATTTTCCTTCTCATTTCAATATCCATATAAATAGTATATGTATGTATGTATATCCATTTAAAACATACATAATTATGTGCATCGCATTCTCGTACTAAAGCCTCTCATTATTAACTAAAACACTCTTACTGTATTTAAATTAATCCCTGACTAATTCAAAAACAAAACAGAATGGGGTTAAATTTTTAACAACCTATTATTAAGGACTTAGCATTTTACTAGTTAGCAATTTGTTAAACTCAGGAACGGACATAATCTATTATATATAAAAATCAATGCCACTTTTCGTTGTAATTCTATAACTCAAGAACGGGCTCACCTATCCAAACCAAATGTTAAGGCTTTGTTTGGACTATTTAGTAGATGGTTTATGTGAAGTTTGCACAAAATTGGTCGAGCTGTTCTTCATTTATCACATTTTTTGTAACAAATTAATTCAATAAATGTCGGATCATTTTGTTAGTGGGGATTTTGCTGTCAAATTGAAACTTATATTTTTAATTTGATTTATTCTTTTTTTTTATGAAGGAATAATGTCACAAGCCGGGCGAGCAAATATAGGTCGGCGAACGCGTAATGCAAATGATGTGGCATTACTAAGTCGATCACAGACTGCAGATGATAGCGCACAAGCTAATGCATCGCAGTGAACGTAATGCACGAAATAGATCTGTTGACCCTGTGCCTGTACTGAACCTTGCAGGGCGATCACGAATACGTCGTCGTGCTGCTCTTTTGGCTAAAATGATGCGTGCTGCTTTTAATTACAACAGTCAAATTGATTATAGTATGTACGGATATATTGGAATGATGGACGCAATACATGTGTCCACATCGTTTAAGGTACTAAATACTTCAACATGATTGTCCCATGTTTATATCAATCTGAATCATAAAGTATTCGATAGTTTTAAAAATTCTGATCCAACATCTACCTGAAATTGCATACATACATGTTACAGATTCAGGGCCAGATTTACTCGTATCATCAAGCTGGTTCGTTATTGCCATACCCCGACGCTGATCATTAATTTTAGCAAATTTATTTTATTGGTGATGAAAATTGTAAATTGGATCAGTGAGCTACAAAGGTTTTTCCATCAGCATAACGCATTAGTTCAATTGTTCAAAATTGCTTTCGATCGTATGCTATCTGATAATTACAAAATCGTAAGGGCTGATAGAACATCGACAATTGATGAGGTTGCAATTGTAATTCTTGGTGATCAGTTTCAATCCCGTGATATTGTACTTCATCGCAGAAATGAGCAATTGCAACATGTTTCGGAACTTCATCGTATATGACACAATCATGCAAACCGTTTCCAATAATGCAGGTGGATTATATTTATTGGATGCGCATGGTGGTTGGAACTAGCTGGTATGCCACCGCATTGCTTGAATCTGAAAGTTGGTTCTTTGATTATATTATTGCGAAATATTAATCCACCAAAACTGTGTAATGGCACCAGATTAGCAGTGATAAAGTTATTGCCAAATTTGATTAAAGCTACGATCTTAACTGCTAAATCAAAAGGAGAATTTTGTTTGATACCACGTATCCCTATGATTCCAACTGATATGCCATTTGAGTTCAAACGATTACAATATCCTGTGCGTTTATCATTTTCGATGTTCATCAACAAGGATCAAGGGCAAACACTTTTATAGTGTGAATTTAGAGGAATCATGTTTTTCGCATGGCCAACTTTATGTTGCCTGTTCCAGAGTCGGTACCCCCAGCCGTTTGTTTATTCATGCTCAAAATGGAAAAACAAAAAATATTGTTTATCCAAATGTTTTGGATTAAGTTTTAAAATAGCTAGCAATCAATAAAATATTTTTTTGTTTGAATAAATGAATTTGATGTTGCAATTAATTTTTTTTTATTATTTCACTTTATACGTAGCGAAGCACGTACCGGACCGCTAGTAAATTTATATTATTTTATTTACAATACATAGAGAAATGAAAATTATTTCTGTTTAAGTGGAGTGATTGAATTAAATTCAATTAAAAAGTTCAAGTGACCTCAACTCCAAGGTGCGTTTCGCCCAGGTACGACAGTGGGCTCATCAGTTTACTTTTAAAAACAATCAGCTCACGAATCATAACGAATTTAACTCCTTCAAAATTAATTGCGAAGAAATTTTTTTCGAGGAAAATGACAGAAGTCATATGGATTTAGCAAATTACTAAAAGTTAAAGTATCCAGTTCGTGATTTTAACTTTAGTAAAATGTTTAGAGATAGTAATATTTTAAAATTAGAAAAATCCTTAGTAATCTTAGTAATTTAATAAAACGGCTTTAACATATTACTAAATCGTTTAAAATTTTGCGCCATTCTCTACTTTTTACTTGCGATATAGGTACTCGTACTATAGGGCAAGTTCTGCATTTGGAAAAAAATCGAACTCGAGATTTTGATCAAAGTTGACATTACGATGATAGCGAAGACGAAAAAAGTGGGTCCGACAATTACGTCTGTCTGTCTGTATGTCTGTATGTCTGTACCTCGAACTGCAGCCTAAACTACCGGAGGTATTTTCTTCAAACTCGGTAGTTAAGGGTCTTCGGTGATTCCCTAGAGGAGAAATACAATTTTTTTTTAGCTTTAAGACTAACGGTACCCCCCATACACCCGTAATGCAAAATCTTATTTATCTCGAAAACGGCTCTAACGATATTGATACAAAAAATTAGATGTGATATTATGGACATGGACTATATTTTGGTTAAAAAAAAATGGGGGGGGGAAATGTTATTAGGGGTACCTGTCATAGAACGGTTTTTTTGATTTTCGAATTTCTCACGAACGGCTCTAACGATTTTAACTAAAATTTTTATGCAGCAGCTGCTTTGCATTTGAAAAAATATAAACGAAAATTTTTTTCGAAAAAATAGTTTTTGGATTTTTAAAAAAATAATACAATTTTTTTTTAAAATTCAATTTCTCGAAAACCGATACACGATTAATTTTTTAAATTACGTTTTAAAATGTATTTTATTAAATACTAACAATTTGCATATCAATTTTTTTATAAAAATTTTAAAGAAAATTTAATACACAAAAAACATGTTTCAGTGTGTCTGTATGTCTGTACCTCTCACTACAGCCTAAACCACTGGACCTATTTCTTTCAATCTCGGTGGTTAAGGGTATTCGGTGATTCCCTAGAGGAGAAATTGAAATTTTTTTTTAGCTCCAAAACTAACGGTACCCCCCATACACCCGTAATGCAAAATCTTATTTATCTCGAAAACGGCTCTAACGATTTTGATAAAAAAAATTAGGTGTTATATTATGAACCTAAGCTACATTTTGGTCAAACAAAATTTTGGGGCAAAATGTTATTAGGGGTACCTGCCATAGACCCGTTTTTTTTTATTTTCGACTTTCTCATTAACGGCTCTAAGGATTTTAATCTAAAATTTTCAGCAGGAGCCCCCTTAAGTTCAAAATAATATTGTATATAAAAATATTCGAAAAATTATTTGTTGGGTTTTTTTGAAACATTTTTTTTTTTTAAATCAATATCTTCAAAACCTATGAACGATTATTTTTTGAAATTATTTCATAAATTCAATATTATTTAATACTTAAAATTCACATCCCACATTTTTTTCTTGAAAAATTTTAGAGAAATTTCTTATATAAAAAATATATTTAATAATAAAACGCTTTTTTAAAGTTTGTTTGCATAAATTCATACTTTTCTAGAAATCAGACGGCAATTTTATGCATTTGAACATTTTTATCTCATTAAATCCATGTTTTATATTTATAAAATGTATCTTAAAATTCAAAGTACTTTTACATAAGAGCAAGTTCGTGCGATCCAGTCGTGCATTTTATTTATTGAGTTATAGATCGTAGGAATTAATCGAAAGAATTTTTTTTAAATCCAATTTTTTTTTTTTTTTTGAAAATTTGAATGCAATACTTTCAAAACTTCTGGTTAAGCATAAAAAAAAAATGATCAACATCAACAATAAACAATAAAAATGTTTTTTGGGAAATTTTTGTTCAATCATTACCTAGCTTTAACTAAATGAATTTTTGTGTAAAAAAATGTTTTATAAAATTTCGAACAAATTCCTATGGTATCGTTATTTTTGGTCTTAAAAAAATAAAAAAAAGTGGGAAGAACAATTTAAATATTATATCTAACAAGTTTAAAGAAAATCGGCCGGGACGTTAAGGCTGTAGTGGAATAGACAGGCAGAATAGCGAGACGCACTTTTTTCGTGTTCTCTATCATCGTGATGTATAGTACCTACATATGTACATATTTATATACATATATATATGTAAGTACATATATATCACTTTTAAAAAGGTAGCGATCATATCTTTTTTTTGTCTTTTAAAATTTAAATTCGTTCAATCAATGGGAGAATTCGCTTGGCTATTCATTTTATTAAAATACCAACAATCCCATTAGCTCAACCTCATACATGTTCCTATAATATATCTCACCCACTCTTATTCGTGTGCCAAAAAATAAAAAAGTTTGTTATGACTTCCGTTTCCAAATAAAATAAAAACAAAACGGGGGAAAACCTCCAACGAAAAGTTCTCCTAAATGTCTCAATCCATTTTATCATTTCGGTGCCCTTTTTTATTTAAAAAAAAAATAGCAGCAAATAAGGAAAATAAACAACAAATCGGAAGAAAAGTGTTTAACAAAAAAAAAAAAATTAATAGAATGGGAACTGCTTCCAAACTTGCTCTATTGCCGGTTGCCAGTGCCACCATCATCGCAGTCACAGAGTTAAAAGGGAGTTTTTTTCTGCCTTTATTTGTATATTCCTTTGTTGTGTTGCGTAAATGGCAACGCGATGAACGGTAAGAATTGAAAACCACTCATCATTTCCTATTTCCGTTTGTTGTTCAATTTTGATTTTTTTTTGTTTTAGGTGGGTCACACGGGATGAGCATTCGTCGTCGTGTTTGGCTAAGTTTTCTTTCAGATATGCCACTGGGGATACACTAGAATTCTGCTCCCTGCTTTGGTGAAGCTCTTAGATGGAAATGAGCTAACTCATTCAGCCAACGGAGCATGATAAATGTCTTGTATTCAATTTGCACATTTTATCGATGTTGATAAATAAATCGATGGTTTTCCGGTAACGGCTACGAATATAAATAAATTTGTTCAAATATATTTTATTTTCTGTGCCAAACATCCTTCCGCATCGTACAGATATAGGAACAGAAAGTGGCGGAATGCAGGGCAAACAAATATTTTCACTTATTTGAAAGGCGCACTTTGATAAGAAAAGAAAACGAGAGTCACTCTTTTTTTCTTTGGTTTCTCCCACCCTGATATGTTTTCTGTGAATTGTCATAATCGTATTGAATGGCAAAAATATATACATATAATGGCAATTTGTCGCTCGTGTAAGTACAGCATTAGAACACTTGGGTTATCACATCCTTTTATTAAACCCCTTTTTTAAATTTTTATCTTCAATTTATTTCGTTGCTCATTGTTTTACCAATTGGTCGGAAATTGTTAGAGTAGGGAATAAGAAAAACCGTTTGTTACTACACCAGGTTTTTCTTTTTCAAACTGCTCAGCATTTTTTACCTGGACCTAAAGTTTATGGTTCGAACTTTAATTCCATGTCGGCGAATCGGTCAATCAATTCAGATTTTCGAAAAAATTCCTTTTTAGGTTATAATATATCATCACACCACAATTTTGTTTGGTTACGTAACATTAAAAAAAATCTTACACCCCTTTCGAAATTTTATCTTTGCAATACTTTTTTCCTGTTCGAAAAACCTTTCTTAATTCTTAGTTTTTTTATCGTACTAAAATTACCAAAAATTACTGTGAAAGTTATATCCCCTTTCATTTTTATGTGTGTTTTTAAATTCTATTCACAAGAGGTTATTGGAACACCTGCCCAAATAAAGGCTTTATCAGAAGGAGTGAAATATTTCTTGGATCGTTAAATCAAACCTAAACACTTAGCAGCGTTTTTGGCAAAGACGTTGGCCTGCTTTTATATTCAAAGAATATTCAGATATTATCTACTGTATATGGAGCTGAGCAATGGAAGATACCAGGCATTTGATCCTTACCTACCGACGACCGACGGCTTCCTAGTAAAGGAATATTTATTAATCTATCAATTAGAATCTTAGCTTAACTTTGCAATTCAATATTTCCACCAACAATTTTTTTATTTTTCCATATCACCATATAGCCTAGAAAAATTAAACTTTCACTTCGAAAAAAATCCGCTCAACAATGAAAAGCTTAATATGCATGTTAAAACATTTCTAAAAATGTACCATAAAATTGGACCGTGGATAAAGTTTTTTCTTGCGAGCGAAATTCGGTTATTTGCAAATTTTTCGAAAACTATCAATTATTTTAAATGTGATGGTACAAATTATAGCTTATTTAATTATACACAATTTTTAAGCTTTCTGCCAAAATTCAGCTTCGCCAAAATTTTGCCTAAGTTTGGCCATTTTTGGGTCTAATTTTCCTGGGTTACAGACATCTGAGTAAGAATCAAAATCCCGATGATTTGAAAAGAAGGATTGGGTTTTGTTACCGAGGCGAGCTTATTAGGAGAATTCTTTGGACGAACGAATCTAAATAATTGACAAGAGATGGAATTACAAATTTTAACAATCTTTATACGTGGGCTGCTGCAAATCGATCGACCACTTTAACCTACCATCCGGAGTTCGCGAAAAAATTATTCTACTGACTCAACAGCTTCATCATATTACTTACAGCGAACTTGTTTACATTTGACTGTTCACTACGTAGTTCCCACACACAATCTAGGTACTACAGATCTTTATTCATATTTTGTTTGTGACTGTCGCCTCTCACACCAAATAACCTCTTCGATTGCAGTCATAGTCTAAACTGCTTAACGCCATGTCACCATAGATTGACACTTGGCTGGGGCGAACGCAAGTGGGGGTTTTGGGGGTTCAAACCCCCTCCGAAACATGTGGAACAAAAAAATAAGGAATCATTTTCTTAAAAAAAAAAAAAAAAACAGTGTTATTTTCGTGCCATAAATTCTTCTATATCTTTTGATAAAAAATTTCTATAATTAAAATATTATTAACGTACGGCCCAAGAATAGGAGTTCCTGGAAATAAAAATCGAGGCAATTTTCTTTGAAATTCGCAAACATTTGAAGTTTTGGTCAATACTTGTACTTACTTAAACAGGGATATTAAATAAATTATAAAGAAGAAACAAAAGTAACCAACTTTATTTATTATTATATTCATACCACAATTTCTTTAAATGTCTAGTAAAGTATGCAATAAGTAACTATAAGTAATTAAATAAAAAACAGCAATATTGCGCCCATTATGCCCCCGTGTGACAAGGAAATCGTTTTGAATATTCTCCCCACAGGTTTTTTTCTTTTTTTAGACCAAAAATAATGGTACCTACCCATACGATTTTTTCGAAATCTTATAAATATTTATTATTTTTTCTCAAAAACTGTCACAGAATTAAAAAAAAATCATAAAATTTCATTGAGGTTAATCTAGGCAGTGGTTAAAAAAATAGTTATTTTTTGAAAGCCCCAAAATGTTTGTACCTAAAAATAAAGGTACCCACCATACAAATGTAAAAAATTGTTTTCGAAAATGTTTTTTTTTTTTAAACAGCTTCGAAAAGTTTGATAAAGTTCTTTTTATTTCGATTAATTTTTACGATCTACATATAATTTAATCAAAAAAATTTTAAAATTAAGATATAACTGACTGTACCTACAATGAATCGTTTTTTAAAAATTTTGAATTTTTCATTATAGGCAGAACGGATTTGAATAAAATTTTTCAAGGAAAATCTTCTAAAAAGTTTAAAAAAACAATGCGTTTCAAAATTAGTTATCTCAAAAACGGCTCAATATTTTTTTTGGAAATTTATTTTTTATTCGTACAATAATGAATACTACAAGTTGACCAAAATTTTTTCTTAAAAATGTCTTAAGAATTTTGATGATATTATATGAACCAAATAATGGCCTCCATCACAGGGCCCGTAGTAAAAGTGTGTGTCTAAAAATTAATAAAAAAGAATATTTTCCAACTTTTGGTAACATTATTCAAATTTGCCAAATGGGTATCCGTTGCAACATCCATATGATTTTTAGCGATTAGCTAATTTAATTGTTCCAAAAGTCCCTATCCCTAAGAGCCAATATTGTTTAGTTATAACATATTTATGTTAATAACAATAAAGATTATGTAATTAGCAAGTACCTACAGTAAAGTAATAAAATAATATGTATATTTATAAAAAATTGATATTTTTTTCTAGGACCCCCTCCGGAATTATTTTCTGCGTACGCCACTGACACTTGGGAAATAGCTTTCCACGCAACCTTCATCTTCGACTTATAAACTCGAAAAGGATTTTGATTTTTTTTAGATTTACAGCCCATGTATTTCCCATAAAATGAAACGAAAACAGTGTCTCGAAAACATTAATTTTACTAATTACTCGTATTTTTCTATGAATGGGTATCAATATTCTGATTGCAATTGTATAGCTAAATATCTTAAATCTAAGTTGGTAACAAGAACAAAATTATCAAAGGTGATTTAAAACATTCCTTATTTAACCGATGCAAAATGTAAACAAACCATCTTTACAACGAAAACCAAAAAAAAAAACCAACGGTAAAAAAAAAAATGTTTTGTGTCTCTAAATATTTATGTTTCTTTTTAAATAAGGGCTTGCGAATAGTTTTTAATTAATTTTGGAATTGAATTGATAAATAACTTAAATGTCAACGGATTGAACAAAATCAGAATAACCCAGAAATTTAACGTTTCATTGGTTGTTCGAATTTAAGCTTTCAATTGACATTCAGAGTTCAGACTCTATGTATATCAAAATATAGTTCCAACACAAGCCACAAAATGACAAATTTCATCAAAGCATACCTAAGATGTCAAAGAATTATATATAATACTTCCAGATCCGGAAGTAAATGATTAAGTGTTTCAAAAAGAAAGTGAAAACAAACACTTTTAAAAATATCAAAAACTACTTTGTCTTCTTTCTGTCAAGCTATAAACTATTGGTTTTAACCAAAGGATTGATTTGACATACATAAATTAAAAATTGTGCTAGGAACTCGAATATTTGCATTTTATATGAAAATGGTTTTAGTGAAGAAAATTATTCGCAATCGCCATATTTTTTGTTTCCTCTTAAAATAAAATGCACGACTGGGTCGCAAGAACTTGCTCTTATAAAAAAGACTAAGAATTTCAAAAATGAATGCTTTTAGAGAAAAACTGTTCATAAACATAAAGTTTATTTATTTAATGACTAAAACAACTCTTTTAAAAAAATTCAAGCATTGGGTTTTCGGAATATTGAGTTTGGAAAAAAAAATTGAAATCCAAAAAAAAGTTTTGAAAATTTTAATGCACTGGACCCATGTTCTGTAACTCGGTCGAGTATTTTCGCAGTCGATTAGAGGTGGAACAAAAAAATTCATCGTTTCTCTATATTGGAAAATGAACTGTGTCTATAACATGATGCGAAAACAGCCCTGTGCGAAAACCATAGTTTCCAGTTTCCAATGGAAGAAATGTTTACATTTCCCTCAAACTGACAGCTTCAATTTATTTCACATTTAACTAAAAATTATTTTTTCTTTTATATTGAAAAGGTTGAAGTGTTCAAGTTTTTATTTTGCAGTAATTCAAATTTTTAAAACAAGTAAAATGTATAGTGTGCTTGTAATTAGTGAACAAAGTGACAATAGAAATATGATGTGCATTCATAGATGTAATATTTGAATTTGCTCCGCCGAATTGGCCTCTCGCGAACTCTAATTGTGTTGCCATGTAATCTAACAATTTTTCTTTTTGATCTTTTGAGATCCTTTGAATTTTCTACGGATAAAAATAATAATTTTCCTGATCAAACAACATACAAAATAAGTTCTTTACCTTTTGTTTATTTTCCGTCATATTTGATTTTTATTATTATTGTCTTGTTCTCACTTCTCACTTGTATCACAGTGGTCGAATGATTTTGACAGAAAAATCGAAAGATTGTATCGACTTCAGACTTACAGATACAGTTTTTTTCACATTTTTCCAATACATCCAATAATTTTTTTCCCTTTTGTTCTTGATCGAGTGAAAAAAGTTACAGAAACAGTTGCGTGTGAGAAACAGAATTTTGTGTCATTCCGCAGTGTTTTTGTTCTGATTCGCACCGTTTATGCGAAAACTCACTCGATGTGAGAGTTACAGAACATGGGTCCAGGAATATAAATTTTGAGGCGCTTTAGCATAAAACAAATTATCAAAATCGGTTGTACCGATTCTTTAATTTTTTTGATTTTTGTTTAAATCTGTTGGACATTGTTTAAAAAAAATATAAAATTTCGAAAAAAAATCGTATTGCAGGTGCAGTTATTTTTAGTCTTAAAAAAAAGAAGAAAAATAAACGTGTGGGGACAAAATTTCGAGACCCATTTTTTTCGTCTTCGCTATCATCGTAATGTCAACTTTGATCAAAATCTCGAGTTCGATTCTTTTACGAATGCATAACTTACCCTTTAGTACCTATAAGTCTCAAGTAAAAAGAGTAAATAATCTTAAAAGGATGCAAAAACTGTACATATATGCTATAATGACTACGTTCATTGTATAAGAATTTGGGTAGCTCGGAACGCGACAACAACAATGCATGTTTGCTTAAATTTTTCAACTGCGAAATGGAGAATAAATAAAACTTTCACTTATTCAACGTAAATACCCCCGCGCACCCGAGACATGGGGCGGCAATTTAAGGTTCTTGCACAAGGGTGCACGAACACCCAGCGGCGGCACTGCCACTATGGTCGGGGGGCTAAGAATTGGCTAGTGAAGAGGTGATGATTCTATAGGAAGAATTTTTTTTCTCATAAGCACCTATCGATCCATGAAAAAAAAATTGACCATGCCTCTGCGCGCAAGGTCAGGCCCTTTTTCATGACGCTTTGACTGGACTAAATTGGAATAATTCACTTGCTTTACTATATGGGATTGTTTTGTTTGGGAAAAAACTTGTTTTTGTGCTTTAGAAAACCAAATACCGGCATCGCGAATGGAATCGAAGTATGAAAAATATGTCACTGTCTGAAGAGATTAACAATATTATTTACTTTGTTAATTTTTGTAGAAGAATTCATAGGAATACAATTTTGGGTTTTTAAGTGAGACACGATATATTCAGGAATACAACCTCAACACATGAAAGCCATAAGAAGAGACTTCGGACTCATAGGTCTTGGCTCAAATTTCATTCACATCTGGAATCGTATAAGGACATTCGGAAACTCTAAAACATTACGTTGACCTAGATTGGTCCGTTAATGAGAAGAAGCAGATTTTTTAACAACCACTGTGAGATTTCGTTCCATTTTAATGCTCTTTTTAGGAACCGATACGTTTTCAGCACTAACAGTTGAGCTGGATTGTGGAAATAAATTATTCATCATTACTAAAAGAGTAAAGGCTTCGTTAAATAGGACATCATCCTATATCTAGCGAATCGTTTGGGAAAGTTAACGAACTAAATCTTGACATCACATTTTTAATTTTTTTAAGCAATTAATCATAATCCCTCAGAGAGTTCAGGCAATTAAATTTTACTACAATCGCTGCAGTAATCGCATTAGTTGAAACGGTGTATTTATGGTGATAAACATTCTCACACTGTCAAAAACTGGAATGTACTTAATTTGAGTCTTTAGAGCAATTCCTCGCCGAGAAACTATTTACAAAAATTCAAATTGAGAAATAGAAAAAAGTACAAAAAAGACATATTTTACCCGAATTCCTGCCCACTCTGTGAAGATCGGAGTGCATCACCGTAGACGAAACTGGAAATACCACTAACTCTCTAAATCTTAAAGCTTGTGTACAAAAAATGTTAAAGTTCACTTAATAAGAGAAACACAAAATATTACTAAGCAACAGAGTAAATTATTAAATATTTAGTTAATTTTTAGTAATGGTTAAGATACCATACCATAAACAACATATGTATATGTATGTTTATTTTTACTTGCGATATAAGGGAACAATATGGCAAGTTATGGATTCGTTAAAAATCGAAATCGAGATTTTGATTACGATGATACGGAATGCTCTTGCAATTATGTCTATTCGACTACAGCATAGAGGGTCAGCTTATGGTAAATAGCATTTTTAAATTTTTCCCGCCACTTTTCGAAATTTTACAAATAATTTGTTTATCTCAAAAACTGTTCCACACATTTTCTTAAAAAAAATCAAATAGTTTCATTAAGTAAAACCTAGCTAATGGTTGAGTAAAATTGTGCATAAAATGTTATTAATGAAAAATTTTTTGTTTTAGATTTGCTCAAAAACAGCTCAACAGATTCTGATCAATTTTTCTATCCTAAAGGTCCTTAAAAGTTCGAATGATACTAAGAACATATTAAAATTTTCTAAAAAAAAATGTTTTTGGATTTTTAAGAAAAATTAAAAAAAAATTTCTTGAAAACTTTATATTTCGAAAACCCCCTGCTTGATTTTGTTGAATCTTGCTGACTAACAGCTAGCTAAAAAATTAATGAAAAAAAATATTTAACCTGAAAATAACAGTACCCACCACCATACGACTATTAATAGCCGTCTCGCAATTCTGTCTGTCTGTTCGACTACAGCTAAACGACTCGGCCGATTTTCTTCAAACTTGGTTCATATGGGTTTTAATTTTTTTCCCCTCGGATGCTTCTTTCCTTTTTGTTTAGACCAAAAATAACGGTACCTGCCATACGAATTTTTTTTCGAAATTTAATAAATATTTTTTTTTCTCAAAAACTGTCCCGCAGATTAAAAAAAAAACAATCATAAAATCTCACTTAGACCTAGGTAATAGTTGAAAAAATAATTCCAAAAAATTATTATTTTTGGTCCGCCCTTATTTTCAAAAAAAAAATTTCTGGATTATTTTTTTAAGAAACCACTTCAAAGACTTATAATTTTTGTTCTTGCATAAATCTATATTTGCTTGAATCACATGGCATCTTATTTTTACCTCCAACTATCGGGTGATTTTTTTGAGGTTAGGATTTTCATGCATTAGTATTTGACAGATCACGCGGGATTTCAGACATGGTGTCAAAGAGAAAGATGCTCAGTATGCTTTGACATTTCATCATGAATAGACTTACTAACGAGCAACGCTTGCAAATCATTGAATTTTATTACCAAAATCAGTGTTCGGTTCGAAATGTGTTTCGCGCTTTACGTCCGATTTATGGTCTACATAATCGACCAAGTGAGCAAACAATTAATGCGATTGTGACCAAGTTTCGCACTCAGTTTACTTTATTGGACATTAAACCAACCACACGAATGCGTACAGTGCGTACAGAAGAGAATATTGCGTCTGTTTCTGAGAGTGTTGCTGAAGACCGTGAAATGTCGATTCGTCGCCGTTCGCAGCAATTGGGTTTGTGTTATTCGACCACATGGAAGATTTTACGCAAAGATCTTGGTGTAAAACCGTATAAAATACAGCTCGTGCAAGAACTGAAGCCGAACGATCTGCCACAAAGTCGAATTTTCAGTGAATGGGCCCTAGAAAAGTTGGCAGAAAATCCGCTTTTTTATCGACAAATTTTGTTCAGCGATGAGGCTCATTTCTGGTTGAATGGCTACGTAAATAAGCAAAATTGCCGCATTTGGAGTGAAGAGCAACCAGAAGCCGTTCAAGAACTGCCCATGCATCCCGAAAAATGCACTGTTTGGTGTGGTTTGTACGCTGGTGGAATCATTGGACCGTATTTTTTCAAAGATGCTGTTGGACGCAACGTTACGGTGAATGGCGATCGCTATCGTTCAATGCTAACAAACTTTTTGTTGCCAAAAATGGAAGAACTGAACTTGGTTGACATGTGGTTTCAACAGGATGGCGCTACATGCCACACAGCTCGCGATTCTATGGCCATTTTGAGGGAAAACTTCGGAGAACAATTCATCTCAAGAAATGGACCGGTAAGTTGGCCACCAAGATCATGCGATTTGACGCATTTAGACTATTTTTTGTGGGGCTACGTCAAGTCTAAAGTCTACACAAATAAGCCAGCAACTATTCCAGCTTTGGAAGACAACATTTCCGAAGAAATTCGGGCTATTCCGGCCGAAATGCTCGAAAAAGTTACCCAAAATTGGACTTTCCGAATGGACCACCTAAGACGCAGCCGCGGTCAACATTTAAATGAAATTATCTTCAAAAAGTAAATGTCATGGACCAATCTAACGTTTCAAATAAAGAATCGATGAGATTTTGCAAATTTTATGCGTTTTTTTTTTTAAAAAAGTTCTCAAGCTCTTAAAAATCACCCGTTACTAAAGAAGTTGTTTTAGTCATTTAAAAAAATAATTTTATGCTTATGAACAGTTTTTCTCTAATAACATTCATTTTTGAATTTCTTAGTCTATTACATAGGAGCAAGTTCGTGCGACCCAGTCGTGCATTTTATTTGTCTACAATTCCTTATGGATTTGCAAAGCAACATGTCTAATAAATGGTTTTCGAAAATCGTATTATTTCAAAACATCACCTTAATTTCTAATTAATTGTTTTTCTTCAGTTTAATTTTTATGATCTACTTATATTTTGACATGTTTTTGAAAAATTATTTTTTCTCGTTGAATTTGAAGAAAAACAATTTAGTTTTTGAAATTTCAATATCGCAAAAATGGGCCAATGTTTTTTTTTTTAATTTAATTTTTACTTGTACAATAACAAAAACTTAAAGTTGGAGTAGAAAAAATGTTTTAAGATCTTATATGTATATGAAAACTTATTTTTAAGAAACCACTACAACGACTTATAATCTTTGTTCTTGCATTTCATATTTTCACATGGCGTTCTATTTTCATCCCCAACTAGATTTGTTTTGGCCTTTTATGACTGAATTTTATGTTTATGAACATTTTTCTCTAATAACATTCTTACCTAATGTTTTGAGTCTTTTAAAATAACAGCAAGGTAATGCGATCCAGTGGTGCATTTTATTTAGTCAAAAAAATGTAATTTCTGGCTTAAAAAAACAAGAACAAAGAAAACTGTAGATCTTATTTCGTACCTATCAGCCACTCTGTCTTTTCTTCGGTTGGTAAAAGACAATTGGAGATCTAGCTTAAGGTTTGACATTTTGATTTGTTCATGGAACACTTGGTTTTTCCAAAGCTTTCAGATTTAATATTAATTAATTAAAAATTGACATGTGAAAATCAATAATTTTTTATATTCAATGAAGTCACCCCATATTCATAGAAGAATGTGAGTTTAAGAGCCGATTTAGAGAGATCTAGCATTTATGCTTTTAGTATAGTCGCGTTTGTCTTATTCTGGATCACTCACGCTCATATCACGCCATCTCATCTCTATATGTATTATTTCATAAAAAGCATAATACTAACACCATAACACGCCTATTATTCTACGAGACCTAAAGTTGCAAATTTACCACTTTTTCCGAAATTTAAATATATAATGTAATTTATTTTTTATGCGAAATTTCTTAAATTGTGCAAATGTTTAACTGTCAATCGATAAGAAATTTGAGTTGCGAATAGTTTCTTAATTTCAATTTGTGACGTAGGTACATACATACATATGTATCATAACCTTCAAGAAAGGACATGCGCCAACGTCTGTCAATCAAAAATTCAGATTAAATTTGTTTGTTTGATCAATTCACATCAAGGCCAATCGAATAAAGAAGAGGGAACACAAAAAACAAATGATGACAAAAAATCATTGTTAAACCTTTTGGTAACACCCATTTCATCAAGGATAGTGACAAAACAATCAATCTGACGGGCCTATTCCCGCCAGGCGGACAAGCCAAAGCCACAAACTACATCTCTCATAATCTTGCACCAAACAAAAAAAAAAAAAAACTGTGGTTGCAGACTTGCTACTCGCTGCCCGCACGCGTCTTTGATACCCACTCTTTATCTGCTGACAATACAAAAGATCCACAGCACATGGAATGTGGAGTAACCTAAAATGGATGGACAGACATGACATTGAAGATAATCCCCGAGATCCGAAAAGCAATTTATGGTCCATCAATCGAACGATTAGGACCTCAGAGTTAAAGCGGTGGCAAGTTATGCGTTCGTCTTCATAGGATTGGTTGTTGGCTGACTTCATCCATACATTTACTGCATCTTTCAATTGCTGCACACTTCCATGATTGTTTGATTGGAGTTGCCGTTACAGTTTTTTGTGTGAACTCTTCGATATCTTCTTTCAATGATCGACGGTGATCGCCGGCCGTTTCCGTTGATCGATCTGCGTGTCTTTTTTTTACCACGTATCACTTGTTTATTGATTGATCGATCTAAGTTTGCGATCTGGTGGGTTTCGGGGATAGAAAATGTTTTATTTAAAAAGGAAACAAAAAAAGTTGCTAAAGAGGTCGGAACAAAGAGATCTTTAATCAAATTAATCAAAGAAGTTAACATAGGCAAGTTGATAATTGAGATAGTCTTTTAAGGATGTGTCTCTGTCTTCCTAGTTAGTTTTATGCGCCTGTCTTAGCGTTCAATAAATAAATGACATTTAAAAAAATAAAAAAAGTTATATGAAAAGCAATCCAAATTATCGAAATAAATTTGCACAATTTTTAAGTGTTGTTCTGACGTACCTTACTTTATTAATTGTAAAATAGCAACTGAGTACGAATCAGTTGTCGCTGATTATGTACACTCTTTGATCACCCGACATTTGTACCTTTTTGGACATTGAAACATCTGAACTTATTAGTTGATACAGACTTTGAACTAGGTAGCTCTTAATAAATTGAAAAATAACTAATACATTATACAATGACTAAATATCCCTACGAACTTATTTGTCTTTAAAATATTGTTATTGGAAAAACAAAACCATTATAAAAAACGCGTCTCCGTTCTTTATTATACAAATGTCTATTAATTCCGTTCTCTGATGGCCAGAGACAGAGGTATAAAACTATTTAAAATTTAAAAAGTATAATAATTACTCATAAATATCTCATAAATAATAAAAACTCAAATCAGACCCACACCTAAAATTCAAAAAATTTATGTTTTAATTATACTTCTTAAAAATGAGAAAAAAAAGAATCAAATTATATCAAAAGAATTTGTGTTTTTTGTTTGTGTTTATATTTTTATTGAAGTTCTATGGAGTCTATGTGTATGGGGGGAACACCGAACACACATCACAAACGGACGTTATTATTACCCCCAATATTTGCTTTGTATTTGCGCGATCTCCAAAAATGAATATGCTTATCGTGTCGTTTCTCTGTCAACAGTATCGGTGATAAATTATAAATAAATAAAATATGAAATATTTTTATGTTATTTTCTGAAAATCGATTGTGACTACAAATTCAGATCTATACTATCTAGCTATCACCATCTCTGTAAAAGCGAAAAAAAATAAGAATGTTTTAAATTTTGACACTTCTCTAATTTTGTAAAAAAAATCAGATCTCGTTATACTTTTGACTGTGTGATGTCTTTTTATTCTATTGTTTTCTGTTGTTTTGTTATAGTTGCCCCTCCCTCTCTTTACTCAATTTGACTGATTTCTTAAAATAGAACGAAGAAAATTAGGAATGTCACAATGAACCGATCTGGATGGGGGAAGATAACAATTTGCTTTGAATTGAACGTCAAGTGTCATGTTGGGAAAATTGTAAAAGTTGTCATAAAACAGTCAGAGTGACTCTGTTTAGTTTATGTGAAAGATTGTCTTTGTTGTCTGTGTTTTTTATGCAAGTTTCTTTATTTTTATCGTTTTTTTTTTTTTGTTGCTTGTTTAGTGAGTTGGTATATTTGACGAAAATGTGTCAAAAATGTTCTTTTATTTTTTGATATTTTTAAAAATAGTCTCTTAGAAAGATGTACATATTCTGGAAGCAAAATAGTTTTTTTTTCTATATGGATGGTTTCCGGTGTTTAATCTTTAGGTAAACAGCAGTGGCGTGTCGTGAATAATTTAGAATGGGAAGACGTTGCAAAAATTGGAAATAGATAGGTTTAATGCATTCCACATCAAACATAGCAAAAGAAATTCAAGCCACATTTTGTATATTTCACGCCATTAATTAATTAATTATTTTTAAATTGAAAATAAGCTTCAAAGGATTCTAAAAGTTGCTTCGAAATAAGGCGCATGAAGCAATAATTTTGGGAGTAATGTAATAATTAAAAATAGGGCAAGGTATGGAAAAGAAAACATTTTATCTTACTGTCAACTACCGATAGGCCAAATATATTTTTGGTATGAGGATCCATTAAAATGAGTGGTAAAAACCATTCCGTTCGTAGATATAGAGCGGCCAACCCCTATGACATTACTTACTTAGTTACTTAACCGATTCCCGATCCATGAAAGACCTCTGCCTGAGACCCCGAGCACGCTGATTCCAGTTATCTAGATCAAGAGCTCCATGGTTTTGTCCTCAAACCGGAGGTTTGGTCTTCCTTGTCGCCGTGAACCTGGGGTTTAGGATTTAAAGTCTCTCTTTGCTGGAGCATTTTCCTCAAAGTGAATGAGCCAATGTAGTTGACGTGTTTTTGCTTTACGGACTACATCCACATCTTGGTACAAGTGATAGAGTTAGTGGTTATATCTCGATTCATCAACCTCCCACACAGAACCAAATATCAGTTGAATAATTTTTCTTTCGAAAGAGAACAGTATCATCTTTCTTTTTCTGGTAGCATAAGGGTTTTGTTGAGCGTGCACTCCGTCTTAAGAACCGAAGTAACGGGTGATTTTTTAAGAGCTTGAGAACTTTTTTTAAAAAAAAAACGCATAAAATTTGCAAAATCTCATCGATTCTTTATTTGAAACGTTAGATTGGTCCATGACATTTACTTTTTGAAGATAATTTCATTTAAATGTTGACCGCGGCTGCGTCTTAGGTGGTCCATTCGGAAAGTCCAATTTTGGGTAACTTTTTCGAGCATTTCGGCCGGAATAGCCCGAATTTCTTCGGAAATGTTGTCTTCCAAAGCTGGAATAGTTGCTGGCTTATTTGTGTAGACTTTAGACTTGACGTAGCCCCACAAAAAATAGTCTAAAGGCGTCAAATCGCATGATCTTGGTGGCCAACTTACCGGTCCATTCCTTGAGATGAATTGTTCTCCGAAGTTTTCCCTCAAAATGGCCATAGAATCGCGAGCTGTGTGGCATGTAGCGCCATCTTGTTGAAACCACATGTCAACCAAGTTCAGTTCTTCCATTTTTGGCAACAAAAAGTTTGTTAGCATTGAACGATAGCGATCGCCATTCACCGTAACGTTGCGTCCAACAGCATCTTTGAAAAAATACGGTCCAATGATTCCACCAGCGTACAAACCACACCAAACAGTGCATTTTTCGGGATGAATGGACAGTTCTTGAACGGCTTCTGGTTGCTCTTCACTCCAAATGCGGCAATTTTGCTTATTTACGTAGCCATTCAACCAGAAATGAGCCTCATCGCTGAACAAAATTTGTCGATAAAAAAGCGGATTTTCTGCCAACTTTTCTAGGGCCAATTCACTGAAAATTCGGCGTTGCTCGTTAGTAAGTCTATTCATGATGAAATGTCAAAGCATACTGAGCATCTTTCTCTTTGACACCATGTCTGAAATCCCGCGTGATCTGTCAAATACTAATGCATGAAAATCCTAACCTCAAAAAAATCACCCGTTAGTAGCGATTTTCTAGTGTAATTATTCGTCGTATCTCGTTTGTGGAGTTAATATTAACTCCGAGGTAGATGCATTCCTTAACTACCTCGAAGTTTTTACTATCAATAGTGACGTTTTGTCATTGTCCTTGAACAGTTATTTGTTTGTTTGTTGATAACATATACTTGGTCTTGTTCTCATTTACTTCAAGACCAACAAGTCTCACCTGATCTTCAATAGCGAAGGACGCTATTACAGAACGTTGGGAACGGCCGACGATGTCGATATCATCCGAACACCCATAACATACGCATTACGGTTGGACAGATTTGTTGAATATAAAGTGACTTCCGCACCATCTGCTACTGAACGAGATTGAAGAAATCACATGGCTAACACTCTGTGCATGTTTGGAGTGGTGTAGAAGAGTTGCTCCCTAGTTGCACATTGCACCGCGTTTTTACTTGCGACTTATATGTACATAGGTACTATAAAGCAAGTTATGCATTCGTAAAAAAAATCAAACTCGAGATTTTGATGAAAGTTGATATTACGATGATAGCGGAGACCAAAAAAGTGGGTCTCGCAATTTTGTCTGTCTGTCTGTCTGTCTGTCTGTTCGACTACAGCTAAACGGCCCGGCCGATTTTCTTCAAACTTGGTAGATATGGGTTTTAATTTTTTCCTCCGGATGCGTTTTTCCTTTTTTTTTAAGACCAAAAATAACGGTACCTGCCATACGAATTTTTTTTCGAAATTTTATAAATATTTTTTTTTTCAAAAACTGTCCCACAGATTTTCTTAAAAAAAATTCAAAAAATTTCATTGAGCTAAAACTACGAGTAGGTAATGGTTGAAAAAAAAAATTTCCAAAAAATTGTTATTTTTGGTACCCCTCTTGCAACCATTTTTTTCGTTTTTGATTTTCTCAAAAACGGTACGACGGATTTTGATCATTTTTCTGCTTAAGGACCCCAATAGTTTGAATATTATTGTGAATTAAAATTTTTCCAAAAATAACTTTTTGGATTTTAAAAAAAATTTCAAAACTTTTTTTTGAAAACTCAATATTTCGAAAACCCCATGCTCGATTTTCTTAAAACTTGATAAATAAAAGTTTTTTAATATAGCCTACAAGATATGAGAAAAAGAAATTTATTTTACCCAAAAAAAACTTTGAAAACAAGATATTACTGACCTACCATAGAACGATTTTTTAAAATTTTGAATTTCTCATTATCAGCATAACGGATTTTAATAAAATTTTTTTAGAGAGAAGCTTTTAAAAAGTCTAAAAAACATTGCATTTCAAAAATTTAGGAAAAATATTTTTTTTTGAAAAATCTAATTTTTTTTTTGAAAATTCAATATCTCGAAAACAGCTCAATATTTTTTTTTGTAAATTTAATTTTTATTAGAACAATAATAAAATCTTTAAATTGGCGTACCAAAATTTTTTCTTAAAAATGTTTTAAAATTTTTTTACATAAAAGCTTATTTTTTTAAGAAACCACTACAAAGACTTATAATTTTTGTTCGTGCATAAACCTATATCTACTTGAATCACTAGCATCCTATTTTTACCTCCAACTACTAAAGAAGTTGTTTTAGTCATTTAAAAAATTAATTTTATGCTTATGAACAGTTTTTCTCTAATAACATTTATTTTTGAAATTCTTACACTATTACATAGGAGCAAGTTCGTGCGACTCAGTCGTGCATTTTATTTCCAAAGTCACGCTACACAGTTAGATCAGTTTTCCAGTGATCCCAAGTTCGGCCATCGCCATACAGTGCTCCTGACGATAAATGCGACCACATGTGGCCTTGAAGTCGATAAATAAATGGTGAGTCTCGACTTGGAATTTGTTAGTCATTTCCAGGATTTGTCTCAATGTGAATATTTGTTCTAGGGTCGATATGCCGGGCCGGAAACCACACTGGGGCCGTGGCACGATGTGTGCTCGCCTGTGAACCTTATGACCACAGGTTCGATCCCTGCCATCGTCTAAGTCGTTTTAATTCCATTAAAACCTTTTAAAAATTGTCATCAATGGGTTGCTGGTTTACTCATTACATGTTGTTCGGGCATAACACTAACAACATGTAATTGAGTTAAACTAGTATGCCCAACAAGGATGAACACGAATAAAATAATGTGAATTATAAGCGACATAGAAATAAGACACGGCATTTCTCCGCTTTAGCTGAGCCGCCATCCCTGGAGATAAAAATATCTGAGACAACCACCAACAGTCTCAGAACATCGTGCCACACATCTTTCCTATCCTTCTTTCTTTTCATTAACTTAACGCCCGCGCTGTGTTGAAACATTTAAAGGGTTATCATAATCCCTTGAGCGCGGGTAGATTATAAAAAAAAAAAAAGTTATTTTTCTGGGCGGTTTGCAGTTCTTTCCATTTGATAGTGGAGTTCTTAATTTAGCTGCAACTAACAAATAGTCAGAATCAATGTTTGTCCCTTAAAATGTAAGCACGTCTAAAGGACTATTCACATGAGGGCGACCAACGGCCAAGGAATAAAAAACAAATGGGATTTAAAATATACCTATAAGCCTATTATACTTTAATTACTTATAAGATAAATAACAAATTTATCATTAAATAAACTTAACAATGACAATTGATACATTAAAAAGGTTGCATATCTATTTCATTTAAAATGATGTAATGTAATTCAAAAGTTTCTCTTGAACAGTTGTAACGAAGTTACACGTTTTAACCTAATTACACCTTTTACCACCCAGAGAAGACAGAACGCCAAAATTCTACTTTAATTACTATTCCGGATGAAATGGCCAGCAAGTATTGCATACCTCGAGGCGCCCACGTAAAAATGCAAATGCACTGATGGTTGGCGACGTCAGCAAATAAATTTCGTTCGTCAGTTTTACAATCCACATTTGGTTTTGGCAGCCAAGTCGACAAGTAAAAGTTGGAAATTCATCGAAAGTGAGATTCTTCTTGCCACCGTATCTTTTGTACCAATCCAGTGTACATGGTAAAGATTATCTTAATAAGAAGCACACTGCTGGTCGCATATACCAGGGAGCAGCTTCGAAACTTTTGGCGTCCGCCATTAAACACCCCCTCCGCTCTCCTCCTCCACTCAGATTAGGGACTCTATACCAATCTTCGGTGTCTTAGCATCCTCCGCAAAACTCAGACTAGATTCTCTATCCCTATCTTTACTGCCTGAATCTCCTCTCTTCCGCTGCCGTAGTTAAGACTAGGGACTCTATCCCAATCTTCGCTGTCTTAACCTCCTCCGCAAAACTCAAACTAAGGACTCTATCCCAATCTTCACTGTCTGAGCCTCCTCACCGATGCTACCGTTAGAGTATATGAAATACTCTGTTATCTTATTGTAAGGCCGTGAATTTTGTATGAAATACTTTGCTAGCTTATTAAAAAATCGTAAATATTGTAAAAATTATATGAAATACTTTGTCACATGTCACAACCTATTAAAACATATTCAATAGATAAAATTGGAACTGGAGCTTTGAACTCTCTATTGGCCGAGTTTTTCGCTTTATTCTGTTGACCCTGGACCCCGCTGACCTACCTCAGCTGGAACCAAAAAAAGCATCACACACGGCCTTAGCGAGGCATCCGTTTGGAGCGGAAAATTCTCCGATTTCGTAGGATTCGGAGGATTTTTGCTTCGAGGCATTCTTCCGTAGAGCTGTTCGGAATTTTTCTCCGACATTTTTTTAACGCACCTCGCCGAACTGCGTTGTGACTTGTGAGGTAAGGACAGCTAAATGCAATTGTTTTTCCGATTTCGTCCAAAACAAATTCTTCGCGGAACAAATTACGCCAACGCATTTGTGTATTTTTATTCTTTCCGATAAGATACCTCGAAAGCAATTTGAAAATCCGACAAAGTATGCATTGCGGACAATTTTCCGCTCCGAACAGATACCTCGCTAGGGCCGACAGCTTCCAAACATATAGCATAAGTTTCCCTAATGCAACGAGTAATTGGCTCATGTAGGCCAGTTAATCTGATGAAAAAATTCATATAATAAAACGAATCCCGAACATTTCTTTGAGGAACATGAATTTTAATTATATTTAATAAATGTGGGCATTTTATGAGTATGTGATATGCAAGAACGTCGACTGTCCAGAGTTTTGATACTGAATAATAAGCACCTTGTGTTTTAAATTGGCATGTCAATACGCCAATTTAATTTTTAGATCAAATATCTAGTAAAGCTTTTCTGAAATTTCTTGAGTATTCTAAAACTGATCTTACCAGAGAAATGTAAAGAAATAAGGATCTTTAAATTCTCTTGTGTTTCTCATTTGATTTGGCATTTGATTAGCCTTCTTGACCATATAATCAAAATGTGGCAGAAACGAGAGTTTTGCATTTAAGGCTAGTCGCGCCCTGGCAACTGTGATCGAAATCAAATAGTTTAATCACCAGTTGAAAGAGAACCGCGAACTGGCAACTCTTTACTCACACTCGCACTCTTTTCTCTCTTGCTCTTATAGAAAACAGCTCAACTGTTGCGAAGGCAATCGTTTAGTTTGTGTCAAACACAAACTTTTTAGTTGCTCGAATCGAGTTGCTCTAAGTGCGGTGTCCCATTGTCCCATATAAGCCCATATGTTTCATTTTAGCAACTTAACAGTTGCGAAACTAAAAATTGAATGTGGTCTAAGATTATTCCTAGAGCTTTTATACGATCAACGCGTTCTTAATATACATTATTTAGTTCGTTAATCGTAATTAAACAGAATAGGCGTAGTGTGTCTGATAGAAGACGTAACTTGACATTTGACTTTGACATCATCCATACAATATTATTTTAAGTTTTAGAGTTCTACTGTTTAACAATTTTGATCGAAATTGGCATCCGTTGATGAGAAATTCAAAAAAAAAACATTATATGACAAAATGTAGACCTTGCTTCAAAAAGTACAAATATACTTTGTTATAAAAATCTCTTCTATGGAATTACTATGGTATATTGAGTTTTCAAAAAAAAATATTTAAATTTTTTCTTAAATCAAAAAAAAAATATATTTGAAAAATTAAAAAAATGTGTACCTATTCAAACTTTTAAGAGATTCAGAATAAAAATAAAATGCACGACTGGGTCGCACGAACTTGCTCCTATGTAATAGACTAGGAATTTTAAAAACGAATGTTATTAGAGAAAACTGTTCATAAGGATCAAATTAATTATTTAAATTCTTTTAATACTCGTAGTAAGAGACGAAAACAGAATGCTATGCAAATATGAATTTATGCAAGAACAAAAATTATAAGTCGTTTTAGTGGTTTCTTAAAAAAAGCTTTTATATACAAAATTTTTAAAAGATTTTTAAGAAAAAATGTTGGTACGCCAATTAAAAGTTTTTATTATTTTTCGAATAAAAATTAAATTTAAAAAAAAAATATTGAGCCGTTTCTGAGATATCAAATTTTCAAAAAAAAGAAAAAAATAGATTTTTTTTTTCAAAAATTCAAAAAATATTTATTTTAAAGTTTTGAAATGCAATGTGTTTTAGACTTTTTAGAAGCTTCTCTATAAAAAATTTCATTAAGAACCGTTGTGTGGATAATGAGAAATTCAAAATTCGAAAAAATGATTCTATGGTAGGTACAAGCTGTAATATCTTAATTTCAAAATTTGTTTTATTAAATTAAAGATCATAAAAATTAATTAAAAGAAAAAAAAAATTATCAAAATTCTAGGTGCCGTTTTCGAGAAAAATACGATTTTTGAAAACCATTTTTTTAATTTTTTTAACATTTGTATGGTGGGTACCTTTATTTTAAGGTAAAATGAAAATTTTTTTCTCACATCTTGTAGATTATATGAAAAAACTTTTATTTATCAAGTTTAAAAAAAATCTAGCATGGGATTTTCGAAATATTGAGTTTTGAAAAAAAAATTTTGAAGTTTTTTTTAAAAATCCAAAAAATTTTTTTTTGAAAATTTGAATAAACAACTCTATTTAAATTTTTGAAGAGCCTTCGCAAAAAAAAATTATCAAAATCGGTGGTACCGTTTTTGAGAAAATCAAAAACAAAAAAAATGGTTCCATGGGGGGTACTCTCAATAACCATTTTTCGGAAATTTTTTTTCAAGCATTACCTAGACTTATCTAAATGAAATTTTTTTTGTGTTTTTAGTTTTTAAATCTGTCCAGCAGTTTTTGAGAAAAAAAAATATTTATAAAATTTCTAAAAAAAATTCGTATGGCAGGTACCGTTATTTTTGGTCTTAAAAAAAAAAAAGAAAAAAACGTGTGGGGGTAAAAAATCAAAACCCATATCTACCAAGTTTAAAGAAAATCGGTCGAGCCGTTTAGGCTGTAGTCGAAGCGACAGACAGACAGACAGACAGAATTGCCAGACCCACTTTTTTAGTCCTCGCTATCATCGTAATGTCAACTTTGATCAAAATCTCGAGTTCAATTTTTTTTACGAATCCATAACTTTCCTTATAGTACCTATAAGTCGCAAGTAAAAAATTGATTAAAATCCGTTTAACAGTTTTTGAGAAAATCGAAAAGCAACAAATTGGTTCAATTGGAGGTATCATTAATAACCATTTCTTGGAAATGTTTTTCAACTATTATTTAACTTTTACTAAATAAAACTTTATGATTTTTGTTTAAAAATATCTGTGGAACAGTTTTTGGGAAAAATTGTTTTCTAAAATTTAGAAAAAAAATTTATTGCAGGGGTTATGGTTTATGGAGTGTTCTTTCAAAGAGAACGTTGTGTATCACTTAAATTAAGAATCTCTTTCCGTTACTGTTCGTCGATGTATTATCAATCTAACTCGATAAGTCGTTTTCTCGATTAAATGGAAGAAAAATTACACTGCGATGCAGAAGATTTATTTGGCAGGGTTTCATCTATGATATTTATTTCATAGATAGTAATTTTGATGGAATTTTTAAGAGGGAGAAAGGTAGGAATCGTGTTATACGGATGCCACGCCACTGGTATATTCAAATAAAACTAAATTTAAAGCAAGAACCAATAAATTGGTGTATGCACCAACATTTCCCTCGCATTTCACCCATTCAATTTTTTAAATCAATTTATTTGAATTGTTATTGGTCTAACACTGCAGAAGTAAAAAATAGATACATAGTTTGAAACTTTGAATACTTCTTGCCTCAAGTCCAGGAACGCTAGACTTTGAACAACAATAAAATGTCGAGTCTAACCTGCTACAAATTGTTTTGATCTCAAAACCTAGTTTGACTATTTCTATTATTTAGTAGATATGTACTTTAATGTCATTAATGTAAATTATTTTTTAGCAATGATTTGAAATATTTTTGTTTTGTCCTCTGCTCTGCTGTCCAAAATTTACTTTAGATACAATTCATCTTATTCAAACATAGCCCTGATTTATGTGGAATTCTATTTCAAAAATGCCTATTTTCAAGCATTCATATCTTTCTCGATTTGTTGATTTCTTCAAATTCTCTAACATATTTACGACATTCTTATACATTTTACGGCATCCTTGTTAACCATTAAAGATTCGACTTTGCGGTATTTTTTCAGTAAACTGAAATACGATTTATTGGAGGAAATAATGTATGGGTGATTCTACAAACGATGGAATTTTCGGCGGCCCCAGAAATATTTTGAAATCCGTTGAATTATTTAATCTGATTTTTTTTATAAAATTAAATCTGACTGATATCTACCTGGCCTAACAAGATTATTAGGGTGACCTTATTTTATATTGCTTAAAAAATTCTTCAAAGTGTCCGATTCTCAGTCCCCTGACGTGTCCCCAGTGCGTTTTCGCAAAGAAAAATTATTACCGTTCTCTTATTTCAGGTCTCATACTAAAATGAATCCCATCGAAGTTACGCCAAATAATACATCTTTGCTACGAAATAGATAAATATTTTTTAGTAATTTATTTTATTGCAAAAAAACTTAATTAAACTTTGTCCCCCGCTTTTTGTATCAGTCCCCTGGCATATTGAAACAGTCGAAAAAATCAATAACTAGGATATCGATCGAATTTCCAGCACTGGCAATTTGAAGTACCAAATCTACTTACAATAAAATTGTGGGGCAACTCGATTCTGTTTTTTATGTTAGTATTGTGAAAAAGACATTTGTGCATGAAGTCGTGGAATGTCCGTTTAGTTTATCAGTCCTCTGGTGAGTTTTTACGAAACAAATTTGTATGTAAGTAGGCATCTTTTTTAGCAGTATAGTATAGGTTTGATAAAACTGTAATATTATATATATTTTTTTGATTTTTTAAGTAAAACCTTAATATCTTTTTTGCGCAAAAACCATGAAAAACCTCAGTCCCCTGGTCTCAGTCCCCTGGCTACTAAATAAACAAATAATATTTTATTCCGAAACCTGAGAATTTTTATGTTATGTTGAACTTCGAACTTCATTGCGAAATATTTTTAAAATTTTTAAAAAGAATATAATTTATTTTAAATTGATTCTAAGTAGAAAAAAAATTTATTATAATATATTATTTTCTTTTAATAAAATGCTAAGTTATTATGTATTAACCATAAATTTGTTTGTTTTTGAAAGCTATTTAAATTTAATTTCTATATTTCAGTGTGTACCCAAGAGAAAATACAAAAAAACTAAAGATTTATTCAGTCTCCTTAAAAAAAACTCAGTCCCCTGAACATCCTTTTTCAAAATATGTCCTTAAAATCGTCATTTTTAATTTTTTTTTACTGGCCGCTTTCAACAACGCAAAGAGACGTTCTAAGGATCAACTAGAACAATTATTACGACGTTTGGCTTCCAAAAATGTCGTGCCGAAATTTGTATCATTTTATTCCATTGTTTGTAGAATCACCCGTATCTTCCAGTGAAAACATTCTTCCCATGAATATTCCATGATGGGTTCATGTTAATATAATTTTGCACCGTTTTTGTCTCTGAGTAGTTTTCCTCCCAAAAAGGTCAAACCTAAGTTTTACAAATTTCGTCAACTTAACTGATGTTTATGCCGGATTTTTAACTGCTCATTTTATTTATTAATTATTTTAATTTTAGAATTCTAATAAAAAATGAAGGTATTATTTTTTCTTAATTTATATGTTAAACATATGTACCTGTGAAAAACGAAAAGGTTTGGAAGACATGTTCATTAGTCGCTTTTTTCTATAGAAGCGTTTTGATACAGAAACCATTTTACACAATGTAAGGTTTTCTCCACACTTTTCCTACCTTGAAATAAAAACAGAGCACAGTTTAAAATACAAAAAATGCACCTAAAACTAAAGGAGGTATTTAAATTTAACACCCAATGGTTTAAGGACGTCCATGTCCATGCAAGCTTTGAAGAGAATTCGAATTTCAAAATAGGATGCACCCTTTTCCGAAATTCATTTCTGCAATTCTACTTCCATTATCTTGTTTTTTTTTTTTTTTTTGTATTTCTTTATATTTTCTTGAGATAGTATATTTTCTTTTTGTTCATCAAATAAAACCAACCATCCAACTTCTGCTTGCTTCTGTTGCAAGAAGAATGCAAAAAAAAGTATCAAAGACAAACTCCTAAACAGAATTCTTGGCTTGTGTTTCACAAATTAAAAAAAAAACAAGTTGAAAAGGAAAAAAAGCTACAGTTCACGAGAGAAGATCAATGAAATCATACATATACACATAGGAACAAAATAAATAACTATACAAAAAAATCAAAGAAAATAAAGAAACAAAACAAAACAAAAAGAAAAATAGAAATTTACATTATTTCTTTCTCTCTCAAGGAGTCGCGAACTTAATTAATTAATTTTTTATCATCATCATATCGTTTGCCATCTCTAAGTTCCAGAATCTCTACATCTTTTCATGTTTTTATCCCCGAACGTGTCGAGTCAGTACGAATACGATACAATACGACGACGACGACGACGACACGGCCACAGGACCAAACTTATACGTTAAATGCATGAAAAAAAAAAAAAAAAAACAATTTTGCAAAATGAAACAAGGAAAAGATCAAGAAAAGAAGAACACGAGTTTAAAACTTGGAACTTTGAAATTTTGAATTCGTGGTTGCCACGAGTGTTAAATAAAAAATAAATTATTATTGGAAATAATTTAAAAATTGAGGGTACGAAGTTTCATCAAAATAAATTTGTAGTCTTAGAGAAATTTGAAAAGTATGTATTATTAGCAATTAATTGGATTTTGATGAAAAACAAAATAATTCATATAATAATCATGCCCCATTTTCAAGGTTTGCAATTTTCTGAATCGAACTATAATAATCTTATAATCTTAAGGAACGAGCACAAATATTTATATTTAATCATTTGTGTTACAAAATACAAAAAATTGGATCAAACTCGGATGTCAATTAACACGAATTGACATACCTAATATTAAATTTCGTGAAATGCACTTTAATTGCAATGGTTTTGGTCTAAAGTTTAAGTTTTTAAGTTAAGTTTAAGTATACTTCATTTAAAACCTTACAGTGGATATATCATAATAAGCTAGAGAAAGCTTATGATTTTAAATTAAATTAAATATTTAATGAATAACAATGAAAAGGCAATCACAGTAATCAATATTAGGTATATACTTAATAATAATTATATAAAAGATAAGGTGAAATTAATGGCCCAAAATTTTAATCGAATTAGTACGATGTTAAAACTGTTTTAGTATGGTATTTGGTTAAAACGACACTTTTCAAATTTTAATTGAATTAAGCATCATACTTTCACTAGCATTTTATTAAATTTAAGATCATTAAATAGCTATTTTATTTTTTTCAGTATCGAGCTAACTTCACATGAATTTCTGTAATTTACAAACGTCAAAAAAGGTCTGTTTACTTAGATTTTTGTACGAACTGTCATTGTTTTAGGTGTGTTTAGAAGCAATTTATTAAGAAAATTGCCTTAGTACGACACTAGTCAGAAAATGTTCAAAATTAAAAATGAGTTAGTAAACTACTTTAAAGTTAGGTATCATACCAAAGTAGTATCATACTAATACCTTAACAATATGCTGTTTAAAATTGTGCGCCAATATTTATATTGTATATATACAGTCAAAATCGGTTATAACGACATCGGTTATAACAAAATATCGGTTATTGCGAACTAATCTCTAAGTCCCGACCCAGGTTCATGCTAATTGTACTAACCAAATATCGGTTTTAACGATATCGCCTATAACGAACTATCGGTTATAACGAACAGTTTTAAATTGAAATTTAAAAAATCTATCGTTTATAACGAATATTAAAAAATATAAGTAGACATTTCGTGCATTTCAACTAATAAATTACGAGGATTTACCTTTTTTTTTATACGCGAATTTCGCATTCTGTTTCTAGAGTTCTGAGAGGAACTGGGAAAGTCATATTGTATATAAAGAAAGGTTAAGGCCCATTTGTTGATACAGAAAATAAATACTTATGTTCCACATAAATTCTTATGTGAAAGTTTACGTAGAGGAATCATAAAGATTTAAGTTTCGTTTCAGCAAATGGCCCTAGGTGTGTTAGTTTTTTTTTTCAAAATGAGTTCAAAACGTAGTTTTTAAGATTGAAGAAAAATCTGCAATAATTTCAAGGCTGGAAGCTGGTGATTCCAATAAAAGTTTGGCAGCAGAGTTTTCTGTATCGGCTTCTACAATCCACAATTTTCAAAGACCGAGATAAAATTAAGAAGAATTTCGAAAAATCCAACTTAAAAATAAAAAAAAGTTCGATGCAGTCACCATCCCGACATAATGATGCCTTGCTCAAGCCCAAAGAAACTTTAATAAAGAACAAAAAATGGAAAATCAGTTATAACGAAACACCGGATATAACGAACAAATTCTTCAGTCCTATCGAGTTCGTTATAACCGATTTTGACTGTATTATATTGTACGAAGCTCAGATAACCAATTTTGCAGGTACCTGTCGCTCAGGTATAAGGAAATCAACTTTATAAATATATTCAAAAAGACTTCTTCGTGACAAAAAATTGATAAATTTTTTCTTTTCTACCCCTTCTTCATGTTTTAAAAAAGAATGTTGCTGGTATCTTTTTAATTACCCAAGTTCAACAATAACTCAAACTTAATCAAAAAAGAAAGACTCCAAAGTGAATGAAGTCAATTAAACCTAACCACATAAGTTTCACACAATTCAGTCACATGTCATAAATTTTGAATAAAAGACACCAACGTCGACAAACACGGAAGAGATTTGTTACAGAAAACTAGGAAGGAGATTGAACCATTTGTTGCGGAGATTGATCTGCCACTGCAGATCAAATACAATTACATTACGAGTATGTATAACTGTTGGAGTAACATGATTTTATTCCATTACAAAGTAAATCTTTGTCGTCGGCTACACACCAAGGCACCAAAAGTCTGGAAAACACCAAAAACGTCACTGGAGGTATATTAAACAAATCTTTTGATATGGATTCATCAACAGCAGACACTGTACTCACTGTTCCCCGCCTTCGTTTCTTGCATATCTCTCGATTGCAAAAAGATTTAACCGAAGAAAATAATATACGCTGCTATACTCTGTCCAACAAAAATTGTCAGTACAGGCCTTATGGGAGAGCTTTTTCTAAAGCAGTGGCGCCTGATGCACCCTCACTACAATGCGTTAGGAAAAATACCACTAAAAAAAGAGCAAGACACTGACTTTTCTTAAGGAATTGTTGTTGTAATTCTTTGCAAAAAGTTGTACACCCCAACATGACCGTCGTATCCCACTGCTGATGAGATACTGTCAAGAGTGTCATGTGTCATGTCAACTGTCAAGTGTCACTTTACTTAGTACGATCGTGCGCTCTTTATCTACATCAAAACAGAGTTACCATTATCATTCTCAATTGCAAGCAAAGAGCTTTTTCAGTGGTTTTTATTAAGGAGCTTTTGGGATTTGAAGCTTTTGAGAACACATTTTAAGAAGATAAGTATGTTGAGTGTTGTCGTATTGCTTTTCAACTTAAAAAAAACGCGCCTATTATCTTACCGCTTAGTGTTGTGGGAAAAGGTAAATTGAATATTGTTTTCAATCGTTTTGAATCGGCAGACGGTAGCCCTACGCGTTTTTTACTCTCATTTGTGGCGATTTATAATTTAAACTACGGAATCCCTGTGAGAGCTTTGAAAAGCGACACATTTATGCATGGCAATGCAACCAGAATGAGAGACAGACGTCCTATCTTCGCTGTATTGACAATTTTTGTTGGACAGAGTATAAGCAATTAAAACTTTCGGAATGATCACTAAAGTGGTCTTCATGAATCAAAACAAATCACTATTTTTATCTACGTCACAATTGCGTGTATACTACATGTAGACATGTAGAATAAGGAACGCAAACGGAGTATTCTAAAAGCAGTAAAATAAAATTTCAATAACAAACCTTGATCAACGATTCCGAAGATGTTGAACCACTCTGTTTGCATTAGCTTGAGTGTTTTTTTTCAGGGAATTTTACTTTCTTGTAAGTAAGCTTAATGCTAGTGAATTGACGGCTGAACATTTTGGTTCCATTTAATGCAAATAGGGAAATCGAAAGGCTTGGTCGATTTACAATCTTCCCTTGAGTTATTTCAAATATATTATATTAAAAATAGTTTAGGAAGAATACTTGATCTAATATACTCGTAACTATATTCACCATTGCGTTACAAGTATACCTAAATTTTAATTATTATAAATAGGCATATGATCCGCCTGTTGTAAAAAGAAAATTTTATTTTGTAAACGTCTAATTATTTTGTATGGCACAATTGAGTGAAAAAATATATTTCAAAATCAGTCTCTTTCTAAAATTTACACGAGTTTCAAAAATATTCTCTTTGATGTCATCGAACTTTTCGTGCCTGACTTAAGTAAGAAATAATAAAACATTGAAAATAAAACTTTCTCAATCGTTTTGTAAATAATCAATATATATATAAATATACCATTGAATCAAATATAAAGAAAAACTGAAAATCGTTCTGGATTTTATAAATTCTAAGCCAAAAGGCACCTCCTCTTTTCCTCAGTCGATGGAACACGGAAACGACCAATCTAACGATTTAAAATCATCTTATTGTTTTTTTTTTCAAGTTTTTTAAGTCGTCCTACAATATTCACTTTATTCAAGACGTTAATACTATGTACTCAAATATTAATCCCTTGTTAAATTTTCCAACTCCACTCTTAACTGCGGAAAAAGTTTTGGTTGCCTTATGTGAAACTGTCTTATCTTTAAATTTAATTTTAACAAATCTCTTATAAGGCCAATTTCAAAGCTTTCGGCTATACCAAAGCTTTTAAAAAAGGTTTTAACAAAAAATTCATATTTTTCAGTAAGAGATTCACTGTCGCCGAATCAACATGGATTTGGTTCGGGTCGTTCAATAGCCACAAGCCTTTACCTTTTTCCAAATGATTGTTTCAGTTAAATGGAAAATGGTAGTCAAGTAGATTTTCTCTGCACAGGCTTCGTTAAAGCATTTGACCGAATGCATCAAGGTTTGCTTATCCAAAAGCTCATGAAGATGGACTGTAATTGCTCTTTCCACAGTTGGTTAGAATCGGATCTTTCAAATAGGAAAAAATTTAATTGTTCTTTTTCAAGGTAGCCACCTGTGTAAATTGTTGATTCTTCTTTATCTAGAAAAGCAAATATTGTATATTCTTTTTGATAGCTTTGTCCACCGATTTCCCTTTATAGTACATATATTGAGCCGTAGATATAAGTCTCGTATCAATGCTTCTTCTTAAATGCATTTCAATCAATCTTTCCCCTTAGAAGGAATGATGAAAGAATGATAGGTATGAGATCTCTTGGGCTTACATGGGAGCATTTACCAGCTTTTGGTATAAAAACAACTTTAAATCCTCTCTATGACGCAAAAATAATCATCTTTCATTTAATTTTTCCAAGTGCAAAATAAATTTAACAATGTCAACGGCCTTGGCTTTGATGAAAGCATCGCTTCCCTAGTTGACAAGTTGTCTTGGCCGACTTACATAGTCTTAAGGTATTCTTAGGTAGGGACAGTCGGGGTGGCACCAAAAAAAAAAAAAAAAAAAAAAAAATATATAATATAATTGAGTACATTCTTCCAATGTATTTAAAAAAAAAAAAAAAAAAAAAAATCTCTGCTGCTGTGGCTGTTCTAGTTTTTAAGTAGTTTTAGTTTAGTTTTAGTTTAGTTTTAGTTTAGTTTTAGTTTATTTTAAGTAGTATTAAGTTGGTTTCGGTAGTTTTTAATTAGTTTTACTTTAGTTTGTAAGTTTTATATAAAAAATATAAAAAGATAAAGAATCCGAGTTTTTTAAAATTTTCTCGAGAAAACAAAAAAAAAATATAGATATAGTTTTTTGAATTAAAAATAGTTTTTTAGGCCGAAAGGCATTACATTTAAGATATCGTTTAGCTTAGAGTGCCCGCATAGGGCCAGTAAGTTAGTTTTAAGTTATTGGATAATTAGGCTAGTTTTATGAATTTTTGTCTAGCTTTAAGATAGTTTTAAGATTGAAGAAAAATAAAAATGAATTTAAAACAAAAAAAAAAAAAAAAAAAGCATCGCTTCCCATCGATCAGCGAACTCAAGCATCATTGCGCATGGTTAGTACTTGGATGGGGGACCGTTCAAATACCAACTGTAGGCTGTTGACATGTGTTTCTTCTGTTGTTCTTTCTTTCTGTCTTTCTCTCTCTGTTATATTGTCTAAGCCGATGGCCTCAGTTGCCAGTGCTTTAAGTGTCTCTACTTTTAGATTTATCTACGGAGTAGTGTAATATGTAATGTAATGTAATACCGAAGTATAATTATTGGTGAATTATTCTAACATTCTAACATTTAACAATGATGCTTCTTCAAGACTTAAATTGTCAAGAGATCTCGGTATACTTATATTCGTGCAAATACTAATTTTATAGTTTCCAAAGTCAATTCGTTAATAGGGTTTTTGAAAAGAAACTCTTGTTTTAAAAATTCTTAAACGTGGCTTAATTCAATGGTACTATGGACTTTGAGTCCGTTCCTCGTCGCATATGTATTAGATATTGATATACTCTGTCCAACAAAAATTGTCAGTACAGGCCTTTAGGAAGAGCTTTTTCTAAAGCAGTGGCGCCTGATGCACCCTCACTACAATGCGTTACGAAAAATGCCACTAAAAAAAGAGCAAGCTTCTGACTTTTTTTAAGGAATTGTTGTTGTAATTCTTTGCAAAAAGTTGTACACCCCAACACGACCATCGTATCCCACTGCTGATGAGATACTGTCAAGAGTGTCATGTGTCATGTCAACTGTCAAGTGTCACTTTACTTAATACGATCGTGCGCTCTTTATCTACATCAAAACAGAGTTACCATTATCATTCTCAATTGCAAGCAAGGAGCTTTTTCAGTGGTTTTTATTAAGGAGCTTTTGGGATTTGAAGCTTTTGAGAACACATTTTAAGAAGATGAGTATGTTGAGTGTTGTCGTATTGCTTTTCAACTTAAAAAAACGCGCCTATTATCTTACCGCTTGGCGTTGTGGGAAAAGGTAAATTGAATATTGTTAATTGTTTTCAGTCGTTTTGAATCGGCAGACGGTAGCCCTACGCGTTTTTTACTCTCATTTGCGGCGATTTATAATTTGAACTACGAAATCTCTGTGAGAGTTTTAAAAGGCATGGCAACCAGAATGAGAGACAAACGTCCTATCTTCCCTGTACTGACAATTTTTGTTGGACAGAGTATAGATAAGCACCGACCAAGATGAAAACAGTTGCTTTAGTTTCTCCATAAACATTTTTTAATTAAAATCTTGATATTTTTTTACACGAAACTAATTTCAACTAATCGTTTTAAAGAGGAAATAAAAAGAGAAAACTGATGTTTTGAATAATAAAAACAACTTAATTGAGGACAACAAAGATTTTTAAGGCTACAAAAATAATTCTTTCATCGAATAGTTTAAACCTTGAAGCTATTATTATCAATGAGAGTTTATAAAAGCTGATTATCATTTGATAAAAAAGAGTTTGTCAAGAACAAAAGTGATGTAAGGCATAGGAATTTTTGTTTTTATTTAAAAAACATAAAAAAAACCTTTTATTTTTAGCGTTCGTACCAAATTATTTATCTATCAAATACTCTAAAATTTTGTTTCCATCAAGTAATTATAATGATAAAATTATTCTTAAGTTGGCAATAATACTTAAAAACCCTACAGATACTCGATGGATGGCGATGTTGATGACGATGGCTATGGCTATATGGATGATGAAGCTGTGTAGGTGTAGACGGGACTATAAGAGGTCCCGAGAATATACGAAGATTTGAATCAACGACAGGTTGTTCACCGCATTTAACATCTCTCCGAGTCTGCGATTGCAAATCGCGCGCGCGGACAGTCTATTTTTACCGCACAGTAACAATAACAACAACATGAAAAAATTAACAAAAACTCAACAAGAAACAATTTACAACGTTAGATTGATCTCCCTTCATCATCTCCCCATATGCCTAATGAGTCTACTATTGTCAATGTAGCTTTTGTGTCACAGTCCATTGCTGGTACCCATATTTTTCTTAGACTAGCCTGGATTGGTGAGAAAACTATATTGGTAGTTGAACAAAAAATATGTACCTGCATAGGTACGATAAGAGAAAATTCGCAAATCAAAAACCCATGTTGAAATCATATCGAAGTGCCACAATATAATTGTATCATATAGCAATTACTTTTATTGCTGAATGAACCTAAAGTAAAAAACTTTAATCGATGAATGAAAATGTTTAGTGTAGCTGTATGTTGTCTTTTCGGATTGAAGTTATTGAAAACTAGAGCAAAATAGTACAAATGGAACCTATGCTCTAGAAAAATAGTGCACAATGCAGTAACTGTAACGAAATAAATAAAAATAAATAAAATACAGTTTGAAACAGTGACATCTGTTGGACTAGCAAAATGTGGCAAAAGAAAGCGAAAATATATGTTAGCAAAAAGATTTAAACAGAGAAAATAAGGAATTATACAAATAGAAATCGATTTGTATTGAAATTAAGACCTACCACCCGCTAGTTCATAAGTACAAATCTGTAACAGTCAAACTTACGATACTTTTATGTTATCAAATTAAAATATTTTATATTTTAAGAACTAAAGATTTTTCCTTTTAATAGAAATTGGTATTTTCGAAGTAAAACTTCTTTTCCGGCATTCGGGGTAAAAAATGTTATATGGAGTTGTCAGTGACATGTCAAAACGACGTTATCCGTCAAAGACAGCGACATGGTTTTCGAACTTTAAAAACACCTTTGATCGCCGAAAGAGAATGCTCTTTTAATGAAAAAACCACAACTAAGCAACAAAACAATTATAATTTCATTAAAAAAAACACACACACACAATAAAAGCCTTTTTTTAATGAATTATATGGCTGAACAATTTCTCAATCGAAAACCACTTCCCTTTGTACAAAAAAAAATAAAAAAACAAAAAAAAAAATACATCTTTTTATGGTTTTATTTATTTAAAATATTAAACACTTTATCCTACACAATACTGAATACTTACATAAATATATTCTATTTAACTTGAAAACAATAACAATAAAATTTAAAAAATAATTAATGCGAAATATAAAAAGAACACTTGTATATTAACTTTCTGATTTCTGTTGTCAAATATAAACTAGCATTGCCATATGCGAAGAATTTTAAATTCGGTGTCAAAATTAAATTAACATTGCCTATTAGACGAGTCCTTTGGCTCGAACACAATGAATACTATAAGAAAAAAGAGATATGAGCGTGATGAAGCATCGTGGTTATTGTAAAATCAGGTTCAAACTATGAAAGCAGACGAGGATATACATACGTAATTAAGCATTTCTCGTCGTCACGTTAAATGAAATTAATAAATGAATTAAAAACAGTCGCGCACATTCAATTTTTAGTTTCACATATGTTTGGTTGCTGAAATGAAACATATGGTCTTATGTTTCTTTTTACAATATATTCACCATATGTTTCATTTTACCAACCGAACAGTTGCGAAAATAAAAATTGAATTTATGCTCCAGGCCTTAGGAATTGCGGAACGATTTTATAACAACGAAAAGGTGACAGTGAATCATGTCTCCCTCTCGTCTCGTGTTCTCATCGCATTATGAATCGGGCATAATTATAAAAACTTTGGTCTGTCGTTTTCATTTGGATTTTAATATCACTAATGGCACTTAAAAACGGCTAGTATTGAAATTTTAATATCTTAGGCGTCAGTGTCCTTTCCCGATTTATGATGTGCACCCAGCTTATGTGCGTTAAAAAAGCGCCATCTGTGCGTGAAAAAGAGCGCCATCCATTTTGTTCAACCTTGGTAACAAACAAGTTAGATATGACTTTCTCAATAAATTCAAGAAAGTGCCAGATAGACCAAGCTGTTATTTCAAAACTAATTGAATGATTTATAGGTATAATTGAAACAGTTTTAGAGTTCCAATTTAAGCTTCCTAACTTATTTGGCAAATCATTTTCAGTTCGAAGAAATACGAGTATTTAAAAAAAAATTGTATTTGGAAGTGATTTTGACATCTTTCGATTTACAAGATTATTCTAAAATTACTTTTAAATTCATTTTTGATATGTTTCCAAAAAGCACTGAAAGGTAATGTCAAAAACCAAAACAAAACTCATTTTTACTTGCGATATACATAGGTACTATAGGGCAAGTTCTGCATTTGGAACAAAAATCGAACTCGAGATTTTGATCAAAGTTGACATTACGATGATAGCGAAGACGAAAAAAGTGGGTCCGGCAATTCCGTCTGTCTGTCTGTATGTCTGTATGTCTTTATGTCTGTATGTCTGTATGTCTGTATGTTTGTATGTCTGTATGTCTGTACCTCGAACTACAGCCTAAACTACTGGAGGTATTTTCTTCAAACTCGGTACTTAAGAGTCTTCGGTGATTCCCTAGAGGAGAAATTGAAATTTTTTTTTAGCTCCAAAACTAAGGGTACCCCCCATACACCCGTAATGCAAAATCTTATTTATCTCGAAAACGGCTCTAACGATTTTGATTAAAAAATTATGTGTGATATTATGAACATGGACTACATTTTGGTCAAACAAAAAATTTAGGGGGAAATGTTATTAGGGGTACCTGCCATAGACCCGTTTTTTTTATTTTCGACTTTCTCATTAACGGCTCTAATGATTTTAACCCAAAATTTTCAGCAAGAGTCCCCTTAAGTTTAAAATAATATTGTATATAAAAATATTGGAAAAAATATTTGTTGGGTTTTTAAAAAAAAAAAAAATTTAAATCAATATCTTCTAAACCTATGAACGATAATTTTTTGAAATTATTTCCTAAAATCAATATTATTTAATACTTAAAATTCGCATCACACTTTTTTTTCTTGAAAATTTTAGAGAAATTTCTTATGTAAAAAAATTAATTAATAATAAAACGATTTTTTAAAATTTATTTGCATAAATTCATACTTTTCCGGAAACCAGACGCCAATTTTATGCATTTGAACATTATTATCTCATTAAATCCATGTTTTATATTTATAAAATGTGTCTTAAATTACAAAGTACTTTTACATAAGAGCAAGTTCGTGCGATCCAGTCGTGCATTTTATTTTCTAGAGACGATAAGCGGGAAATGAATTGTTTCATTTTTTACGAAAACTAATCGGTTATATAACCAATTTGTAAATTCATTATAATCTTTATTAACGATTAGTTCGTATTTTGAGGGAAAAGAAGTTTTACTTCTAGCGCGCGTACATCAGTACACTCTTTTTTTTATTTAATAACACTGGGGCAAAGCTTAAAACAATTAAACCCGGCTCTTTATCATTTTTAAAATGGGAGTCGACGTTGAAATTATATTTAAAGCTAGAGATCACTTCTCTTTCATTTTAAATAACTATTTATACTTTGAGGTTAAGGCACTTCCCTATTTTTTATAAGTATAGTTTATCCAGATTCACCATAGTCATTTCATACGGAAACCAATGAATTTTCAATTTTGAGAATTATTGATATACTTCTTCTCCATCTAGAATAATCTTAATAACATTAAACCAATAACAATCTATGTTAATATTTTCTAAAATGCGCTTTTTTAGTTTTCTTTTTCTTGTGTAGCAGGACCGCACAAGGCGTGTTGGGCGTGGTCCTGCAGCTTGGCTTCTAGAAGTCCCTCACTACCATCGATGCGCCACATCTTAAAATCTTGAAGTCCAGTAAACAGCGACTAAATATTTCTTTATTAGATAATAATAGCCGAATAAACTGAATATTTGCTGCCACTCATTTACTATACATTCCTTCATACATATATAGAGCTGAAACCGACTTAAACTTAGCTCTAACCCTATTTTATACCTGCATTGAGTTGAAATTGAATTGGTCGATTGCGCTGACCCACTGGAGTTAAGTCGAAGTTTTCTTCAAATTTTTACTCAATATTTGGATTCTACATATAAAGGTAGTACACAATTGCCTATATTATGATATAAGGCCCTATTTTTGTCTATGTTGACAACTCAATTTATACCAAACACGTATTCTACCTCTATTTCACTATCTTAATAAACCTTAGAATAGGTAAGAAAAACGAAGTGTTTGCGCTATAATAAAGTGACGTTTATCAAAAAATAAGTAAGAATTCTCATCTTCGTATCTTCTACGTAAATAAATCTTCAATTGCTTCTGACTATTTCGAAAATAATTATTTTAGTTGTGTGTTTTAATTTAACTTAATGCATCTTTAAGATTCGGATTTGGTTTTCGAATTATGTTAATAAGCACAGCCTCCGCTGCAAGGAGTTTTTTTTTAAATTAAAGATAATTCAAATATATTTGAGCAGTAAATGGGACAGCGAAAGCTTTGATTCGGTTTCATTAGTTTTCAAAAAAAATAAATATGCGGCCTGAAATCAAAAAGTTCCTCATTTTTCCAGCGATACCCACACGCACACGCTTCATTTTGGTCTAGCGGCGGCGCCTTCTTTATCTGTCAAATTTAGGGTTGTTCAACGTTAATTTGATCAGACCAAAAACATAAATGTTAAAAAAAGAGCCAAGTTCTTCTATACAAAAACCTTTGTGTAACAAGTTAGCCGTGAAAAGTACTGAGATCTAAAAGTACCTACGCCAAGTTCTTACTTCATGAAGGTTTAATACTGAATATTTAAAGTAGAATAATATTGAAACAAGCTGCAATGTAATAGTGAAATTTTATTATTTAATGATTACTGACTAAAATTTGATGGGTTCACTTGTCAAGTTTTTAAAACCTTTCGAATAGGGCATACAAAAAAACTTGCCAAGTAAGCCCATCAAATTTTAGTCAGTAATCATTAAATAATAAAATTTCACTATTACATTGTAGATGTTTCAATATTATTCTACTTTAAATATTCGGTATTGAACATTCATGAAGTAAGAACTTGGCGTACTTTTAGATCTCAGTACTTTTCACGGCTGACTTGTTAGACAAAGATTTTTGTATAGAAGAACTTGGCTCTTTTTTTAACATTTATGTTTTTGGTCTGATCTCACTCCTTTTTGCAAAGAATTTAATATTTTGCCATGTCAAAATCTTGAAAGACACGGATTGATAGAAGGGTGGACTCTACCTACTAAAATCAAATTAGTTTATAGCTTCCTATATCTTTTGGTATATTTTCTTTTTTTTATTGGTTGTTTTGATTTGCGCTTCAATTGTTTCTGCTTGTCATGGCCAGATATCTACCTTACATTACCATACCTACCTAATTATAAATACTAGTACCTACATCCGCTCAAAGTCATAAAAAAGCAATAATTGTTGAGAATGTGATGTTGTTTTTGTTGCAATTTTAACTCCGTTTTTTAAATGAAGGTATCCCACCAATTAATAGCCTAAGTAGCGATTTGATTATAGTTCACATCACAGTTAAGAGTTTTTTTTTATGTAAACTCATAATTTTTTCGAGTATGCAAATGTTTTCTTTTTTCATTCATGTTAACATAACGTAGAGTACCAAATCCAGCACTCTAGTTCTAAGAAAAGTCATGAATTTTCAAGATGCATGTAGTTTCAAAATGGCAAAATGACAATAAAAATACACTTCGAATGCTAAATCTTAGATTTTCTATTTTTCGCTTCGAATGTACATTAAGCTATACCGCTCTACCAAATTTCATCATTCTACAGCAATCGGAAGTGCTTCATATAAAATAAACATTTTCTCAGAAAGTGGGCGGATACCACGCCACCTGAATGGAAAACCTCAAATTTTATCTTTGGTCCTTTATATGCGATTTGAGCCCTACCGTTTTACCAAATTTCATTGTTCTACTACAATCGGAAGTGTGCCATATATAATTTACATCGGTTCTGACGAAGTGGGCGTATACCACGCCCCTGAATGGAAAACCTTAAATTTTATATTTTATTCTTTGTACGCAACCTTAGCCCTACTGCTTTACAAAATTTCATCGTTTTAAAGCAGTCGGAAGTGCTCCATCAACACCAATTCGGAGAAAGTGGGCGGATACCACGCCCCTGAATGGAAAACCTCAATTTTTATTTTTGGTGCTTTTTATACAAATTAAGCCCTACCGTTTTACCAAGTTTCATCGTTTTAGAGCAGTCGGAAGAGCTCCATTTAACCAACACCAATTTGGAGAAAGTGGGCGGATACCACGCCCCCTGAATGGAAAACCTCAAATTTTTTAAATGCTCCATAATTTTGATGATCTGTCAGTCAGTCAGTCAGTCAGTTACGGTTTTTGTGATTTTTGAGGCCTTATATCTCAGGAACCCCTTAAGATAAAAAGTTGAAATTTGGTGAGGCGCCTGTGCCTGACTAGCTTAGCAAATGTTCAGAATTTTAAGTTTCTGACTTCATTGGTACTGAATATAGGGAGGGGTCAAAAACCGCCTGAGTTTGTTCCTGTAAAAAGGGTGTAGTGCCAGAACTTGGCTGGGCACTACCGTGCCCTTTGATTACGTTACGACTTGCTTAACTTGTATTTTGCCATTTAATAATGAGGACGTTTTCTAATATAGGTATGCCTTTAAAAAGAACATCCTTAATAAAGATCACGCTTACGCATAATGAATAAGTTAGAAAGTGTAAGTTAAATTCGAAATCGTGCTACTAATGTAGGTTGCAGTAGCATATACATTTTTAAAATTTTGTTGAAACCATTACCAATTTCTGCTATTGTCATTCCAGAACATGATTAGGTTAGATTATTAGTTGGCGAAGCCCTTTTTTAGACCATTGGTTGCCCAATTGTGATGGCACAGAAATCTAGAAGACGAGTGCCCTTTAACTCGCCAACCCGTAAAGCAGAGTATACGAGTATGTATGTTTTTATTTAAATGAGTTCTTGACAAATACTCACAGGTTAAAAAAGGAATCATAAAGCTCCTGAGATACTGAATTCTTTAAGCGTGAGAAGCAAAACAAAATAAAAGGAATATGTATATTTAGGAGGCAAAACTAGTAGAATAACCTGTTGTTCACGCGGGACAAAAAGACAAAAGAACAAAACAAGTAAATTCTTCCGGCTCATCGGTGCGCTGTATCCGTCCGTCCGTGCATCCGTCTGGTCATCGTCGGCTTCATTTGTACGCCGAGCAGGGAGACAATGCAATTCTCAAATTAGATTATTAACCCGAGTTATATTACTCTCTTCTTCTATATCCCTTGCGTGCGTCTCCGTCTACCACGCAACGTGATCGTTCCGGTGTCTCTGTGTGTTTTAACTACTCCATCATCACAAAATCCTGGACTATCACATAGCCTTTCTGTTATTTTTGTTCTTTTTTTCTCATTTTCCTCTTCGTCGCAGCAGGTTTGTCTTCTTTCGCGTGTTAACTGACTTAGCATGCCAACATGCAATGAATGCACTCTTTTACCGAACACACACTGGACATCAAGATGAACTATAATATTTGTCCGAGAGAGACTCAGTGGAAGTTCTGTAGTCTATAGATGCTGGACTGGCACCGATCTTGGGATACCTCATTCTTACCTCATTGATGAAGGAGTTGCGCCATGGCAGCATAACTAAGATTTCTTCCCGTAGTCCCCGTCCCATCGAATTTTGCTACACTACTTTGCGCGCACGCTTTTTGCTGTAACCTGTCCAGAGATTTAGCGTAAATTAAAAGAGATAATAACAATAAAGGAATAACAATAAAGGAATTTATAGCATATATGCCTTTATACACAGATATGTATTTAGGCTCATAAAGGAGACGCAATATGCCTAATAGTAGTAGTATGGTAGCAGAAGATGAGGCCAAAGCGGTACTGATGCCAGGCCAACAGCATCATAAGGATCGCGAACTTATCTACATATATACATACATATGTACATACTTATTTTTGTATTTATTTTTTATTGGATATTTTGAAGTATTTGACAAGAGGGGTTCGGAGTTTTAATTTCAACAACGAAATTTGTTAAGGAGCTTTGAGACACACCTATTGCTGGGCTTCATGATAGACAAATCAAAAGTATTTTGCAAGGGTAATCGTGCGACCGAAATCATATGTCCGTTCCTAGCTTTCAAATTACATTACTTTCTTAGAAAATTTATATATATTAAATACTCGAGAACAGTCATACTATTTGCGCCTATATATATATAACTTATATGAGTAGAATTCAAAGTATTCAAATAGAGTTAATAAGACAGGCTGCAATTCAGTGTAAAAATAATGGGGAGAATTTATTCAAAAAATGTATGAACTGTTTTTCAGAGGTTTTGCCTCTTGCGAAGAAAATCTTCCAAAAGAATCTTCTGACGACAAGAAGTGCTTCTCATCTTAGCCCTCATCTGGACCCGTCAGAAAAAGACTGGTAAAAAAGGGTTGAGAATTTTAAGTCACTTGGTTGCTTGGTTCAAGTTCTCTATGTGCTGTTGTGCCTATAATATTATGTATTTTTATTTTATAAAATGTTTTTTTTTTAAGTTTTCAAAGGTTTTAGCTGCTTATCTATAAAAAAATACATTAAAACCCGTTGTGCCGATAGTGAGAAATTCAAAATTCGACAAAACGATTCTATGGTAGGTAAATTCAGTAATATCTTAATTTCAAATGTTTGTTTTTTATTGAATTATAAATCGTAAATATTAATCGAAAGAAAAAAATCACAATTCTAGGTGCGGTTTTCGAGAAAAATACCAATCCTTTGTATGGTGGTACCGTTATTTTTAGATAAAATAAATTTATTTTTCTCCCAGCTTGTAGATTGTATTAAAACTCTTTTAATTATCAAGTTTTAAAAAAATCACCAGACAATGAAATTGTCGGACTTTTAAAATATTTCTATTTCGAAACTTAAAAACATGGTATGCTATATCTTTTAATCAAGGGTGAATATTGAATGTGTATCCTTTTCATAGCCTTGAGCTATGAGAAAAAAAAGCAAGTTCGTGGGATCCAACCGTGCACTTCACTGGTAGGTACTCGTATATAGTTTCTAAGCTCCTGGCAGAGGGCACTTTGTAGCCATGCCATATTTTTCTATATAGTTCTAGAAAAGTTATTAAAAGTATAAGAAAAATACAGCAGCTTCACAACAGTATTAACTGGAATGATTTTTCATTTCACATTTTTAATAATGATTTTGAGTTTGAGTAGATAAAAATTCCTTTTTTTAATATTTTTCATATTTGTCTTTATTTTATTTTTTTAAAGTGAGCATTTTTTTGGTATTTGCTTTGCCGTCGTCCTTTTCGCTAGCAAGCTATACGTTCATTGGTCTTTTTACGTTGCTTTTTTGTTATATATTTTTTTTTAATTCATCAAAAGCTTGACCTGAGTTTTATAATTATGAATATTTTCGAAGACATACAGTGTTGTGGGTTGTAGTCGGTCGTCCAGCTTCTTGTTCTTTCTTCTTCTTCCTTTGACCATTTCGAGCTGAATGCACAACACAAAACCAACCCGAACAGTATACATTATACTCTTAAATAATTACATAAGGTCGTTTGTGCTATTGTTTTCAAATTCTTTTTTTGAAGATGAATAGACCCCGCTAATAGAGTCCTTTTATATTTTTTCTGTTTTTTTTTTTTTGTACTTCTTCTCTGTTGAAGAATTTCTCTTTGATGGTTGGAATTGTGAATAGCCAACAAAAGCACCATATAATCACACACATACAGCGGTTTGTAAGAGAAAAAGAAAAAACAGCAGAAACAGGACTAGGAGTAGGAGAGTTAGAAGAAAAGCCAAGTACAGTTAAAATGAATCCTTCATTCTGCTCCGCACCATCTGGTCAAGGGACACGACTATAACTACGATACTATGACTCTAGGACGGTGGATGACGAAGCGCTTGCAGCTTTGTTCAATAGAGTCAAAAGAGAATGCAAGGGCTTTTAACGGTTTTCCAAATCATTTATTTAAGAGTTAAGAACCCCAACTCACTTGGTCTTTTTTCAAAGGACCTTTCCATTGTACATATGTTTCGCCTTATAGACTAGAAAAAAATAACAACCGTATAATCTTTGTTTCGGTCAAGGGGGTCATCTATAACAAATAAAATGATATACCGGGTGATTCACAATTTGAGATGTGGCATAAGGGTTTGTAGGTTGTTGGAGAAAAAAAATCTTATGTTGAAGAGGGTTAGGGCCTTACTTTGGTTCGCAGTTCGCGAATCTAAAATTCAGTCGAAAAGTTCCGCCAATGGAGGTCGATTCCGTTTTTAGTGTGCAAAATTAATTTCATTGCTATCTTTAGAAAAATTCATTTATTGTCATTGATTTGAGTGAAATGTCAAAATAAATCATACAAAATACAAACAAATACTTATCCCTGGGAACTTTTTGCTTTTTTATTAAGGTAGTAATGATTTTTAATGTAAAAATCTATGGGATAGTTTTTAAGAAAAAAAGATATTCTTTAATTTGGAAAAAAAGATGATGCCAGTCGTAAAGACAGACAAGATTATGTTTTCTTGATGCCTTGAATCAACTTAAACATCCTAGACTTTTGTTAAATCTTCTGCAAATCACCCTGTATACTTATTCATTTTTCCATAATGTATTCAAAGGATAAAAAGCCGATACCAATGTGGACTGCCTATTGATGTTCTTTACGGTTCTTATTATAATAGTAATCATGTTTACTTATACGTGGTAGAATAATAGTATACAACAACTGGTGTTCCACAGGCAATATCTAAAAGTCAAGTCTCAGTCAAAACTTGAAGTAAGAAATTTCAAAGAGAAATAACAGGGAACGAAAAATTTATTTTATTTTAGGTTTGTTGAGCAGTGTTGTTGTCGTTAAAAAACAGAAGCTGTGTACTTGCAATTCCAAAATTTTTAAATAATTTTATTAAAAGATTTTGTTTGAAATAAATGATAGAAGACTTTTTTAAATGAACGACTATATAGCATGTAAATAAAAAAAAATTCATTTTTTTCTTCAAAAAGCTGTTGTCCACGGAATTTCATGTTTCTACCTCTAGTCAGCTAGGCAGTCTGTCATATAGCCATTCATGCAATCGAATCTTGCTTTGAACTTTTGGAAATTTAAACAAAAGATTTTTAATACAATCATCTTTCCGCCAAGATAGAAAAATAATGCAATTCAAGGTTCATTTTAACAACAATTTTCCTTGCTAACTGTCACATTTGGCGATCTGTTTTGTCGAAGTTCGGTATTATTTTTTGCGTAAGCTCCAATGGGTCCAACTCGACTCTATCCGTTTTTCCGAAATAATATTGAATAATTACCTACAACGAAAATGAATTGAATGTTTGCAACTCAATTAACGCAAACTGAAATCAATTCTATCCCTGCAACACACCAAATTGAAGATTTTTTATGGCCTTGAACATACGAAAGATATGAGAGCAATTGTCTTGCAGGCGAAAAATTAGTGGGCAAACAATTTTTCAGCCTCTCGGTCAAGACTTACAAACAAAAAATTTATTTGCCTGAAAATGGTTTTTGCATGCAATGAAATATTGTGATTAAAACAGTGCAACAACAAACAAAATTTCAATAAGACAAGAAAGGGATTAAGTTTAATTAAAATCGTTAGATTTGTTTTAGAGAGCTATATCCTTTCTAGATGAATAAAAATAAAAAATCGATCTACCTCTGTAGAGAATTAGATAAAAATTCTCTGAATCAAATCCGCTTGCATGATTTCTGCGAAAAAAAGTAGTACGTGGCAATGAATTTATAATACACTTTGAATTTTGAAAAAGACAGCATTGGTGTGCGGTCGGTGGCCTGGATGAGAGTACTCATTTCAATAATAAAAAAAGATATGTCCTTTTCAGACCACTTGTACTTGAGTAGAGTAGAGTTCAGTCAAAGGGACGACAACACAAAAACGTCCCATCTAATTTTATGTTGGTTTATACAGGCGCAGAGACCAAAAAAAATCGCTTCCTCTTCCCAAAAAATTAACCCTCATTGTGCTCTTTTAAGGTGATTTAAGGTTAAGGTTTTTTTTATTTTTCATCTGTTTCATAAAAAATAAATCCACTAGAGTACTTACTGTTCCAAATACATGAATAAAATATGTAATGAATAAAATGGAACATAATTTGTTCTACGATAATGTGATAAAAGAGAAAAGTGCTTGTGTTTTTGTTTCTCTTTTTTTATAAAGAAATGGTCAAACTAAGTTAAAAAAAATCAAAGACTGAATAACAAACAGTATTGTCATTGAATGGCTTAGAAATTGATAGCACTTCTTTGTCCTTGTTTTTTGTATTCTTATTATAATTCGATTTGCCGCAGATAAGCTCTTTCTTCATTGAGGCTTGAGGTTGACCATACATCGAGATTAATAATTTAAACATCACTTTATTTTTGACTTCTTACATTTCCACATGGAGTTAACTTTATGACTATAATATAAAAGAAGCATGTGTCGCAATTTCGACAGCCAAAAAAACCGGGATTATTGGTTTCTCTAGACAATTTCCCCATTGGAGAACTCCTCCAATAAACTCATACAACAACACCGACAAAGTGGACACCACTTACACTCTACTGAGCAGCACGCATATGGTTTTCAAATCATTCGGAAGAAATAAAGGACAATCAAAAAAGATAAGGACCTAGAATGGTTTCTTTCTATTTTTCTGTGAGGGTGGTAGGGGTAGGAAGCAGTTGTTGACAAATGGGTTTGATTGTTTGCCTTTTTGTTGTGTTATTTTTTCCTGTGTTGCCTCAAATATATTCCCAGGACTACAGAATAAAGTACGAGGGTATACGATGTATACCCCTCGGATGTCGATAATGTTCAGTATATCCTGAATAGGGTTAAAGTTTATGGTCTTTGTGTAAATAAAATTGTGAGTAGGTATGATGATGCTGACGATGATCTGCTGAGATAGTCTCAATTTCCCTTAACCGGGTTGGAGTTTTTTAAAGCTTAGGAATGTATGAACTCGACACCACTATGCTCAAAGACTGTGGCATCATTTTCGGTTGGAATGGAAATTTATAAGACAGGGGCGAACGCAGGTGGGGGTTTTAGAGGTTGAAATCCCCCCGAAACAACCAAAAAAATAAGGGTTCATTTTGTTACAGAAAAAAAAAACAAAGTGTTATTTTCGTGCCATAAATTCTTCTGGTACTGTTGCTTTTCCTTACGACTTTTGGGTACTATAAGGCAAGTAATTCATTCGTAAAAATAATCGAACTCAAGATTTTTATCAAAGTTGACATTACGATGATAGCGAAAAAAAGTGGGTTCCAAAATTCTGTCTGTCTGTTCGACTACGGCCTAAAAGACTGGGCCGATTTTCGTTAAACTTGGTAGATATCGGTAGATACCTGCCAAACGAATTTTTTTTGCGAAATTTTATAAATATTTTTTCTCAAAATATCTCCCACAGAACTTAAAAAAAATTCATAAAATTTCATTTAGTTGAAACTAGGTAATGGTTGAACATTTTTTAAAAGTTTCTTAATATAATCTACAAGATCTGAGGAAAAAAAATTGATTTACCTAAAAATAAAGGTACCCACCATACGAATGTTAAAAAATGGTTTTCGAAAATCGTATTTTTGTAAAAAACGGCTCCGAGAATTTTGATAATTTTTTTTTTGTTTCGATTAATCTTTACTTTTAGAGAAGCTTTTAAAACGTTTAAAAAACATTGCATTTTAAGACTTAAAAAATATTTTTTGAATTTTTGGAGGCGGGATTCTCATAGCTGTAAAATCTTCTCTGTTAAGTTCTCTGGTTAATGTTCCTGTTTCACTTGACAATGAAATTCTCTGCATAAAAGTATCATTTAAGGGTAGGTCTACCTCAGAAGCAAACTCAAATCTCATGTAAAAACCTGTACATGTATTGGTGCACAAATATGACTCTCTTAGTTAAGAATTTTTGTGTTAAGAAAATAAATTTAGCTCGTCTCGTCTCTTCAGGATACCTTTTTTCGCATCACGCATAGAGATAGAGAAAGATGGAATAGAATATCAAAAAAAAAAATAACAGAAAACGGGAACAAGGCACGAGTGGCAAGCCGCACAGGCAGCGCACAAGCATTTGATTTTGAATTGACTCGGATTGCGCACAAGAT